>JAEQBH010005996.1:0-66201 GCA_016808115.1 Tetrastigma voinierianum
TTTTATCATAATAATAAGAGGATTTTATTAAAAGACATTTTGAAAGCTAAATTACTGGAAATCCTTCATTATTTTTTTTACCTTAGTTTGACAAAAATATTTCTCATTGTTTTCTTGTAAAAATAATACTTCTTTTCAAAGATATATGTAAATACAAGGAAATAGAAAAATGTATTTTTATCCATTACACTATTCTCTTCATGAAAAACATGGAAAGAATTAATTTTACATATTTTGAGTTATTTGAGGTCTGAATTAAATATTTCAATTATTTGAAAAAACAAAATAATTCTAATAATAAAGTTATATCATCATTGCACAAACAAGTACTAAATCCTAAATTAATTTTCTTAATATATTTAGCGATGCGCTGATTTAAACATATAAACAAACAATTTAATACTTAATAGAAACACAATATTAAAAAAACAAACTATTTAATAATAAACAAACGATTTAATACTTAATACCATTAAGCTTTATTCAGGATTTAGCTAAATAAAAATTTTATTTAGTATTTAGTACAAAAACAAACACCCCCAAGTCTATGTTCGGAAAATCAGAATTTCAATAATAGAATTTAAGTTGAAAAGAAAATTGAAGCATAATGTTTCAAAGTATTTTCACTCTTGTATATTATTACAACGCAGAATACATAATAAATTTTTATATTTATTAAAATTACATGGTAATACATGGGTTGGGGATGGGTGGTCCTCATCCCAACCTCGCCCCCATCTCTGAATCTGCCTTACTAACTTTTATCATTTTCATACTTGGTCCAAGGTTTTAAAAATTAAATGAGTTCGAATTGGTCTAACTGTTATTTATTTGTAAAAATTAAACAGGCTTGAACACGGGTCACCTCCTCTCCTTATATCCTGTTTTTTTTGAAATGTTGAGCAATTTATTATATGAACCAGATATGATAGGCTTAATAAGTAACATTATATATATCTTAATTTTAATTTTTATATCTTATTTATACATATCTTAATTTAGTATTTTTAAAATTTTGCTTGATAGCTTTATTTTTTTCTTTCTGTTTCCTTTCCTCTTCAATGTATTTCAGACGATTTAAATGAAACTTTTTCACTTTTCCACAACTAGCACTTGACGTGGATACCGCGGCTTAGATTTTTCAACTTATGGTCCACTCAAAATTTAAAAATTTCATAAATAAATACCAAATATCCACGGAAACAAAAAAATTATTAAAACTAATTTTATAGGAGGTTTATTTTAAGAATAAATTGACTGAAAATCGATTTTAATTTATGTGAGTATCGTGGCCTTTGGGCCCAAACTCACCATTCATCAGTTCTAAATACCGCAAAGCTCCACCGTCGCCACCTCATCGTCGACCTTACTATATTAAAGAGTGCAAGTGAATCCAACTGGGACGGCAAAAACTGACATCCCGCTTTGGGGGTCCCGAGTCCCCCAATGTACGTCCTACCACACAATGAGAAAGATTGTCAAAATAAATATGTTAAGGAGGAAATAACGCATACGATATTTATCCACTGATCTCCCAATATCTCACCTGATACGTCCCAAAAACGTTAATCCTAATACACAACTGATTCGATAAGTGAAAGACAGTTCTTTTTCACTAAGACCATGAGATTATCTTTCCAAAATCAGGAGTTGGTTTTGATAAGGAAAGAGATTTTATCATTAAAATCACATTATCTTCCAAAAATCAATATAAATTCCTGAGTATAAAAACAGCACTTCGCTATGAAATCGCATTTAATCCTAACTATTGAACTTCCTTTTTCTTTTTCCATCCTTTGCCGACTTAATGGAGAGGGGCCACACGCTATCGACCCCCTTTGCAGTTTGCACTGCGCCACTAATGCCCCCCGAGACGTACCCATCCGTAACAACAATTGGCGCCTCAAGCCAGGGAAATCGAACAAAAGTCCCATCGACGACGCAAGAGCCGCCCAATGGCTTTCTATCACTCTTCGCCACTCCAGAGTCTGATGGTCCCTCCCCACATCTAATTCATCTGACACAGTTGCAATGTCAAGCAATCTAGTGATTCACGCTCAAGACCAATCCCTTCTTACTGCATCAAGACAGTGCAGGTTAAGCAGCATCAAAGCCAGCGCGTATTTAGGAATCAAGTAGGATGTCACCGGAGCACATGCGCCATGGAACGATCGTCTACGGGCCTAGGTAGAAAAAAGGCACAATCTTAGAGAAGGAGACACTCTCCCGACCACATGAGAAGGAAAGAAGCCTATCGCCCCCGATAATGTAGATATCCCGCAAATGACGAAATGGCCTCCCAGATGCACCCAGTCGTCCTCCTGGCTTACAACCTCTCCCCTCGGCAAAAAGCACACGCGATCGCGCGAGACACTCCCATCGCCCCCGCATTCAAGAACACCGAAACGGCCTAACTGGCTGCACGAGAGAAATATGCCGAGGGTAGAGCTGCCCAAACGCAGCGGCTCTAAAAAACGAGAATGCATTACCAAGGGCGTGGTATCGATTAGGGCCAGCAAGATATCCACCCTTCAAGATAACACTAATGTGCCCTACATGCCGCATGTAGCAACGATCTCGAAGTCCCGACGACATGTTTCTCCTCCCCTAAGGCGACACATCCGACATGAGCGCCTCACGTTTGTCATTCCAATTTTCACTAAGGTTCGACGATTCTAACACTCCATATGATCATATGCTCTATTACAACTAGACAATGAATTCGAATCCCTGCAATGACCTTCTTCTATACAGTTTTCTCTGCTAGCTTATGAGCCCTGCATTAGCATGGTTTCACAAGCTCCCTAGAAAACGCAATAAGCACATTTAACGAAATTTGGGGAGCATTCATCTCGCAACACTTGTGCTCAGTGCGTCAGGAAAGGAACATTAGTTCCTTACAAACTATTTTGAAACATGAAGACGAGTCTATACTGACTCACGAAGAGGTTCGGCAGCCGTCTGTACAAATAGAATTTTACAAAGATGGATGTAGTCCTTTAGGAACTTCAGGAGAAGCTTCGAGCCGTCGACCCCCTTCTTCCATTCGCTATCTCTGGACCCGCCAACAACAATGGACGAGTTATAAGGCGGCAGATAGATACCGAATACTGGAGGACAATATTCGAAAGGTAACTTAGACGGCCATGATCACAAACCAGATGACCGAGAAAGATAAGACGACGAAAGAAGCCATCCACATCCAAGGCGTAGCTTAATAGAAACTGAAGCGACCTCAAGACCAACTCATAAAAAAAGTTAAGAGCTCCCCACACCACTTCCCCTCAACACCCCTGCACGAAAGGTCATTTCGCCTCATTCGCGACTCCACTAGGATTTCAAATGGCCTCGCACCCATCTGACGATCCCGTCGCAGAAAAAAACCTGCGATGCGACATCACAGGACCATGGACACGAAACCGACCTAAGGCCGGCCCAAAGTCTGCGGTAGAAAGCTGACATGCTGACACCCTGTAGAGGTACCTCAAGGAAGTTGATCAAGGAGTGGAGTCGAGGTGGCTCGCAGGGAGAATTGTAGCCAGTCCGGTGACTCCATTAGAGCCCAGACCAGCCATAAATTATATACTAGGCGGCCCGACTGATGATCAGTATCAATCAAACGACAACAAAAGAGACTGGCCAAAGCAAACTACTTATGCTTAGGTGGAATGCCAGCCCACACGTAAAGCAACCAAGGAGAAGGTTTCAATAGATGACCCCACATCCTTTCCTCCAATGAACCTGTAACAAGGTCATCAGGTCTCACCACATGCCCTAGTACTCACCCTCCTCAGATAATGGTGGTTTTGATGTGCATAGGTGGATCCAGTACGCGACGACTTACTCAAACTCTAGCCTTCACACATAGATGAAGCTTTCCGACATGCTAAATTCGCCATGAATCCTCTATGGCTTAAATGAAGCAACTACAACGACGTCGAGATGTCACACTTTGTGAAAGCCAAGCCAGTCACCTGGGTTTTGCCTAGTCATCAAGACTCGGCCTTATAATGCCATAGGCGGGTCAGCCCTTGGTCAGACTCCATGAAGGTACTGCTGTCAACGTACCACCAAATTGTGAGCTATTTGACAAGTGAAGGGCAAGTCGATCCTTTGATAAAATGCAACGCACAACAATGCTATCAACTGACCCTACACGAACAAAGAAGTGCGATTCCGAACAGCCTCCCCCAGACGATCTTACACCCGCATAGCAATCATAGTATGCCGCCCAAATCAGGGCGAAGAAAAGGACCTGCTGGCTGTGGATCCATTGGAAGAAATGGAGTTGGACGGGCTAGAGAAATTTACCTATGTCAGCTCCCTTCTGTCCAATGAAGAGAGAGCATAGTTACGACTACAATGGGCAAGGCAGAATATTGATGTATTCGCCTAGAGACACTTTGATATGGTTAGATAAGTCCAATGGGTGGCTTCTCACAAGCTAAACGTGTTCCCACCGCTTCAGAAGGCAAAGGGGTGAGGCTGCTCCACCCGACCGACGATAGATCATTCACGAAAGCAGACAATCTTCTAAAGAAGGGCTTATAAGGAGGTAAAGTATCCTCGAATTACAACGAGCGCGGTACAAAAAAAGGGTGGTAAGTACGCGGTGTAGACTACACCGATCTCAATGAAGCATGTCCCAAGGATAGCTTTCCTTTGCCGCATATAAATCAAATTGTGGATGCAATAGCCTGGCATGACATTCTGTCATTTCTGGACGCCTTCTCCGATACCACCACCTCACAGACTACTGACAGGAGAAACAACCTCATCACGCCCTACAAATTGTACCGCTACAACGTAATGCCGCTGATTGAAAACGATAAGCAACTTATCAAAGGATGGTGACCAGATATTCCAACCCCCGATGTGTAAAACCCATGGAGGTTTATATCGATGATATGCTCGTAAAATCCAAAGAACGCCCACCATGCAAGGCATTTTACAAGAAACCTTCAGTTGTCATAAGACACAACATGAAACTTAACCTTTGAAATGCGTGATTCGAGTCACCGGCCAAATTCATGGGTTTTATGGTAACACGAGGCATGTGAGGCTAATCCCATCCAATTTCAAGGCCATCACTGGATTCCCGCACTCTACTTCCGCAAAAGCGGGCACAATAACCGATCACCGACAATACTCTGGGGCTACTCATATCTCGCTTCACGATCGCTTCGTCATTCTTTGCCACCTTTTTAAAGGGAGCCTAGGCAGTTTACTGGAATAAAGAATGCACCATGCTCTTACAACAAAACAATATCTCATCGAATCAATTCGCTCGCTAGCCCTAAAGCTCTGGGACACACTCTATATTTACTGTAGTCTCCGAAACTTGAGTGCAACATTGTTCAAAGAAGATGAAAAAGAAAGCAGACCTACATTCTTTGTGTCCTTATTCGAGGCGTAAACTCGATATACCAAATTTTGAGCAAGGCACCACACCTGTAGCCGCTTAAAAACTTCGCCTTACTTCCAAGCGCGCATTCTATCATCAGATCACTAACCTCCTAAGAAGCATTATACATTAGCACGACCATTCCAAAGTGATGGCCTGGGTACGATTGAGTCGAAAGAGTTCGACACCCAATATAAAGCAACAAGCGGGCAAGTGTCAATAAATTTTTAATGCAGGTTCTCAAAAGAGGAACGAAGTCGCATAACTTTACCGTGGACCCTCGAATGTGGATGGCGCTCGATACATCGGAGCTTCTGATTGGGTCAGAACTTGAAGCCTCAATCGGGGAAATAATAAAATATGCCATACATTTGGTTTCCCTGTTTCCAACAATGAGGCCGAGTATGAAGCAATAATAGTCAGGCTTTGTGACACCCCAAAACCTGGGGGTCCCATTGACAATCCGTCAACGTGCGGAATACCTATGGGTATCGTGATATCTCGACATACTCATCAGATCAGCCCCATTCACTTTAGATCTCATTCACGTGATATATATTTTAAAAGATAAATTTATCAAAACACCATCGTAGTTCGAGTTCATAAACTCTCTTATATACAAAATATTACAAGTAAACGGTAGTTTTTCAAAGGTTTCTCGAAGCCATAGTTCAACCTTTCTTCACACCTACAAATTCCGAATGAGGGTTTGCCTCCCAGATATAACTCCGCACCTAAAAGGGGGTCCCACGACGGGGCGAGCAATGCCTAGTAAGGATAACTACTAAGGCGTAAGCATTTCTCACCTAAGCTACATTACAGAATGTCATGCTCACACACACACACATCAAGATTCAAATGAAAATATGCTAATTCTAAATGTGGAATCCTACATGTCATGCCATGAAATGATGCGACTCCATCATATACCATGCGCCCGGGAAGTCCTCACCGACCCCCTCACAAACTTAAGTCCACGAGGTCACGCTGATCTCCAATTGTTGACTCGAGCGGAGATCTACCACTTCGCTCGATTTGGTTGGTGACGCCTAAGAAGGTGGATTTTGATACAACGCCTTCTCGCGCCGCAGCCGGCAAGAGTTACGCCGACAGATAATGATGACCTCTAGAGTCTTGAGGCGCTTGACTGCGTCTTCAAGGTGATTCCTAAGAGAGGAGTAATTAAGTTCTAGTTTCTGGGAAACTATCACCGAGGTATATCGCCCCTTCGAGATATTCTAGAGGGTAAGGCTGTATCGGTCGGATTTAACAGTTTATCAGTGTCCACGAGGTATCTACAACCCATGCTTCTATACACTCTAGATCCGACCTTCATGTAAAGGGATCGAGGCGAGCTGGTTGCTGATACTACGATCTTCGAGGAGTGACTCAAAGACGTATCATGGATACTTTGGATCAAAGTTTTGTGAGGCAAAACTATGAGGTTGGTAAAGGTGTTGTGGCAGCATTGAGGAGTGAAAGAGGCAACATGGGAAAGCGAGGACACTGCAGTGCCACTTATCCTTCTTATTTGGCGATTACAAGTATCTGTTTAGTCATTTGGTACTTAAATGACTGCATATGCATGATTGGTAGGGGTATGTGTGTAATTGGGGACTAAATTTTTAAAAGGAAGGGAGAATAAACTCAGAAAATGCAATTTTTCTGAAAAAAATGGCAAAACGATAATTTGCCGCTGAAGTACAGGTTGAAAACTTGAAATTTTCTAAATCTCGATGACTAAATGCACTTCATCGTTGAATCGCCCCTCGCAAAATCTAGCTACCAACCGAATTTTGTTGATCTCCCAAGATACGATGCGACGCCAAACCCGGGGTCCGTTGACTAATTCACAACTCACGGACACTCGCGAACGTCAGCGACCCGACATTCTTCACGAAAAATCTAGCAGAGTCCCTCAGACGGTGAACTCTACCCAAATACAAACCCGCATAAAATCTGTCTCAAACAAATTCAATATAACAACTTTACGATTAAAACTACCACTTGGGCCTCACAAACCAATACTATAACAATGTATATATATCCAACTATCCAACCATACTAAGAGTTCAAATTTTATTTATATAAATATATATTAAAATTAAAACAATCTCTACATGTAATACATCATAACCCAAAGCCACAATCCTACTTTCTTTCTAAACCTCCTGGTCTCTAGGACGAGTCAGCCCCCGCACGCCCTGCATCTATAAAATAATATCCCCGAATAAAGGCAGAAATGAATGCCAGAGTACTGAACCCAAGGGGGCCACTCTCCACTCCTAGCCAAGATACGCAATGCTTCCAAAATAAACACATCTAAGCAAATGCATGATCCTACTGTGAATGTCTAACTGATCATCTGCACTGAGTCTCACGATTTCCTCTACACTCGCTTCTAAGCCCCGTATGAGAACTATTATGTTTATTTGCTCAGGACAACCCTCCGATGTATATATATATCAACTGGACTGCCTCCAACGATTGATATTATTTATGGACTACCTCCGGCGATCAATTGGGCCGCCTCCGACGATTGATATTTTTAATGTGGGACTACCCTCCGATAATTACTTATTTTTAGACAACCCTCCGAACCATTTTCTAGACTCACCTCATGCACTCACCCTATCAGCCCTAGTGGTGCTCCTAATGCATATGGAACGATGATGCCAATTCCATTAAGGTTTATGTCATACGTAAATATATATATAAACATGCATATATTCACATAAAATTCAATCACACAATCATGTTATGTAATTACGCATTTCATCACATCAAAATTAGCTCACATGGGCTAATGATCAAACACGCAGCAATTCACTAAATCACTGGACAACACATTAATTCACAAAATTTATTTCAGGAACACTCCTTGGAATAGTGAAAGTCCCTGTTCACTATTCCCTAAAATCACTAATCGCCGCCTTACTTTATGAACTTCGTTTCCTACGGCCATTCCCGCCTCATTCCAATCAATACATGATTTATCACATAATTTTAGAAATAAAACACCCAAACAGCCCCTCACTTCACACTACTGGACATTTTTGGATTAAATAAATTCAGACACCCGGGTCCCAAGTTTGGGATCGAATGTTCGCCGCTCAAGGCCTTCAAGCTAATCGGAATATCAAAAAACACTTAAATAAAGTGTAAAACCCAAGTAGGAGAAACCCCTTACCTCACGGAGTTTGTCTAAACTCCTTAAACTGCACTCCACGCTGTATGCTTTCCTTCTGTCCCAAGATTGCCCACGCTGATTGCCCGATATTCTGCAGAGTAAAGTCTAACCTTCCTCACTCTAAAACCCATCTCGCAACTCCAATCTGGTAAGTCCTCTCCTTCATTTCACGTTTTGTTCCCTTTTCTAATTGAGAAGACAAACACTATTGAGTGTTTTGTCTTATCCTCATTTAATCAAATTTTAATGACTATGATGTCCTTTATTTTCCCAATGGATATTCCAAGACTATCTCTACTGGTCCATTTTCATCATTTCTCTACTCATGCCACTCATAAGGGTTATGAGCACAGAGCATGGACTGTCGATCGAAATCATTTTACTAAGACCTAAACGCGATGCCTCGAAAAACGGTAAATTCGCACTGTTCCTGAATTCTACTTAATTGACTTGCTAGTTGGGGATTTCGGAGATGATTCCAACTAGATAATCCGCTTTATCATCCGAGATCTAGAGACAAATTTCGATTTTAAACTGAAATTACAATTTTGTAATCAAAATTACTTATTTTGCCATTTTTTCCGTGAATTTGGAATTTCTGTCTTACATTCTCCTCCTGGTAAAGGAATTTCATCCCAAATCAGATTTATCACAATCACTCACATGCATATGCAAAGTGCACTTACCATGCATGTAAAATGGGCCATTTAAATCTTAAACGACTAAACTACGTGACTAACCCAAACAAGGCTGATAGTATCCGTCATTTGTCCTCGCTACCACGCCGACTCCTCCACTCCATAAAGGCCACCATAAAGATTCTCACACTTCTCACGGTCCAAGGCCGCAAACCTCGATCATCACTATCCAAATACATAATCGTCCCTCCTCAAAGGTCCCATCATGTCAACCTCAATCGCCTCAATCCACCACATGAGCTTGAACTTGAGCACTGAGCATGAGACGAAGTCATCATGAACATCTATATATGTCAAGTAATTTTAAACTCTATGAGTTTAATAGCACTCTATTTCCCTGAGGTTCCTAGTATGTTCATTAGGGTTCCTACGATATTTTCCTATGTTTCATACTTTAATCTATCTCACTTCTTGTGCATCACCTTCAATAAAGACATGATCCTAACCTCGAACTCTATGGCCTAGCCGCCGCACATCCGATAATTCTTTCCGCCGGGCCTCGAGCCGAGAAAACGCCACGCATTAAGCTTCACCTTCCGAGGTGCCTTGACCAAACCAAGACTAGTGATGGAGCTCTCTCCGCCCTCGGTCCAAAGACACAGTGACCTCATGGCCTCCCATACAGTGCCTCATACGATGCCATCTGTATACTCACCTGATAACTGTTGTTGTAGGCAATTCCACTAAGGGCAAGTGCTCTTCACTCCTTACGACTCCAAGACGTATGCTCGATGTCCTCCTCTAACACCGTAGATATAATCCAAACAACGCGCTAATTCTAATAACCCTTTACTTCATACAGAACGTCACCTTCCTTAAGTGTCACAATCACGACAACTAATGCATCAACCTAGTTCAAGTGTCACGATGACATCCATATACCGAGCCCTTTGTCACTAACAACACCCAATGCGATTCCAAATCTCGAGTCACTCCCGACTCCTATCACCACCTAAGTTCACGTGATAGCCCGACCGTGCGTTTTCATCCTCGATTAACATAACTCTTCGCTTACACTTCGAGCCCTTACATTCACGTAAATGATATCTCCTCGGTCTCTTACACCCTCTAACCTGTGGATTCTCACCTTGGGTGGATTAACGCCTTTCGCTTTCGCCTAACACACCTCGGGATGGTTTTTCATTTCGACCAATCCATGTAGTCTTCATTGGGGACGTGAGTCCGCGGCCGTGCACCCACACCCGACCTACGCGATGTTACCGTGCACACGAACGCATGTAATGCCATACCGTGACACCCAATCCCGGTCCACCATGAGCGTAATCTCGAGATCTCACTTATAATCCCGACTGTCGAGGAGGAATTCGACTCTTCTACATCTTGGAAAGAACATCTGTCTGCGGCTTCTCTAAAGGCTAACCTCTAATCCCAAATCAAGGTGGGTGTCGGTATGCCAACCCGACTAGGACCCAGTGCAATAACAGGTGGCGGCCAGCTCGTCCATAATCAGCGACATCATGACAAATGGGTCTACCACTCTAAGGTCTACCATGCTTCCGTTCTTTTAATAAGTCTCTAAACTTTGACCACACTATGTGGCCCTCCTAGCCTATCCATCTGTGCCCAGGGTGCTTGTACCCGAATGGCCAATCTCGACCAGTCTTAGGGTGTGGAGAATGAGCGGTATGCTCCTCTTTATTCTCTGACTAATGGGACTGCGGCGTATAAGTCACGGGATCCACGTCTGGGCAATCACGTCTCACGCTACCCAATCACGGCCTAGTCTGAAACTCGTGCAGCTGAGAATCTTCTGCCTCTTCTCCGAACTAGAAGAAGGGGCAGTCCTTCCTCTTTATGCACCAACACCGCGCTCCAGGTGTTAGGTATCCTCGATCTCTCTTTACCATAAGTCGGGGCAGTCGACCATGGAGTCCATGTCGTGGCAGTCCTGATCCGCCCGAATGGATAACTTCGGCCCATTCTCGAATCTCTGTAATACCAGTAATCCCAAAACTACGTGTATCTCAGGATTGACATTGAGTCTCTCCCAGCTCATCCTTTGCCCTCGACCTTCTACGGGTTGACTTGCACTCTGATCTTGACACCACGTTGTCCTAAGAAATCTCACCTCGATAAGTCAAAACTGGCACCCTCTTACAGGCAGCGTCTGTGATGGTCTCTCAACAAGCGTAAAACAATCCTCCAAAGTGATACTCATGCTCCCTCTGGCCCGGAGTAGATCAAAATAATCTGAGACTCAATGACTGATCTAAAGCCAGGTTGAACACCAATAAGTAAATCGAATCTGCTCATTAAATCAATCAAGAGCAAATCACCGTCAACTCAAAATGCCCATAACTAGTCCTAAACGCTATCGTAGGGATATCTGTCTCCCTAACCCTCAACTGATGGTAACCAGTGTGAAGGTCTATCTTGGAGTAGACTCACGCTCCTCTCAACTGATCAAATAAATCATCAATCCTCGATATATGATCATGAGTGCGATCGTAACCTGTTCCAGCTGCCTGTGGTCAATCTGCGGTCGAAGTGCTATCCTTCTTCTTCACACATAGAGCCAGGGCTCCACACAGTGAGGTGCTCGGTCTTATGGAACCCCTTATCCGGTAGCTCTGTGGCTGAACTGCGAGGTTCTGCTGGCTCTGAAAACCAATTTTATCCCATGCGGAGTCATGAGATGGGTGAAGTACACCAAGGTGTAACTCGATACCGGGGTCTACCTTCTATCGCGGAGGCAATCCGGTAGCTCATCACGAAAAAACATCCACACTGCTCCCAAACTACTCAGGTAGGTCATGAAAGTGGTCTCTCCTCGTCCTCTGAGGGTAAGGCTCACTTCTTGACCGTAGCGTCACAATCCGCGGACTCGGTATCACGTGCGGGTAAATGTCTTGTCACACAGTATTGCAGTGCGAGATCCTGGCAGTGGCGGTGGCGCCCTCCTACGCTCTGTCGATGACCACGTGGGGCGTCGATATCCATCCTGGGGATGACCTGTCGAACTCGACATTAATCCATGATCTCAGGTCTTATTGAGTAGAGTCCCCGAGATCTCAATTTCGTGGCTCACGACATATCATCCTTATTCTCTCCTAATCCCTAGGGAGAACTCACATCTGAGCTCCTCAGGTCTCCTAGAGGTCCTTGCCCTTTTCCACCATATTTTGGCCAGCTCTCTGGTTAGAACCGACAATTCTAATCTGGTAGTGTGGTAGACTCATAAACATAACACCTTCTCCAAATGCAATATGAACGATACTGCTGTCGGATCTCCTCCCCACGTGAATGTCGGAGGATGATCTTCAACTTTCCCGGAGGGTTTCAGGCCTCTGACTTCTACTCATAGCCTATCTGATATGTGCCCTCTCCCCCTCAAAGCCTCGATGAAGGCACAAGTTAAATCTTGGTGGTGTTGGTCGATTGGCGATTGGTGCACGACCAGTACCTCTTGGGCGCCCTCTACGTCTGATCCACCATTAGCCATCTATCTGATTCAATGACAGTTAAATCTCCATACGGTATCTATAAAGGCATAAACACGACCCAGGCTGCTATTCCTTACACATATTCATTATATACACATTTATTCTTGCATTTTGAATGATGTCTTGAACAATCGATATCTATTTAAAACATTTTTATCAACAAAATTTCATTTTGAAAAATTTTACATTACCCAAATTTTGTCATAATTTTATTTGATTTTAATTATTTAATTAAAAAAATATATTTTTAATTTTTTGTATTAAACAGTGTTCATGAAGCAGTTCATAACAATCTCCAAGTGACTTCGAGGCAATGCGAGTGAGCAGATCAAAAATAGGCTGAGTGCACCGGTGCCGACTGTTGGCGGCAACACGCGCCTAATTTGCACGCACGCACAGCCTTGTGGCGCCCAGCGCCACCGCGCCCGTAACACTGCCGCGCGTGCCGAAACCCGCGCCTACCTACTCCGGCGCGCCGGCGCGTCTGCGCCCAGCCAGCTCACTTACCTTGACCTGGCGTGCGTGCGTGCCCAGCGCTTGACCTCTACCTTGATAGGCGTGCTTGTTTAGGTCTGCACCCCCTTTTTTTCAGCTATTGACTTTTTGCTCACTATATCCATGTTTTTTCATTATTCTCCAATGCATCAAATAAACTTAGCTAAAGTTTATTTGTGATTTTTCATTCTTAGTACACCAAAATAAACCTCATTATCTTTTCTTCAATTTTCTTAGTTTTACCTTTTGTAAATATTTGAAAATGTATTTTCTTTATTTTTCATTTCTTCATTCTTGGAAATATTTAAATATATATATATATATATATATATATATATATATATATATATATATATATATATATATATTTATATATATATATTTTTTTTATTTTCGAGAATACTCAAATAAATTCAAAAAAATTGTTTTAATCAATTTTCTTAGTTTTACACCTTTAGCAAAGCCTTAGAAAGAAATTATTATCTTCCTCATTTTTTTTAACTTTGTGGACATTTGTCTGCAAAATCTCCCAACCCTCTTGATCTGACTAAAAGCCTAGTGTTCCGCCTTAAGAATATTTATTAAATCTGTTATCATACGAAACCAAATAAATTGATTACAATTTATTTCATTTCCGATTTACACAACATAAGCTCTAGATTTGTTTTCCAACATAATAAATTAACTAATCACCTAAGCACCTAAACATCATAACCTATCACAAATATATTATAAAACACTCATTCATAACATACCTGACTCATCGTATACAGCGATCACCATCAAAGCAGTAAATGCTAGTGTTCTATTCCGTGTTCCTAGGTAATCATACTGGCTTGAACCTCCAAACCACCCAGTGGTGGGCGTCTTCCCTGAACCGAGCTCATGGGTGTTCGTATCTTGGGCTACGATCTGCATTTGTGGCCGTCACGCCGGGGTCCGTTGACTGCCGTCAATAGTACGGAATACTCGTGAATGTCAGGTTGACCAACATTTCTTCCTGGCATCAGGCGGGAGGTCTCCTTTATGCAGAGGGCTTACAATCTAAAGCTGCATATAAAACTTTGTCCCAAAACAGGTCAATATATGATCTATGATTAAAAAACGACCACTTGGCTCATAAACCAATACTCATAACAATGTATATATATCCAACTATCAACCATAGTTCAAGAGTTCAAATTTTATTCTTATACAATATATATTAAAAATTAAAACAATTATAATAATACATCATAACCCCAATACAATCGACTCTTCTAAACCTACATCTCTGGGATGAGTGTCCTACTTACGCTCCCCTGCTTGCACGTAAAATAATATCCCTCGACGGGTGAGCTATGCTGATGGAATGGAATCACCCAAGTGGGCTTCTCTAGTGCATCTGATGCTCCAAAAAATAAAGCACACATACAGCAAATGCATGATCTGCGAATGTCCTAGCGATCATCTACATTACAGGAGTCTCATCGAGCTCCTCACACTTGCCCTGGCCTCATTGTGAGAATTACATGTGTTTATTAGTTTGTGGACAACCTCAGATGTATATATCAATTGGATAGTCTCAGGCCGATTGATGTGTTATGAATTCTCTCAGTCATATGTCGATTGGCTGAAATCTAGACGGTGATATTTTTAATGGTTCCCTCCAGATATTGTTTTACAGACAATCTAGAACCATTTTCTCTAGACTACACCATGCACCTCAATCCTATCGTCCTAGGATTGTATCTAATGCCACCTGGAATGCATGTTAATTCCATTACAGTGTGTCACATGTAAATATATAAACATGCATATATTCACATAAAATTCAATCTTATACAAATCATGTTATGTAATTATGCATTTCATCCCATCAAAAATTAGCTCACATGGGCTAATGATCCAAACACGACAATTAGACTTAAATCATAGACCAATACATTAATTCACAAAATTTGTTACGGCGAACACAGTCTCGAGAATAGACCTAGTTTCTTCGAGGAAAATCTGTCATTCGGTTCATATGAACCAGTTCCACTGACCATTCGGCTTCATTCCAATCAATACTGATTTATCACATAATTGTGAAATAAAGCTTTTAAACAGCCCCTCACGGTCACGGCTGGACATTTTTGGATTCAATAAATTCAAAGCGATTCGGTCCAGTGCGGGATCGATCAAGCAACCGTTGAGGCCTCGAAAGCTAACAAACAATACATTGAAAAACACTTAAAATACGAAGTATGTAAAACCCAGCTGGGGAGAAACCCCTACCTCACGGAGTTTTTCTAAACTCCTTAATCAGTACCACGCATTAGAAGCGGCTTTCCTTCGCGTCTGAGTAGCGGTAATTAGGGATTGCTTTCGATATACAGAAGTCTAACCTTCTCACTCTGAAGCCCGATACGCAACTCACTTTTGCCGATATCTTCATTTCGTTTTTGCTCGCTTTTTCCTAATTGGAAGACAAACTATTGAGTGTTTTGTCTTATCTCATTAATATCATTTTAAATGACCATGATGTCATATTTTCCTAGTTTTGGCGTCTGACCTTATCCTCGATAGTCGTTTTCATCTGTTCTCCACCACTCATCTACCACTCATGGCACATGGTATTGGTTATATGTGACTTTGGTCGCATCAAAAATGAATTCTGACACCAAACTTAGCGCGATGCCTCGTGTAAGTAAAAATGTGCCGAGTGACCAGTAGTGCTAGATTTTGCAAGGCGATTCCAACGATTGCAATCTGTTTCATCATCGGCGTCCCGAGAATAATTGATTTTTAACGAAGTACAATTTTTAACAAATTACAATTTTGTAACCGAAGTACGATTTTGCCCTTTTTCGAAGTGAGGCTCTGCTCGGGTCTTCTGATCGAAATTCACTTATTTGAGACGAGTGTCCGGGATGACACATGGAGTGATCTTCCGCATGACATGACCATGTGGTCTGCATATGACAACTTAGAGAGGAGTCGCCAAGGCTTGAGAGCCATGTGGTGTGACATTTGCCACCTAAGTGCATGTGTTCTGCCATTTGCTGACACATAGTTTTTATGAATCATAAGCGTGAGGAGAATAGGAAATTGAGGAGAGTTTCCTGCGCTTGGATCAGAACCAGAATAGCTTGGGGAGAGAAGAAAGAATTCGGTGGGGGAAAGGAGAAAAAGAAAGGAAAAAGGAAAAAGAAAGGAAAGAAAGAAAAGAAAGGAGAAGGAAAACAAAAAAAGAAGGAAAAAAAAACTTTAACGTGGAAGAAAAATAAGGGAAAATGAGGAAAAGGACTCCGATTCCCGGTGTTTTGTGATCGAGTACATGGTAGAATTAAGTTGGTCTACTTGTGAGAAACCTATTGAGTAGGTGCCAAAACAGGAGGTACAAGGTTTTCTCCTACCTTGGTTCCCTCTTAATCTAGACCAAATAATAGCTGTAATAGATTCCAGCCCGATCGCAAAGGCCCGAGTTTTCGATTTTGGGACTGTACCAGGGACGAGTTGGTTGAGATTGCTTTAAGTGAATTTATAACCGTTAATAGCCGATCTTGAGAGTTGTAAAAAAAAAAAACGATTTATAATCATTTTTGCACCAGAGTATATGCTATCAAATATAATTATCCATGGTACTTTGCATAAATCGATTCTCTCATTGTTCCATGTGGTGTCCATTATAAATACAACATTAGATAACATATGTGAGTGGAATTTTGCATTGTTTATCTGGGGACATCGCGACAGGTTGAGTGTGTGTGCATGGTTATAATCATTCATCATTTTTGGTGAACAAGATTGGTGAAGCTGTGTGCCTTGGACTCGATCGATGGGTCTCATGGTTTCATGGCATGAAAAAAAATATATATGTGTGTTGGGCGCAGCAAGTAGGGATAGATACCCACTCGGGTGAAAAACCCGGTAGTTATGGTTATACATGTTCCCTTCGGTGAAAGCCCGTAATGTAGAAAGGCGTGCGGCATCCTACGGTGAGAACCCAAAAATTTGTGGCCCACAAATGCATAAATATACGAGATTTGTTTAAATCAAATGGACATTGGAGGTATATCCAATGAGTTTTGTTTTATAAAACAAAAAGATTTTGTTTTGGAAAAATGGTCATTGGATGAAACACCAATGATGAGTTTTCACACTTGGCATAAGATTATGTGAGGGAGTCGGTGAGAAAACCCAAAAAATAGCCAAAACTAACATATGAAAAATGAAAAAGTAAGCCCTATTCCTTGGCAACAACATCCCTTCCAATCTTGATTGCCCCACCTATATTTGCTTCTGCTTCATCTTCGACCAGGATGTTGGATGGGGGCTACTCGGGTTGGTCATTCAGAAGAAGTGGTCTGACCATGATACAGAGGCATGCCATTCGGGATCTGCGGCCGATCTGTGAGATCTTTGTGCTTGGTAGTGCCCGACACCAGCCAGCCATAAGCAAAAAGATGGCTCAAGGCCTTCATGTAGTCTTCCTCTATGACTTCCTTGTCCTTGCATGCTCGAGCATGAAGGGAAGACACCTCGCCCTTGGAAGCTTCGATCTTTAACCAGCGGCGTCAGCCAGCCTCTGGTAATCTCAGCCTCGAGCTTGCATCACGCCTTCCTCACAGTAACTCTGGCATTCAAGGCCTTAGTCAAGTCTCTCTACCTTGCTTTTGGCATTTCGGCTAGTAGTGGCCACTAGTTGAGCTACGGCTTCGCCTTAGCCTAAATCTCTTTCTTTCTCCTCTCGCGTAATTCTTTGCACCATCTTTTGTATCTTGCTCCTAATGCTTACGACGAAGATTCATGCCAACCAGTGCTGGCGTGTTGTGAAGCGACCAGCGAGCATAAAGCCACAGTTTCTCAGCGTCATCTAGGCGGGACTGGAACTCTAGGTGTTGGCTTGTATTGCGGATGGTGGTCGCATGACACAAAAAAGAAGAGCAGTATCAGAAGAAAAATTTCTTCAAAACTAGTAGTCTCGTGCTAAAAATCAGCACATACCGGCTCAATCGATTGGTGAAAATCATGGTAATGGATGAGCATCTCGTCCTCGGCTACAAGCTAGAAGGCGTCTTTATCCATATAAATAGGGAAGCCAAAGTGTATCTTGCTCTAGCGAGCTACTCCACGGGTGTTCGGAAATATAGTGGGACAAGGTCGTGCGCTAATGCACGCTGGGTTAAACTTGGTTAGGGGATTCAAGGTGGGCAATTTCTGCGCGACGGGATCGAACCACCATGCTGGTCGAGGGATGGATCCTCCAGCTGGCCCAGGCGATACGCCTTTCCGGCGGTGGTCGATCGAGGCTGGCCGCGGTGGGCGAACGCCCCTCGGACCTTGGCGGGGCATCGACTACCCTCGGAGGAGCCTCATCTCCGATATCATCGGCATCAGAGGCCTGCGACCGGGGTCCCTCACTCGAGTTGCATGGAACCTCATTGGGTGCCTTTTCCAGATCGGCTGATCACTGAAGGCTTGTCGGGGGAGATCCATTGAAATTATTGCCCGGTCCTTTGCAGGCCTCTTCGTGCCGGAGAGGATCTTTCGATTGTTCCCGAACTAGAGGGTGGCCTCACTCTCTAGAGCCCAGTGGCACATTTGCGCCTCCCCGTCAGGAAAACCTAAGTGACAGGCTAGACATTCCTCTTCCCCGTGATCATTTTAGAGACTAAGCCCTTCCAATCTACAAAATCTTCTAACTTGGTGGCGGCTGTCTTTGTTTGCCTTGCCCTCATCTCTTTTCTCTTTTTTTGCCGACCGGGGGGCAGGTTGTGGACTTTGAGGCGGGGTGAAACGGGAAGATCTCACTAAGGTCCCTTTAAGCGACCTGCGGCAGCCATCTGGCGGCAAGCAGGGAGACTACGGACCAACTTGAAATGGTCGTAAGAACAAAAGTGCTCCCTTAATGACCTTGGGCAATAGGCGTGGGCAGTGAGGTCAATATAGGGGAAGAGTTTGCCCGCCCAGTGAAGCAGGGTTCCTTATTTTGTCAATAGCTCATATTTGCGCTGCCTTCGTTATCTCGAGCAATTGCTTGTTCTTTACTCGGGCTAGCCTTCACGATCGATTTTCTTGAGCTACCGCCTACGACACTTTGAATAATGACATCGGGAAAATAAGTGCGTCAATACATAATTAAACAGCAAAACGCTGAAACAACTGACAAACTAAGCAAGCACAGGGAACACGAAAGTTGATTCACGATCAAAAGGAAAGCCATGTGAGCGAGGCGTCTCATACCATGGGCCCTTGACCAAGAACCTTCCCTTGCATCGTGCTGGAGAATCAAGAACTGGTTGCAGTCGCTTGATGGATTGTGGGCAAACATAGACGGCACGCCCGCGGTCCAGCCCGGTGTATAGATGAAACTAAATCTCCGTGGCCAAAGATATCGGCTTCGTATGAAAGTTCGCTGCCTTTGCAACCCATTAAATCCGAATAGTTCGGATGAATAAGCGTAAAGGTGCCCGAGGGCATGTAGAATTGCTTTAGCGTGAAAGCAGACAGCGAAGTCTAGCTATTGCTCTCGGGTGAAGTAGATAGCACATTATCCCTCTTCTCTTCGGTTGAGATGGTCGGATCATCAGGTAATTCTAAGCTTATGCCATGAGGAGCTTCGACAGAGAAGGACCTCGACTCCTCCAATGGACATGAGAGCGAGGCTTCTTCACGAAGGTGATGCCAGGCGGGCCCACTCTCCTACAGCTCGACTTGGCGGTGGAAGACTCCTCTTGACCTCTTGCTATTCTACATGCAAACAAAAAAAGGGGGGGGGATCACCTTGATGATCTCTGCGAAAGCAGTGGCGGATAAAAAACGAAGTTTTCAAAACTTATTGGGATGCCCCAGCGAGCACATCTAACTCAGCGTCTGCAGTTTACGTCCACGAAACCTCTGCGATTAAGATTTGGTGACCATGAACGAATGACCAGCACGAAACAAATCAAAAGCAGCGAAGGAAAACCCCACCGAGAAATCGAAGACGATTGGAAGGTCTTTAAGAGGCTACTTTGCCACTTCCGATAATTGTAGATACACAAAAAGGACTTTTAAGCGGGTTTAGAGCAATAGTAAAGTTATTGTTGAATTTACCTATCACATATGGCGAAGGCATGAATAAGAGGCGCATGATAAATGCGTGAATGAATCCACGATCTTTCAAGGGGCATCTTTCTTCTCCTGCACTTGGTATTCACAAAAGCGTTTCATCTGCTAGGCACCTAAGCAAATACTGACTCAGCGATGGTAAAAAGCACCCTAACTCTTTGGATATATATTAACTACAAAGCATAGCCACATGGAGCTAAGGTATGTATCTAGCTGTTGGGCCCTTGGTTGCTTCCAGCGACACACAGACATTAGCGTATGAGGCAGAAATGATCTAGAAAGAAACTAAAAACCCCATCCACAAAAGCCAATAGAGGCTTCTCGGAAGCCAATTGGATCATGAGCTCACAGCCTGGCATATGAAGAAAGAGTGAAAAATAAGCTTGATGCCGCAGTATGTCGAAAAGTCAAATCTTATTAAATACGCCAAAATATTGCCAATAATTACATGAAACAAGGCAAACATATCAAACAACCTAGATAGATCCATTCTGAAGATGTCCAGTAATGAACTAGGCTAATTGTAAAAACAAAGAAAGAAAAAGGAAGGGTGAAAGGAAGAAGAAAAGAGGGAGAAAAGATGAAAAAGAAGAATGCAGAAATATTATGGCGAAATCTCCTCTCCTCTGACTTTGCACCTAGAGTGCGCAACTAGGAAGGCGCCGGGACATGTGTGGGGCACCTAGCCTAACGCAGAGCTATGAAGAAGGGCGATGGATAATTAAGCCCTCGTCCGTTACCTCGACGTCTGCGCAGGCGCAATAAGCTAACAAAGGGGCGTTAGCGTAGTTAGGCTTCCATCGGACACTTGATGAATTAGACTCGGATCTTGATCTTTCACACAATATCCATTAGCGACGAATATAGGCGTAGGCACCACAGGCTTTCATTCATAATACTCCACACACGGCGACCTATAGATGCGGGTGGGAGAAGAAATGCAATAGGAAAAAGACTTTTATGTAACGAAGAATCCATTGCAACTTTATAGACTTGGAGGTTAACCCCATATATATAGAGGTGGAGCCTCAGAGGACGCAGTGAATGCACCATCTGGACATCACATTTCATTGACGCATTTAGACATACTGAAGCACTAGTGCCTTGTTCCTCATGCCAGGGTTCTCGAAACACCAATGTTACCGACCGTGAGAGCATAATCCTACAGTCGAAGAAAAGGGCATTATAAATCTTGTGGTTTTTGGGCCCAGACCCACCATTCAATAAACCCCAGCTCTGCATCATGCCAAGCGCTTGCTCACGCCTCATCAAGCGATCCAGGCGTATTATATTAAAGCCACGTAGAATGGCGAAACGGTAAAATTAGACATCAGTTTGGGGTCTTGAGTCTGATGATCGATCGTCCTACCACACATGGGAGGATTGTCAAAAATAAATATGTTAAGGAGGAAATATGTATAGGATATTTATCACGGATATCCCGATCTCAATCGATCGTGCGGCGTTAATCTTAACAAGGGAGAATTGCTCTTTGATAAGGAAAGATTAATTTTATCACAAAGACCATGAGATTATCTTTCCAAAAATCGGGAAAATTGATTAACACGTAAGGAAAGAAATATTTTATCTAGTCATGAGATTATCATTCCTAAAAATCGAGAGAAATTAGGTATAAGCGAGAACTACCCATACAGGAAATGTATGCAATCATAAGCGCCAGACACTGTACTGTTCTTGCCGTGTTTTGCTGACTTAGCATTGAAGAGCGTAGGCCTTGATCGCCAGTACTTTTGCGGGTTCTACGTTGGGGCCTTTGATGCCTCAGGATCAGCGATCAAATATATTTCATTCATTTCATAGTGAAATTATTACAAAAAATTAATAATTTTGAAGAATTTTGAAGGTTGAAATAAATGGATCATGATCATTGTGGGTGGTTGAGCCAGTAACCCCGACTTGGTGAAGAAGGAGATCGTCTAGGATGCAGAGTCAGGGAAAAACTAATAAAATATTATAAATAATATTAAAAAAAATCTTAGAATTTTTAAGGAAAAAAAATTAGACGGTTGACTATGTGATTAAAATAAATATTTTGTATGATTCTTAAAATATATGCCATCTGCACCGTGAGCAGCTCGGGAAGATCAACGGATATAATTTAAGATTAAACAAAAATAAAAATAAAAGATCATGTCACGCGCGTGTCATTTACTTACGTTATTATAAGTGACAATAAATGCTTTCAATACATTAATATTTGGTTAAAAGCAATTCAATAATTTGAATCTAGTTTTATTTCTTTACTCTTTTTTTTTCTTTATACTCTTTTTTTCGCAACTTTTGCAAGTAAGTTCTATCTAAATACACTGAAAAGTTTAAAAAATTACATGTAATTTAAAATAAAAATCGTATTCGATTTTCAATATTGATATTAGACTCATACAAAAAAAAAAAAAAATACGATATTGAACTGAAAATGAAAATTTTGGTATAAATTGAAGCATTAGCATAAAGTGGTAGACAGTCACATTCATGTGTATGTTAATAGTGAATGAACTTACATTCGCTTCATTCCCCTACTTCCATTTATGATGAGTAAATAGAACCTATGTTTCTATGCCTATATAAGGCCTTCACCATCTTTTATAAAAAGCTTCCAAGATCTCATTCTCTCTCTCCTTCTCTCTCTCATTTACATTCTCTCTCACTAGTTCTCTTTCTCATGTAAACAAGCTTATATTATAAATGTAGTTTGTGTACATAATACTTTACAACAATTTTATATATTTATTGATTTTAAATTTTGATATTATTTTCACTTATAAGATGAAATTAACTCACTTGATACGTTGTCCTCGAGCTTGAGCTCAATTGGTAAATCTTTAGGAGATAGGAAACATCTGACCTTGAATCTTTGTAAGAGCAGTATTTCTGGCGTAATATATAAAAATGAATAAGTAAAAAAAAAAAAGCACTCACTAAAACAAAAACTATTATTATTGTCTCAATTTAGTGTTTTTATATTTATGTGTTTTACAGAACAAAAAAAAAAAAACTGAGGAAATCAAATGTATATTATATTGTTTTTAACTTTATTTTTTTGAAACATGCAATTTTAAATAAAGAAGAACAAGTAAAAACATGAATAAACATGTTAGGTTTCTCTGCTATATATACATATATATATATATATATATATATATATATTTTGATAAAACACAGAACACAAAAAATAACCGTCAATAAATAGTTTTGAAACACAAAAATGATCATTTTTTATTTTTCAAAATAATTATCTGAATAGTTTTAAAAAACAAGAACCAAATAAGCCCTAAATTATGGTGTTCTTTATGGTTTAAAAAATTGTTCTTAAGAACAATTTTAAAAATATAAAACCAAAATAGACCCTTATCTTCTTAAACCTTCTTTTTCTAAAGATAAACTATTGGCATTATCTTTCATATTGATTTTCTTAAAAAAAATTAAAAGTTGGAATACTAATTTTTTCTATATATTTCAATTTTCAACAACATGAAATATATTTTGAAGATAATGTTTTAAAAAATTTAAATTCTATTTTTTGAAACATAAATAAATACTCAAAAGTTAAATGAATGAACACATACTATCTTAATTCATCGAAGATTATGATGTCAATATAAAATAAAGTTAGTGTGATATATCAAGAATTATAATAATTGCGTATAAACAGACAAAGTTGAAATGTATTCAAGAAACATTGATTTGCTAGGGAAAGCATTACCATGATATATTCATTCAATTACATAAAGATAAAAATGGGCGATCATATATACAAAGATGGTTTTAATATGGTTCAATCAACCTACCCATGGATGAAGATATATTTTCACTATACTATATGAAGGTATTACAAAGGATAGAGCATGACTTATGAAGATGAAGCATCTCATGTTTTCTTATTGATAGGTCGTTTCGCATTGATTATATATATAACGTGCAAGGGAGCTAATCACGTAAGTATATGTTTGTCAAGTAATACGATTATTGTGGGAAATGTCTGAAGATGAGTCACGAGAGAAAATGAGGTCTCCAGAGTACCAAAAAATTACAATACTTCTTTAATATCCAGCGATGGGTTGTAATATCCAAGAAATATAAGAGAATTAAAGCTCATTTAATGAAATTTCTATTTAACAATTGAAATGTACAACTAGGGTACCAGGAGATGATAAATTCTAGGGTATTGGTGCAATTATGGACAATCTATTATATATCTATGCCAAAAGTTCCTCTCTGTGTCTCATGAAATGCTATCAAGATGATTCTTACCTAATTTGATTATAATCACTCTCTTGAGGTCAAATATTTTTACCAACTAACACCTGGGTTCTTAACTAAGCTCAACCTAAGCATTAGGATGAATTAAGACCAAAGAACCACAAAACCTCTAATTATTGCTAATATCTCTATTATCCAATCAGTGGATTGATTTAATCAAAGTCAATTTTCTCTTTCTTATAAATCTCATGAAAGCACATTCTTCTATATTGAGTCTTCAAAAATCAGCCTCTTAGAAAAAACTAGCAACCAAGCATGAATCAATAGATGAACAGTATAAAGACAATAAAAATAAGAAAATCAACAATTAGATATAGATTTGTGTCAAAATACTTGGCAAAAAACCTATACTCTGAGAAATTAAAAGCATAATAGAGGGGTTTGATACATCTGTTCAGGATAGAGACATGAGAAGAAAGAAGAAACTCTAATAATCAAAATGATGGTAAGTCTCTAATCTTCTTCCACAAATCACAAGTTCTTTCTCTCAAATCTTCAATAAAAAGCTCCAAACCTCCTCTCTAGTCCAAAGTGCGACCAGAGTCCTTATTTCAAACCACGGATTGACTTCTACCTCCCTTCAATAAGTCTAAAACATCCCTAAATAATACAGAAAAAATGGGCCAAAATGAGCTCCAAAAATGGAAGAAATCGTTTGGATGTTTGCCACCGGTCGTGGCCGTGGTAGACTTATAATTAATTCACCGAAATATAGGTTCCATAGTATGCAGCGGAATGGCTTCACGGTCTCGATCGTGGTGACTTACGGTCTCGACCATGGTGACTTACCGTCCTGCGACCTCAGGGCGTGATTCATAGTCTGCATCAGGGATCTTCCATGGTTGCGACCTTGATCTTTTGAGGTCGCGACCATACCAAGATATCATCTACATAGGTGGTCCTTCTTCTATTGCATGGTTGCGATCGTGGATAGTTGAGGTCTCGACCTTGATCTTTTGAGGTTGTGACCATGACTTTTTAAGGTTGCGACCGTGGGCCAGCTTTTACTACCTTTGTTTCTAACCGAATTGCTTGCTTTTAGTCTCGTTTTTCTTTGTTTCTATAAAATCTCCCAAATTATGAGGGGTTAGACATGAAAATAACTAAAATGATTCTTAGTTTAGCATCAAATCATGATTTATACTGTATTTTGTGCTAAATAATCTTTGGCCTAAAACACACCTAACACTTATTCCTTGTATCTTACCTTAAGTGTGAAATCCCTTGCTTCCTTCGCATATGCCCATATTTTTGTATCTCTACAAACCTTGTTTAGTATTTACATACCCATCTCTTTAGGCCATGAATATGAATGGGACCCAGTGAATCATGTGTGCCAAAACTTGCACTTCTTTGTGAGATTATTTTATTTTATATTGTTGAATTAATATCTCGTGCACCAAAAACTTCCTTAGGCTTTTCAGCCTGTAGATTGAAATAAAAGATTTTACAAAGAAGAGATTTAGTAAAAGTTACAAATTTGGTGACTAGTGGAAACATTTAAATATGGAGGAACAAGTGAATGATTGAGAGAATGACTTGGAAGGGAAGGCTATGAATGGGGAGGGATGACAGGAGGAAAGATTCTTCTTCTTGAAGATGAGAAAAGAAACCCCCATCACTATTTTCTTCCCTTTCTCCATAAGTTGTTCCTCTATATAATCTCCCAACAATGATCATCATTCACTTCTCAATCAATCTCTAGAAACTCAAAGGCAAAATTATTAATGATTCATGGAATGAAGAGAGTGTCAATGGTTAGTTTGGGTTTGCAATATTAGTGTGGTTGATTAGATACCAAGATTCTGAGGTCTAGTGGGTGGGCATTGGTTGGTAAAGTGGTTAATCAGTTACCATTCTGTTCTCACCTTTTCTTTAATTGCTAGCAACCTCTAGTCAAGCTTGTACTCATTAAATTCCTTACAAGGGCCTTGTTTGGACGTCTGGATAATCTACGTCTATTCATTATCTTGTATATATGTCTTCCTCACCGTTTCCATGAACAGTTTTATTTTATTTTATTTTTATGTTTTTAATTGCTAGTTATTCTTTTAAAAACTGACTAGTTATTAGAAACATGTTTTATCTTATCATATGTATTATTTTTACACTCTGTTATAACTGTCTGATTTATATTGGTTACAGGATAAAATTCCTATAATTGTATAATATGGGGATTTAAAATTGGAAAATATCGAAATCAAGGCCCCCTTGTATTCTCAATTTTCTGTTCTTTTTTTCCTAATCAATAAACTGTACAAGAAAAGAGAAGTGATTTTGACTATTCTTTGCTTGAAATCACCTCTCTCTGTCTTTTTATCTACTTATTTATTAAAAATTGGTTGTTAAAACTAATTTGAGTTTATTTTGTTTTTAGTGATTTGTGTCTTGTTACAATATTTGGTTTAATGGAGTAACACATTCACGGTTTTGTTTCATCGATCTTTATGGCGTTTGTATTGTGTGGTGATTCAAGGGATTAACATATTCAATTAGAAGAGATAACAAATTAGATAGGAATTAATATATCTGAGAAGGATTAAAGAGTGGACAATATCCAGCCCCAACCCCCTTTCACTCTAAAACCTCTATTTAGAGGACGGAAATACGTATGGAAACAAAATTTTAGACGGATTAGAGATGGGTACCGGTTTAAAAACAGTGCGTGATTCTTCTAGTCTCTAATCCTTTTTATGTGTCGGTAATCTTAAAGTGCAGCATTGAAATGGTACCGTCTCTAAATAGAAGGCGGATTATTATCAAGATCTCTAATTCCTAGGACAATTCGTCTTTAATCGGAGGCGGATTTTGTTCACGTCTCACGATTAGAGGCCGAATAATTAAGTGTCTAATCACGAGACTAAAATAATCCATCTCATGGGACACGAAATTTTAGGTCTCAAATTCGTCTCTGTCCGGAGAATGATTCAATTAGTCTGTGTTCGAGACCGAAACATTCAGTCTCTCGTCGAGACTTCTGAATTTTCCGTTTCAAATTAAAGGCCAAAATTTTCGTCCTTTGAGAAAGCCATCTAGATGCAGGCGAAAATTTTTTGTCTTTATATATCCATCTCTATTAAATACATATATCTTAATATTTGTTGGTGACATGCCTTAAGATTTTATACGATCTTCGTTGGTATTCATAGTCAATATATGAATCATTACAGATGTAGTTTATTAGTTCAATTAATAGATATCATTAAATAAATTGAAATACACTACATCTTTTAAGTCATTATAAATCAATGAAAATGATATATGCAATAACAAAATATTAATATTCAATTAATCAAATATAGCTCACTTGATCTATATTATCACCAAACTGAATTACTAATGGGCGCATAACTTGACATTCATGATTTCAATAGCTCCTACATCTGTCTTTGCATCTCTTGGAATTTTTGGTTATACTCCTACATTTGTCTCTGCATGTAGCTAAATCCGAGAGTTAAGTTGACAACTCATCGGCAGCGAAATTCTTGTGGATTTGGGTAACACGATACCCTACCTTTGTTGTTGTGTCCATTTATCGGGATCTATGTTTCACAAAAATCGGGCTGATCTTGCTGTTCGGGAGAACTCATAATAATATAACTTGTATAACGGTATAATCATAACCATCCCAGGATGCTCATAAAGTAGTGTCGACCTCGAGGTTTATACGTCCATGTCTCCCCCATATACATCCTTCTTCGGGACTCATTCATTTCACATTTAAATCTAAAATATGAAAATAAAGCAGTTTAATTACGGTCTAGTGGGATTAAGTCTGACTCTTACCATAATTACATGCCCGACTATTTAGACAATGGTCGAAAAGAATTCCAGTTACAATTCTTTTACCAAAAATGTTAGTCAAGGTAATGCTGAGAAGCCCACTTTGTGCCTTCTTCACCATCAAGACCTCATCTGGACGCCATCTCCATGTACACCCCTTGTGCACGAAAAGGGGTCCCATGACCGAGATGAGCAGTACAGTCTGAAATTCTCTACAAGGAGCTACTCCCACTACAAAATGCATATAGATGGTAACCATGTAACGTCCAATCACATTCCATATAAATAATGCAATCCTATACAGAATATTACGTCATCTGCATATAAGATGAGACTTCTTATGCCCACAACTGATCCCAATGGCTCTCAGCCTCAAGATAACGAAAGCCAGTCATTGATTGTTTCACGATGACTTAAACTAGTGAACAACCTTCCAATATTCACTTGAATTTTTTTATCAAATCCCGTGTGTTGTTCATGGGCCATGTCTTTTTAGGGGTCATACCACAGGATCGTTCTTGTGCCTTCGACATTTTCTGAGGTTTCACATTTGAGTGATCATGTCTAGCCCATATAAATTTTGGTCTTGTCTTTCACCACAGGGGATCTTCCTACGCCCAAACACCATTGATTTATATTATTATTGTTTATACAAAAGCGTAGTCGATTTTGGGCCTGGATCCCACTTACGGCTCACCACACATTCACAGAATGGTGAATAACGTTACTATACCCTGCCCACCCGGAAGCTCAATGTGATACAATAATTGCATATGAAATGCAATCTGCTTCTACCTCCACATGCAACGTTTATAAATTCGGATAATTATCTTTATACATATAATTTTCATTCATCTCTATTCCATGTTAATATATCACACAAACACACATAACATGATTTTTACCTAACGACATATTATTTATTTTTTCCTACAATACACACACAAATGCCTTCTCGGACCCATATAGAAGCCGCAGCATGTTGGTCCTTCATGGTTCATCACAGTACTTGTGATACAAACACACCACAAAGTAAGGCATCAATCCAGGGATCAATAGAGCCTCAACCATTCAAGAATTTGCTTGGAACCAGTCCTAAAATTTCAAATATTCAGTCCCAAAAAATATTGATTTGCAATCTACGACTTTATCGACCTGAAGGCGACCTATGCCATTAACTTTGACTTTTGGTAAAAATGTTGAAAGTAGGAAAAATTCCTGAGTTGTGGCTTCTAGATTTTGGTACCACACATAGCTGCGTCGTGGATCAACTTTCTCTCGTCAAAGACGAAAACCGGCGATTCCCGATTTAAAGTCGTCTTAGAAGCGAAAAAACCCGTTTTACTTTAAACTCTCTCTCTCCTTCTCCTTCCTCATGCTCACTCCTCACTAGCCTGTTTTTGTGCAAAAATGGTCTTTTTCCTTTTGACTTTCTAATTTTTTTCCTTATTTTCTTTTCTTATTTTCTTCGTTTTATCTTTCCCATTATATCCTCAACTCAGACACTTCGCTCAATGTGAGCCATTCACACAGTGCACCATGTCATGCCATGTGTCACCCGACACCCTATGCATCGAAAAACGTGAAATTCAGTATGTCTCAGAATCTGATGAAATTCGACGGAGTAATTAGATTTCACGAGACGAATTCAACAGTGAAGTCTGTTTCGTTATCCGAGATTTAGAAAATTTCCAGTTTTCAACCGAAATTACCGTTTTACCATTTTTTGGAAAAATTGAATTTTTTCCTTGGGTTTACACTGCATTTTCTCCTGCATTTTTTGGTTTTGCTCCTGTATTTTTTCGTTTTGCTCTTGCATTTTTTGGTGTTGGTCCTGCAAATCCTTAAATTGATCACGTAACAGCTTATTCTCTTCTTATACATGCTGCAATTGATCATCTAACTCATGGCTATAACTTCATGAGGTGAAGTGTCACTAAAAGAGGCAATGTCACAGCATGTTGATATTTCGAGCTAATATCAGATAGTCTCAATTCTTCACTTCCTACATTTTTAACAAAAAATTCATTAATAATTAATTTGGACGAGGTTTAGGACGAATTTCCCTCATCTAGTCAGACATTCCTCATGTAGTCGAATGAAATCATCTTGCACTCAACAACACACTACATTAGAATTTATAAATTTAGTAATGAAAGAATTAACTATTAATATAATAGGAATACAATTTTAATTAAGATGCTAAAATTAAACTTTAGCTTTCATTGACGAATGAGACATCACCCTTTTAGTATGATTGCGACAAGCAAATTGTAGTATGGAGTTTCTTTTCAAACTTTTGTTCCCGTAAAGCTCAAACAAAAATGTATATAATGTGATCACACAATTAAAATATTATTGTAACAAATTTTCTTATCGTAAAAACCTAACCATGCATTTGACATGTGAAGAATATATGATAGATCAGGTTCACTTTGAAATATTAAATGTATATAATGTAATCACACAATTAAAATATTAAATTTTATTTATGTAATTTATAAATTGTCATTATACCATACCACAAATTTAGGGTAGAAAAATACCATAAATTGTTTTATCCAAACACAAAATGTTTTATTGTAAATTTTAAGCTGAAAGATGGCGTAATTTAAAAAAAAAAAATAGTAGCTTCCTATGTGTCTGAATTCTCCATTATACTTGGTCAAGTAAAGAAGCTTTAAGTTGACAATATGAAGGAAAATAATGACATCCCCCACTTAATAGAATAGTTGATCATTCATGTGGCTAATTAGAACGTCAAGCCACCAGTAATGAAATCATTTCCTTTGAATTTCCATGAAAACAATTCCATTAGTTGAGAAAATATTCTGAATCCTTAAGAGGAACAAAAAACAAAGAAATGAAAGGATAAAAGTGGTAAAATGAAGAAGATAGCTTACAAAAATGATTATTGCTTTCAGCATATGGACAAACGTGAAGTTTTCTTAGCCCTCAACTGTTTTATCAAATTATATTTTCTATATCACTTTGAATCTCTCTTCTAAAGCTTCTGGTTGCAGTATCTTAACCATTTCATTGCCTTCTTAGTTAGTGTGGAGCTCAATTGTGAGCAACTACGGTTGCTACTCTCTACCATATGATCAGACAACAAGATTGTGATTAGTGCCACCATATGCATCCTGAAGTCGATCATGGCATTGAAGCGTTGTTCTTTCTTTTTCGAGCGGCAGTCCCTGTCCCCTTTAGACAGTAGCCGTTTGGTCTATGGTCAAATCTTGAATGGTAGCCCCCCATCTCAATTTCCTTAGATTGAATAAAAAGAAAGCTAGCTTGCTATCCACTCGCTACTCACAAAGCGCGAAGAGTACTTGATCAAATTCGTGGATGTTCCTATCAGGAAACACTCATGATACTTGAACTCATGCCGTATTGAGCGTGTTATCCCATTTTAAAATTAATTTATTCCGCAGCAGCAAATGCTAAGAACAATATGGGTTTGAACAAAAGAATATTTAGTCATTATTAAAGCCACAGTCAACCTTAGGTATGGATGGAACTATAACTCCTCCCTTTCCCACTTTTGGTTGATAGTTTTCCTTGATATGCTGTTCCTTCAAGGAAGAACGATCAACTAAATTCTATGAGCGAGGCATTAGTATTCATGTACCTTATCTCTCAATCCTGAACATGTCAATTATAATTTCATGGATAAAATTGCATTTGAATGGGCAATGAGGCCTAGCTCAGTGGTTAAGGGCTAGGATGGGCAAAGGGAGTGGAAAGGACTAGGTTCAAGTCCGAATGGGAACAAAATTGTGTACTTATAAAAAGAAAAACTGCACTTGAATGAGATAATGCATTATAAGTATGTTCATAAACATTGTCGATTTATGGAAGAAAACCTTACAAGACAAGGTGCATAAACCAAGGAAAATGAAGCATATTTTCGAAATAGCTTTCAGAAACATAGCATGTCGGAAGGAGGTGGTAGAATTATGCTAGAAATGACAATGCCAATTCCCTTTCATAAAAAAATAAAGCAACAAAATTCCATCACTAGAGACAAGATATTGAACAACAAATGGGAATGGTAGTAGAGTTTTGAAAACAACATCACTAATTGTAGCAAAATATGAACTACCATCTCTTCTTAAAATTAATGCAAAATCTGAAATAGGATCACCTCCATCACTCCCCTTAATATTTGTTTCTGCACAGAAAATTTGCTAATCTATCATGCAATAAACCTAATCTACTTGACCATAAAAGACAAGACAAAATAGACTTTTGCATCCATGATGTCTTCTAGCACTGGCTCAATAAAAGTGCCGGTTTAGTTCTGGATGCTACTTTCACATGGAAAATTAAATATAAATAATAAATAAACCATCAAGTGGAAAAGCACAAGAGAATTGCAGCACATCAAAAAGCAAATGAGCAATAAGTCAATCGTGTACATACCCATAGGCATTTTCAGCATTCAAACTGGCACCCTTAGCAATCAAAATCTAAAAGCAACATGTGTTAGGTGATATATCCAGAACAAATACAATAGCAAATAAAGTTTAAATATTCAAAGAGAGAGAGAGAGAGAACAGAAAGGGGGAAAAAAAGAGAAACTAAAAACATATCTGGCAACATTGTGCATTTCCACCACATGCAGCATAATGAAGAGAAGTGCTTCCTGCACTTGAGAAGTGATGACATATATCACACTTTAACAGAAGGCATGATTGTGAAACAATAAAATCAATTGGACTAATAGAAAAGCCCTATCTATTATAATTGAGCACATCCTCAACAGAGCACTAGGTTTGTAAAGGAAAGAATTAGAACTTTTGTAGTTTGACTAGAATGAGGAACTCCTATTTAACTGCTCTTATCTATTTCTTACTAGTAAAAAGCATCCTTAGATTTGTCAGTTTTAGTAAAAATATAGCACAACCCACCAATGGAAAACAACAAAGAGGTCTGGATATATAATAAGAAAAAGGGAAAAGGGTAAAGGCAAAATGCAAAACCATGTAGATGAAAAGGGAAAAAAGGTAATGCTAAAGCTTAGATGACAAGCATTCATTATCAAGAGTTCTTTTGTGTAGTATGCGTCAGAACTACTGTAAAAGGGGGATGAATTGGCCTACTCACAAACAGTCACATCTGTTTCACAAATGGTTCTAAACAATCACAAAAGTCTATAGGTTAATTTTCAAATTAGATTACATGGACTGATAGAGTGCTTAGGTGTGAGTACACACAAGTAGGTGTCAAATCTTTCCAACCCTTAAATACAAGGCATAGGAACATGTCTAAATTCATTAGAAATTCAGAACCCCGGTGGTAAAATAATTAATTCCTACAAAGCAGTTGTTACATGAAAAAGTCACTTCAGGTATGCTTAGGAACTTAGCAAAGTCAAAATTAATTAATCTTTTCATTTGGGGAACACTTATTGAATGTGAAGCTGTTTGCTCCCAGAAAAAGTGTCTAACATATATCCTATACTCACACACATGTTATGTGTGAGTATTTGATTTTCTTTTATTTCAAGAAAAAATCAAAGTAATAAAATGGAAAGATAGCTAACATCTGAGATGCCTCCCAATATATGCATCACAAAATGTTACATAATGAATTTTCATCCATTAATCATGCAATCCAGACTGAAACATAAGAGACAAACAGTTGAAAACAGGATTGAACTTGTACTACCTAAGAAAATGACTATTCAACCTACCAAAAAAGGGAGGAAACAAGTTTGCTCTACATAAAACACAAAAAGTAATGAAATTATATAGGGAAAATGTTTCAAGGCAGCGCGTCATTATTTGCTGCTGGCCCAGTAGTAAGAATACAAAGCTAGGAGCACGGCTTAATTTTCACCGACAATTCTCATTCCCTACAACTTCGCCAAGATTGTCGCTGAATAGTGAAAGTGTGGACCCTACCTGATCCACGGGCCGACACGACTCACTATTAATAGAAAAAAGAGAGTTGATTTTTGAGTTTTGGAAAATTCGTCCCCAGTGAGGAACGAGTTTTGTTTGGAGTCGCCACTTACTTTTTATTTTTATTTTTTAAAATAGGGAAAATGAAGTAAGAACAAAAAACCCCTCATCGACTAAAGTCAGGTAAAAGCTGTAACACCCCGAAATATACCCTAGTCATTTTCGACATGTTTAGGGTATTTTGTAAGCATAATTTGATCAAGCTGCTAGTTAACAAGCAACACTGAACGAGAGACCCTAAATTTAAGAAGACTTAAGGACAATTTTGTAATTGGTCCAAAAGGCTTAAAATCAATTGAAGAGATTTGAGGCCAAAATGAAATAAAGGAAAAATTGAACTACAAATGGCCAAGAGTTGGAGGACCTTTTTGCAAATAAAGAAACTTAACCCAAAAATGGGTTTTTAGAGGGCCAAACAAGGCCTTAACAAATCCATGATTTAAGACCACATTGGTCTCCAAAAAGAGGGAGAACCGGATGGGAGAAGGAGAGAAGAAGAGGAAGAGGAAGAGAAGAAGAAGGAAGAAGAGGAGGAGCCAAGCCAAAGGTATGGAAACTCACCTGATTATGAATTCTATGAGATTTGGGCATGGATCTTTGGTTTTTGTAGATTATTATCTTCCCAAACTTGGGGTTTTGCTAGGGTTTCATCTTAACCCAATAATGATGGAAAGTAAGGTGTATACAACCTTAAATAGTACAAGAAGCCTGCGAAATCCTCTATTCAGGATGGATCTCATGTTAAATCAGAGTAATTGGAGTTAGGTTTAGAACAAACCCTAACAAATCTTTGTATTTGGTATGTGTATGGGTTATAAACCATATTAGAATGGTATTGAGAGAAATTCATGGAAAAGTTTTGAAGATACACATGTAATGAAAGAGGAATTGAGTAGAAAAGAGGTTACAAAAGACATATGGAATGATTTTGATGTGTGTAGGAAGTATAGGAGTGGATCCATGGATGAAAGTGCATGAAAAGGGGAGAAAAGACAACTGGCATTCCCGGGTGATGTGTACCGGTACACTTTGAACATGTACCCAGACACTTTGTGTCTCCTCCGTCATTTTTCGCCAAAGTGTTCCAGACACTGAAAGGTAAAATTTCCACACCTGATGCTCTGTTCCCAGTTTTATTTTGGCCATAACTTCCTCAATTCTTATCCGATTTGAGTGATTCAAGTGACCAATTAAAATAGACTTCAAGGAGAACCATCCATATAGAAATAGACATCATCAAATTCTGACTCTAAGTGGCCCAAAAATTCACTCAAATTGGGGTCATGTGCAAGTCGACTCTCGTGATCAAAGATCGCTCATAGAGTAGTCCGAAGAGCTCTAACGTATTCTGGAGTTTCGGGTGCTTCGATTTAGGTGATTCCAATTGGAGGAGAATCCTACACCTTAACTTTAAAGGAGCACAAATAACTAAAGGCTAAATATGGAGACAGGGCACTGAAAATGAATATTGCAACTGTCCTCTGATAAATCTGCAGAACTGACTAGTTGGCATGAAAATGCCATAACTTGAGTTTGACATCCCATTCAATAATTCCAATTTTTAATTAAAGTTGATTCATCGAGGAACAAGAATACATGAATGATGTGAATACATCGCATTCCCAGAGGCATCTCGAAATGCCATATGGAATAGGCATGAAACCTAATGTGAGGTGAAACATGAAAACGAATCGGGGCCACGGAACTCGAACATGATTCAGGAATGATAAAATGTCGTGATCATAGAATGTGATTAAGAAAGGTTATAAGTTCTGGAAAGACATATGACAATTCGACTACCAGACCGAAGAATGAATGAGCCGACGCCCCGTTGCGCTTCGCACTTCGCTGGGTGCTATGGCACTCCCGCCGCGCGGTTAGCCACGCTTGATTGGCGCTCCTAAGACTTCGCCGGGTGCTATCAAGAGACTTCACATAAGGTGCACGTCTCGTATGGTGCTACTCTAAGACCCAAGACTATATCAGACCTTCTCGGGCATTTATCAGACCAAGGCCCCACTCATTTCTTATGGATCGGGTCTGCAATGCATTAATACATACGATGGACATTGAACAAAGAATAAGAGAAGATCCGAAAGTTCCTCAGATTTGTCCCGTAGTACCCACGTACCCTCAGATCCTCAATAAGCTCAGAATTCCTTAATGAGTCTCGAATGATAATAAGCCTGTTATAAGTATCTCATTCCGTAGTACCTAATGCAATTCCTCAGACTGATTAAGGTCCTGTAGTATCTACGGGTACTCTTTGCATTTCCAGAAATTAATAATAGCCGGTGAGAAACAAGTATAAGTCCACAGACTCTACGGTACTCCGTATAATGAATCTGTGATTTGTACTCTACGTATGACTAATGTCTCAGACTGCAGGTCCGATCCGACCAGAGGTGATATGATCCGACCGTTCGATTTACGCATCTACAAAATTTTCAAGACAATTATAAGATCCAGAAGATAAGAATAAGTTTTGTAATACCAGCATAAGCTCCGTAAGATAAGAGAGCAAATTGTAAGACATGTATAAGATCTGAAATACATGTCTAAGTTCTGTAATACTAGTATAAGTTCCGTAAGATAAGTATATGCTCTGTAAGACGAGCATAAGATCTAAAATACAAGAATAAGTTCAGTAATACAAGTATAAGTTCCGTAATGCCAAGATATGCTTCGTAGTACAAGTTTAAGATAATGGCACTAATATAAGTTCAGAAAATTTCCTCAGATCGGATCAATTTCCGTAGTACTCACTCTGGTATCTCCCGTACAAGCTCCAAGATAATGATAACTCTTAGAGTACCTACGTACTCCCGCATGAGTATAGTACACGCTAACCTAAGGCTTGTTGGGGATATGATACCAACACGCTGTATCAAAGCGCATACAACTGATCAAGTAGTACTCACGGTACCTACAAGATTGTCCGCAAATCCAAAGATAATGCCTCGTAACTGCGGATACCTTCGTACCTCCGAACAAGTTGCAAACTCCGTGAGGATAAGTATAAGTTATGTAAACTCCTACCTGAGATCTCGAGATAGATATAAACACCCATACCCGATTGGCACCTCCAGATAAGCATAGGTTTCAGAACCCCAAGGGAGAGATCGAAAATATGTATAAGTCCGACAAGTATCGATAAGTCCACAAGCATGTCATCTTGGGACTCAGTATATGTTTGATACAAACATAAGTATAACATGTATCCTACTGAGATAAGTATCATCGACGGGTTCAAGTATATGTCCTTTGGGAGATTTGAATAAGTATAAGATCAAGAATAAGTCTGCTATAAGTATAAGATCCGATTGTTATAAGTATAAGACCCTGATAAGAATAAGTGCTATGAGTATAAGATCCAAATAAGGATAAGTCCTCATAAGTGTAATTCCCCGAGCAAGTACAAGACTCAGAATGTATACATAAGTCCTAATGCTACATAAGTCTATATTATGCTCCACAATTGTATGTCTGTCATGTGGAATGCCTCGAATATTCCGATACTACATCGTTATCCGTATTTATGTTTCTATGAAGAAATGCTTCTCACTAAGCTGCAGTTTAGCACTGCTTTAACTGGGTAGGTACAAGAGAAGACATCTGAAGACTTCCGCATACAGTTGGGCCAACACACTAAGAAGGGTTCACTACATGTAGGTTCCGTGCTCGACCAGAAACGCGAAAAGATAAATAGATTCAGAATGGACCCGGCCAAGGCCTAGATTTGATGGACACCACTCCTGTGGTAGCTCTTTAGTATGTATATGATATTTGATTCTATATAAGATGTGGGCCATACCCATTGTGTACTCTATCATTTAAAAATCGTAAAGAGTCCTGGGCCCCAGTCTCGCACTCGAACTCTGCTCTCGCATCCGCCACCAGGTCGGACTCTGAACCTGGTGTGACAAAGCTGGCCCACGAAAACTAGATTTCTGAGTCCGAGGATCAGGTTACTTATTAGGAAGGTACCTCATGCAAGGTAGCACCCCTATTAGCATGGAACTCGGTCTCTATTAATGAATTGGGTACATGGGAGCATATGGGTCAAAGATCATCAATCTAGGCTATGTAGATGATGAATCACAATAAACCAATTCCTAAGATCTAGCATGCATATAAACTCAACCAGTAAAAGAAAATGGTACATACTTGAGGTCCTAATCCATGCGCTGTAGAAGAGATTAGTCCAACACACATAAACACTTAATAAGCATTCAAGATTAAGCACCATGCATGCGTATGAATTCCGCAATCCTAAATCAAAGTGTTGCACTGTGATCCCTAGCCATGCACCAGAAGAAAGGGTAACATGCATTCAAATCACATTAAAGTTTGTATCAAAGAGGAGGTTGGTTAAACGAGGTAAGTGACTCCCAAACGTCATACAAATCAAACTAGACTTCATTTAGACCATAATGCCCATAACTCCAAAATGGGCTCACTAACTCAAACCAAATATAAACTCAAACATTTAACAAGTGCTCCATAGCAATGGGTTTGAGCCCCCAATGATCTCGGGCTCTAAAAAAAAAAAAAAAGAAGCCAAAATCAGGTCGCTCTATGTCCTTTGCTATCAGGTTGAACCTAGCTTCAACCGCTTCACAGCTGGAGTAAAATTCCCAAATTTTGTCAAAAAATTGCTCAATGAATCGTGAATTTAAAAAGCAATCTTGCTCAATTACGGGCCTAGATGAGTGAGAACAAATTGAAACAGGCCAAGGTGTTCCTCATAAATGGAGTTAGTGAGTCAGAAGCGTAACTTGTTGAACTCCGGCCGATCCTGCTTAAGAAAAAATTCAAACCTTGTCAAAATTCCTCAAATATTAAGGTATCAACAAAAACACATCACCCAATTCAGCACCTGACGAAAGTGAGAACTAATTGAAACGGCACGTGTTCCTTGTAATCGAGATCGCTAGTGAACTCGTTGAACCGGCGATCCGGCTCACCAACCTGCTCAAACGGCTGAGAAAAATTAGTGAAACCTTGTCGAATATTCCTTAAAGAGTAAGAACAAAAAAACAAACGGTGTACAATCTCTCGCTTCCGAATGAGTGAGAACCGACCAAAACAAATGCAAAGTACCTTTTAATAGTTGTTCCCGAAAACGATACCTAATGAATCGGGCCGATCCCGATTCCTAACCGGGCCGATATGGTCAAGAACAGCCGAAAAATTTGTCATAACATTCCTCAATCGACTTCACGAGTGAGAACCGACGAAATAATCCAATGCTTTCTAAAACTGGTAAGGTCAGTAAAACCTGAACCTTCCCCGGGTGATGAGCATGAAAACCGCATCATTCAATTCAAAGGAATGACACTCCATGGAAGTCCTGGCCAGCTTATCATAACTGCACTCAAGGTCTCATGAGATTATCAAAATAAATATGCAATGTATCAATGAGCCTTTCTACCAAATCGGAATCTAGTCCAGCACCAGTTTTACCATTAAATCAGGCTAAAGCGCCCAAGAAAGAGATATATTTTATTCAAGGATCGCAGCATAAAGAACAAGATATGAAATAAAGTGGAGCAAGGATCCGTGTCTTACTGCTTCTTTCACTTTCCACAAAATGTAGAGCCATCAAGGGATGCCAAAAGTAGCTTCGACTTTCAACTTAAAACCTTCCTCAAACAGACTTCTTCACTTTATCTTTGTTTCTTTCTCTTTGCTTCTATTTCTCCTCACACTTAATCCCTTGTCTTAGCACTGAGACTTGTATGACCTCTCGCTTCCTTAAATCAAAAGACACTTCTTACCTAGAAACTAGAAAAATCCTGAAACTGAGTCTCTCCTCAGAAAAAGTGCTAAAAAAAAGGTGACTACACTATGATTTTTTCCTCCTTTTATACTGATTCCAACCTAAGCATTTGAGCCCACCTGGTGTTTTCCACCTTCAAACTCTGGAAAGAGCTCCTTTAGCCTCAAAACCGTACTCCTCAATAACTCTCCTCACCAATTCCCCATGCAAGCTAACTTCGTTAAGTTTTTAGCTTGCTTTACCACCAAGGATGCATATGGATTCATGGTGGGCTGCAAGTAACCCAAGCCAAAGCCCGATCTAGAGCTTATGGGCCCAATCCATGTAGGATTTGGGCTCCAAAATTACCAAAAACAGTGTTATACACAAGTTGGCTCAAGAACCGATTGTACTAGATGCCAATCTGGCCGAGTCAAGCCGGCAAAATTGAAAATTGACAGAATGTCTCAAGAATAAGGAATCCAAAAAAAAAAAAAAAAAGAAGTGCGATTATGAGTTGAGATGAAAGAGATTGACCAAAACAAGCCGGTGTTCGACCCCACCGTCTCCAATACGAACTTTTTTAATTGAACTGGCTGAACCGTTGAGCTGGTTCCCAATCGGTTGATCCGGTTGATAAAAAATTCCTAATTTTTTCAGAATTTTCAATATAGGAATCCAACAAAAGAAATAGTGCATGATTTTGAGTTCTGATGAGGGAGATGACCAATGGCTCTCTGGGTGCTCCAAATCTCGCATGATTCAATGGATTTTGGCCGAACGTAAACTTGAGGACTGGTTTGTTTCGGCTTAGAAAATTTTTTTGAAATTTTTACAGAATATTCTCGAGAACAAGGAGTCCATAAAAAAGAAGAAAGGTGAACGATTCCGAGTTCGGATGAGGGAGATATGATCGAAACAAGCCTGCGTTCTAATTCGATATCTAATAAACCCGATTGAGTTAACTTCGGCCCCACTTGCTTCCTATGGCACAATGCCAACAACTGAAAAATGAAGCCATGATGGCACTTCGAATTGAACTATATACGCACTCAATGGACCACATACAAGCCCACTCGAGACTCCTGAGATCGAATTAAGCCTAAAAAGGGCCCTAACGGTACATATGAGAACGATGGGTGAGTGTGACACACATAGGATAAATGCAAGTGTTGAGGCACAAAATTGAGGGTCTACAAATATGCTCCTCTTCAGTAGATTGAATGAATGAGTGAATCGTGGGTGTGAAGTGCAAGCGATGCAAGAGTGAAATGAACTATAGTGAAGAACCCATATGACCAACAATTTTGTCCTTTTACCCAGTACCGAAGGCTTAACGAAACTGAGTTGCCATGACTGAAGGACTAATAGAAACCCGAGCACGATGCTTGGGAAGATGAGTGATCAGGACATGATGCCATAAAAGATAAGAGAGTTTGAGCGATGTCAAAAGATGTTTATGCTCATTCATGATGCCGAGGAAGATGAGGAAAATTCTGACACGATTCCAGAAAAGATAATGAAATCAGGGCACGATGCCGGAGAACTTGAAGCAAAAAGAAGGGATCAAATCTCGCACATGCCGAGAACTCCGAAATAAAAAATAAAAAATCGGTCTGGCACGATGTCGGAGAACCCGATATAAAAGGATCGACCGGCACGATGTCGGAGAACTCAAACAAAAGGGTGATCAATTAGTACCATGTCAAGAACCCGAAACAAAATGAAGGGTTTGAATCCGGGCACGATACCGGAGAACTCGAAACAAAATGAAGGGATCTAACTCGGTGCGACGAGAACTCAAACAGCTGCTGAATCAACCGGCGCACGCCGTGAGAACCTAAATCAAAACAAAGGGATCGAATCCGGGCACGATGCCTAAGAACCTGAATCAAAACAAAGGGATTGAATCAGGGCGCGATACTGGAGAACTCGAAACAAAAAGAAGGGATTGAATCAAGGTACTACGCAGAGAACCCAACAAAAAAAGGAACGAATCAAAGTAGCTGATGTGGTTAGAACCCAAAACAAAAAGAAGGGATAGAATGTGTCCAAAGGATTAAAGAAGGGGCTATGCCCCAGTCTAAGGCATCAATACCATGTTAGAAACCCACCATTGCACATAAAGTCAAAGTCACAAACCTTGAAATATTACAAACATTAATTCTTGAGGAAAATCCCTCCTCACTAATCCATAATGTAACATCCTGAAATATACCCTAGTCGTTTTCGACATGTTTATGGTATTTTGTAGGTGATAATTTAAATGTTTCGTGAGTTAAATGCGAAACATGGAAACGAGACTCGAAATTTACAAGACTTAAGGATAAAATCTAATTTATCCAAAATAAAAAGTCATAAGTTAACAAGATTTGAGGCCAAAGTAGAAATAACATGAATTGAAGTGCAATTAATAGAAGGATGGAGGACAAAGAGGCAAAGAAGATAGTGTTAACTATAAAGTGGGAGGGAGACAAAATAACCTATTTTTTGCCCTCAAACTAGAGAGCCATACGGGTTGGAAGAGAAGAAGAGGAAGAGGAAGAAGAAGAAGAGGAAGAAGAGGGAGGAGCCAAAAAGGTATGGAAATTCTAAAGTTTTGTATGGATTCCATGATTTTTGGTATGGATATGACATGGAAAGTAAGGATCTTATGGTTTTGTATGGAATTCTAGGAAATTTTATGAGTTCCAAACCTAGGGTTTGTTAGAATTGATCTTAACTCTATATTTTAATTGAATGAAATCTATTATGGGTTATGACCATATTAGATTTGTTCGAGAAATTCATGGAAGATTTAAAGGAAAGATGTGTAATGAAAGATGAAGTGAGTAAAATTGAGATTTCAAGATGAATTTGGAGTGGCTTTGAAGTGTATATGCTATTGGAGTTGATTTAGGTAGCAAAATATGGAAAAGTGAAGAAACCCACATTCCCGGGGCAATTTCGAGAACCCAGATGTAGTGTTCTGCTTTTCTGCTTTGACTAGTGTTCGCATTTCGTCATAACTTGCTCATTTATGATTCGATTTTAGTGATTCAAGTTGATGGTTAAAATAGACTTCAAGGAGAACCAAACATCCTGAAATAGATACCTTCAAATTCTGATTTTATGTGGCCCTAAAATTCACTCAAAGTGAGGCTATGTTCAAGCCACCGCTCCGCTTGAACATAGTGTAGTCCCCATGAGTTTCGACGAACTTGAGTTCCGGTGTTCGATTTGGTGATTATAGTTGAGGAGAACCCTTAGAACCTTAGCTTTAAAAGAGGATAAAAGAGACAAGTTGTCAAATATGAAGTTAAGACTCCCGGAAAATGAGTATTACAAACTCGTCCCTTAGTGTAATCTGAATTGACTTGGGGTTTGACATGAAAATGCCATAACTTTAGTTTTGATGATCTAATTTCTAAGTAAAATAGGTTCATATAGGGACAAGAATACATGAAACGATGCGACGACATACATCATACTGTTTCATATATGAAATGCCATATGTAATAGGCATGAGACAAGAAAAGTATGGGAAATGAAATATGTAAGATTTGTTCATGAAACATTAATATGTTATGAAAAATGAAAACGAACGGAAATATGAACATGAAGATGAAAGGTAAATGTCATGAACACGCACGTGATAAAGATAGGTTATGAGTTCTGGAAAAGACATATGATAGTACGACTACCTAGGACCGAAGAGTGAATTTGTGGACTTTTTATATGAAATTCTCCTTGAGCTGTGTGGTTTGAGGTGTTAGAGAGCGTGATTACTTGTTAGAGTATGGAATCTTCCCTTTGAGACATGGATTGTAGAATTGTATGGATACAGTTTGGCTATTCCGCTAAAGACTTAATGATTGTATAATGGTTTTGGTGCCGTGCTTGTGGTATGTTATGTGGCCTAAATTGGGAGGATATTACGCGATGGATAAGGGCTGTTCGGGATGATTTCAGGGTCAAAACGGCGTGTTCCGAGCCTAAGGAGCCCTTGAACGCCGGGTGGAAGCCACGCTGTAGCGTGGCTGGGTGCATCCTCGGGTACGCTATAGCATAGCCCCTGCCCAATGTTAACCCTCCAACTTCGGACGACCATAACTTCTTCGTCCGAACTTCGTTTTAGGTGTTCTTGGACTCTATGGAAAGCCCATTGAGTCTAGAATCCATCCATATAGAGCTTGATACAATCTTGAGCTTTATAATAAGTCTGAAATGACAAAATACAGTATGCGTTAAGCTGCCCAATTGCTGCTGTTGTTGATTTTCTTTTCGGCTTGCAATGTGCATAACTCTTCGTTGTAGACCTCGTTTGTGTGTTCTCGACTCTATGGAAAGCTCATCGAAGTCTAGAATCTAACCATATGATATTTAATGGCATTCGCATCCACATCTGGAACATTTGATTGTTGTCAAGTGTACTAATAGCTTGGTTAAAGTCAATTGGAATACATGATAAGAAAAGAGATAGATATTACCAAGAAATAAAGAATATACGTGAGATTTCCATGGAGAGGAGATAGAAGAAGAATAAAATGATAAGTCAGAAAACACATATAATTGTATGACCCGCCTAAGACCGGACATTGGAATGATAAGACATATATGATCAATGCTCGACATCTCCGTTAAGGTTACCAAGACTAAGACGCGCGTGCAATATCCCGTTTAGTACTTCTGACTTCATTAGTGCCACAAGACTCCTCGCTTAGTACTTCAGATTCTGATTAGTGCTACAAAGACTCTCGTTTCAAGACTTAAGAGATTCTGTTTGCAGCGCACACCTCAAGATCAGACAAATTCTGGTACTTATCAAGGTAACGGTCCTACTCAATTTTATGATTGGTCCGATAGTCAAAACGTTTATAAGGATAAAGACTCGAACAAAGAATAAGAGTAAAGATCCTGATCAGACCCGTACTTGTTTATGTAGTACCCACTGCAATTTCCTCAGATCCGACACCTCAGTACCTACGGCATCTCCGTATAAGCTCCTGGATAAGGATAAACTCAAGAGGTACCTACTGATACTCCCCATATGAGTATAAGATAAGTTTGATATAAGCACAAGTGTGCGCTCTCAGACATTTGAACAAGTAGTACTTACTGGTACTTCCAAGATAAGAATAAGTCTCGCTAATACCAAGATACGTTCCTTAATATCTCCGTAAACTCCCACGGAGATCCAGATGATATAAGTACCAAAGACGGTATAAGTACTTCGTATAAGCATAGTTTTGTAACTCCTATGGGAGATTCAAGCAAGTATAAGCTTGAGATAAATACGAGTATGTGAACAAGTACCGTCTAAGTATGTATAAGTTCAAGATCGATAATGAGGAATATGAATAAGAATGTAAACCTTCTGAGATAAGGAACCAAGATGAACCTACTCGGGTTCCTTCGCATAAGTTATATGTTTCTCGATTTGTATAATAAAGTCATGGAACATAAACCATGCAAATTTGAATGTAAAAGGAATTCACCCGGTTTCGACTATATATGTAATGTATCTGTCAGACTCTATACTCTATGGAGATGTAAAAATTCGTTAAAAGTCACAAGGTACAAGTAGACGTAATTATGTAAATGACATGAATAGAAATGACTCGAAACCCGAAAGAAAGTCATGATACATGTAAAGAGACGAATGGATGCCTCGCTATCAGATATGTCTAAGTTTGCTCAATATGATCTCACTCCGTTATACAATCTCGGGATTATATGAATTCATGAAGATTTTGATATTTGTTTTCATATATGTTTATCATGATTCATTTAAATGCATGTGTATCAAGATAAGCAGAAGATATAGTTTCAATTGCGCTTAAAAAAAAAAAAAAAAAAGCCTAAGACGGTTAATCAAACAGAGGTGACAGAAAGATGTCTAAAAAATATCCGCATTCACGCCAACATTAATTAGTAAGGGTTCACTACACGTAGGTTCCGTGCTCGATTTGTAAATGTAAAATACAACTTGTATATCAAAATGGGACTTAGTATATGTGTATAGATTTTGATGGACACTAATTCCTAAGGGTAGTTCTTTGTATATGTATATGATATTTGATTCTGCTTATAAGATGTGGGCCATAAATCTACAGTACAAGTTCTAGCTTTTAAAAAAAAACAGATAAAGAGTCCTAGTATATGGTCTCGCACCTCGAACTAGGTTCGGATTCGCCAATCGGGCCGGACCGGGATTCGGGGTGTGACACATAACATCCAATATCCACCAACAAATGATAGGGGGTATGCCCCTGAATGTACATCTAAAGCTCAAATATCTCGATGAAAACCCTTAAATACATCACCGAAAACCCAATCGTCTGCACGAGGAGACAAGACAATGAGACCTGAACGCCCCAAGATGCACATCCCCGCCGGGTCAATGAATATCGCGGGAATCTGATCCCTGCTAGCTCTAAAAAGCGCTCTATCAGATGAAGAAACCAAGTCAATAATGGGCTTACTAAAACTCGATGTCTAAAACGCCTTTTAGACGAAACGAACTATTTGGTAAAGGCTACGCAAGAGCCAGCCAGCATGAAAAGATAAGGGCAGCTCCCAGCAGGAACATGTCAAAGCATCAAGCCAAGGCTCCATCAACGGTCCCAACTCTCTATATCATCCGTGTTTGATCATGGACTTGAGGTAAGAAACTTAATGGAAAGACAATAGGTGACCCTCGATATTCCCCAAGAACAGAGACATGTCAACATTCCATATTCAATCAGTAGACGGAACTTGTCCATATAAAATGCGTTGAAGCAAACACGAGATCTCATGGCCTCAGGGTGATCTTAAGACTCAGACCATAATGTAGGCCAGAGGTGAAAGGTTAATGAAATGATGGGAAACAATGGCCTAAATACCTAAAAGATAATGCCAAACCCTTATGTGCGTAATGCCAAATGCCGGAGAATCATGTGAGCAAAGCGACTCGACCAACACATAAGTGAATGGCAAGCAATGTGTGATACACAAAGACACGGGCTGCTCATGAAGCGAGACGACGATCGATGAGGATAGAAGAAAATGAAAAGGGATGTAGAAGAAAGTAGAGAAACAAGGTGGGATACAAGTGTAGCAATGAGTGATGATGACGAACCACTCATCCCGAGGATGCCAAATTGAGGCAAGTCACCATAAGATGGGAATGGTGATGTAGACAATGATCCAGAAGATACCAAAGAAACCCAAACCCTACTCCCAATGTCGCCCGAATCCATGGTGAGAAAAGCGGATCATACAATGCTCTACTCGCTTCGTAAGAAAAATAAGTCCCTAACCAAAAAATGATCTCCGACATCAAGCCATAATACCGTCTGGAAACTATGCTATAATCCCAAATACTAGTGAAGGGGACACGAATGAGCGTAACTCTTTCTTTTTTCTTTTTCTTCTCATTTTTTCTCGCACGAACAACCAACAAAGCAAGATAAAGCCACACTAGCACACCCAACCTATGAACCTCCAACCAAACCTAAATGGTCCCCTAAAACTAAGACTCATGGATCAAACCTTAAGGGTGGAAAACGAAGGTGACCAAATTTAACCTATAGCTCGGATACGAGCATGTCATCATCATGCAAGGGAAAATAAAGTGAAAAGAAACAAGACGATAGAAACAAAACTTAAAGGCAAGAAAGTGAAGATGCAAAATGGAGAAGAAAAGAAATGTGTACGATGCAAGAAAGAACAAACGAAAATGACACAATGCTCATGCATCCACTAATAAATACAAAGCGCATGTAAGTGCACCCTCAACTCAGTCGTAAAAGGTATGCAAGACTGAATGAAAAAAAAGGTCATAATAAACCGCATGAGGCTCAAAGGGCTAGCAATAAGATATATCACTTCATGGGTGCACAGGGAATATGGCTACTCGCGATGGCAAACCCATCATTTGACCATGATCTCACGCGATAAAAACTCTTTAGCCGAGATCCACGCTGACGTCTGTGAACCGATTTCCGTCTAGTTAGTTAGCTAGGTCGTCCTCTCTAAATAACTGACAACATACGACCCACCCCATCAACTTGCTCTAGGGTTGCCGATCAACCTTTAGGACTTTTAAGACTAGGTCACCTTTTTGAAACTTCCTAGGCTTGACCCTTTTTCTAAATGCATGGGTCATCTTCCTCTGATAGGCCTGAACATGATCTGTTGCCCTTAATCTCCTCTCATCCAAAAGGCTAAGCTAATCATAACGAGATTGGTTCCACTTGGCCTCATATATCTGATGCTCTAGTGCTACTCTCAAAGATCCCATCTCAATCTCAATAGGTAGCATTGCCTCCATACCATACACCAAAGAATACGGGGTAACTTGAGTAGAGGTACGATAAGCCCACAATGCGAAAGGGAGCTTCTCTGACTAATCCTGAGAAATCTCGACCATCTTTCTCAAAATCCTCTTGATATTCTTATTTGCGACCTCAATTGCCCCATTAGTTCGTAATTGCACGTTAAACGATCCGTGATGTCAACGCCATACTTCAATCAACGTGTCCACCTCATCAAATGTAAATTTCTGGCGAGAAATTAGCTCGTGAGGGACCCCATACGGGCGCATAATGCGATATGGTGAATTAGCCACCTCGTCACAATCTAACATGGAAGCAGCTTCCACCCACTTGGTGAAATAGTCACTGGCAACTAAAATGTACTCATGCTCATTGGAAGACTTGGGTGAGATCTTCCCAATAATATCAATACCCCATCTTGAAAATGGCCAAGGGGATGTGAGTGCATGCAACCTAAGGTTGCATGTATCAAGTCTCCGTGCATCCGACACTCCGCATAATCTCCGTACAAATCTGGCAACATCTCGTCTCAATGGTCACCGTGCAACAACCCTCATGATTTTACGCGTTAGCATATGACCTCCCATATGTGGGCCATAGACTCTTGCATGAACCTCTGTCATCACTCGATCTACAAAGGCACAGTCTAGACATAATAACAACATGCCATCGGGTGATCTCCTATAACTGCATCCCCACAAACAACAAATCTGGCGGCCAAATGTCTCAATGCTCTCTTATCGTTGGTCGAGGCTAACTCTAGGTAAGTGCTGCATGACAGAAACTGATAAATATCGTGGTACCAGGGTAGCTCATCTTGATCCTTAATATCTATAATCAAATAACAGTAAGCTGGTGTAGACCTAGTCTCGATCAACAATGGTTGTGTAGTTACTCCTCAAGCAGAATCTCAATTACGTAGCTGGCAGGCTAACGATCAACAACCGATTCTCGCTTCGCGTGATGTATATATGTTAACTCATCAAACATATCAACCAACAAATCCAAGTAAGCATGGTAGGGCTTCAACTTCTCATCTCGAGTCCTCCAAATACCCCGAAATCACGACAACTAAGTTGGAATCCCTGTGGATCTCCAATTGTCTAACTCCAAGATCAAGTGCAGTCTCTAAGCCCGTATTGCAAGCCTCAAACTCAACTATATTATTTCTCAACCGATGATGATCAGAGAATGTCAACCAGACTGATATGGGAATATGATCACCCTGAGGTGATATTAATAGGATACCAATGACAAACCCCAACCGATTGGTAGCACCATCAAAGTACAACCGCCATCCTGCGATACTGGTCACGGGAACAAACTGTTCATCAAGGAAATCATCATCAATCGGTCTGTTATCGGATACAGGCAAAGAAGCCAGATGATTTGCAACAACACTTCCTTTTACTGATTTCCGTGTGACATACTGAATATCAAACTCGCTGCCAGTGACTGTCCATCTCATGAGCCTACTAGTCAGAACAGGCCTATCAAACAGATACCTCAACGGATCCAATTGTGAGACCAAAAGTATGGAATATTCTGTCACATAATGTCTCAATCTCCTAGTGGCCCAAACCAATGCCAAAAAGAGGCACTTAATCATAATGTATTTGCACTCATATTCTAGCATCCTCTTACTCAGATAATAGATGGCTTGCTCCTTCCTTGAATCATTGAGCTGAGCTAGCATGCATCCTAAAGCGATGTCTGAAACTGACAAATACAAAGCAAGGGTGCCTGCATAGAGGCACTAAACCTTCGAGGAGAAAGGAGACACTCCTTAATCCTCTCACAAGTACGCTGGCAATCATCATTCCAAACTGTAGGCTGGTTCTTTCTCAGAAGACGTAAGATAGCTCACATATGTCTGTTAGTTTAGCAATGAAACGATTGATATACTGTAATCTGCCTAGAAAGCCTCTGATTTCTCTCTCAGTCCTCGGGGCAGGCATGTTAAGTATGGTTCTGATCTTTTCAGGATTAACCTCTATACCCCGCTCACTAACAATGTGTCCCAGCAATTTCCTAGAAGTTACCCCAAAGGTGCACTTCTTGGGGTTCAACCTCAGCCTGAAACGTTTGATCCTCTTAAAGAACCTCTGTAAGGCTACTAAGTGATCTGCCATGTCTTGGGACTTCACTATAATGTGGTCCACATATACCTCGACATCTCGTGTATCGTGGTCATGGAAATCGCAGTAGTAGTAGCCTTCCGATAAGTGGCTCTTGCATTCTTCAACCCAAATGGCTTAACCCGGTAGCAGTAATTACCCCACTTAGTAAGGAAAGAAGTCTTCTCCATAACCTTTGGAGCCATCATAATTTGATTATACCTAGAAAATCCATCCATGAAGGACAACATCGAATGTCCTACAGTGCTGTAAACTAACATATCAATGTGTGAGAGGGGAAAATCATCCTTAAGACTAGCTTTGTTCAGATCACGAAAGTCTACACAAACTCTAACCTTACCATCCTTTTTGGGAACAAGGATGACATTAGCTAGCCACTCAGGATACTCAACCACTAACAAGAAGGAAGCACTAAGTTGCTTTTGAATTTCTTCCTCAACCTGCAAACTCCATCGAGGGTGTAGTCTCCTCAATTTCTGCTTAATTGGCCTAGCATGTGGTAGAATGGGCAGGTGATACTGCACAATAGAGGATTCAAGGCTTAGCATGTCCTCATATGACCATGCAAATACATCCAAGTATGACCTGAGTAGGTAAATCAATCTACTCCTCTCATTAGGAGATAGGGAAGAGCCAATCCTAATCTCCCAGCTGGACTGGGTGCCCCAAAATCTATCAACTCAGGCTACCGCAAATGCATGTAACTTTCATGTCCTCGTATGTAACACCTCTAAATATACCCTGAAGTTGTTTTCGACATGCTTGGTATTTTGTAGATAATGAATGTTTCGTGGATTTAAATGCTAAACATGAAATCGAGGAAAACCCGGGGGTACCTATAAGACACAAGGACAAATTTGTAATTTGGCAAAAAGGATACGAAAGTCATAAGATAAGAAGAGTGTGGGCTAAATTAGAATATAACTTAAGTTGTAAAGCAATAACTAGAAAGTTGGAGGACCTATGTGCAATAACTATAAAGATTAAGTATGAAAAGAGCTTGAGACAACAAAATATCTCATTTTTCAATCTCCAAAAGAGAGCAACCGTGGAATAAGAAGGAAGAAGTGAGTAGTTAAAGAGAAGAAGCAGCGGAGAAGCCAAGAAGAAAGGTATGGATTTCTATGATTTTTTTGTATGGATTTTAAATGGAAAGCAAGGATCTTATGGTTTTGTATGGATTTCTAGAGATTTTTATGGGTTACAAACTTAGGGTTTAGTTAGGAATTGATCCTAACCCTAGGTTTGAATGAAATTGAGTTGAAAAACTCTAGCTTGGTTAATATAAGCATGGAATCCCCTTAATCTATGTTTTGTATAAAGATGGTGGACTTGGTATGGGTTCTGGACTTTTACCTAGGGTTTGATATGTGAAGTTCAAACCACCATTACAAGATGAATATGGAGTGGTTTTGAGGTGTGTATTGAGTATTGAGTTGGTTCATAGTAAAATATGGAAAATGGGAGAAAAACGACATTTTCCGAATTTTTCGAGGGGTAGTACAGGTACTGGGGTCAGTGGTACCGCATCATAAGTAAATCCCATCAACCTGGCACCAGATCGGCACTCCATTGCTATGTTTTGGACCGTTCAGATTGACATAACTTGGTCATTTCTTATCGACGGAGGATTCAAGTATTGGTTAAACTAGACTTCAAGGAGAACAAAACACTATTAAATAGGCACCTTCAAATTCTGATTCTATGTGGCCCAAAAATTCACTCAAAGTGGGGCTATGTTCAAGTCAATTTCTGGTTCTATTTTGAGCATAGAGTAGTCCCGATTGTTTAGGACATAACTTGAGTTTCTAAGTGTTCGAACAGATTCCACCGAGGTTAACCCTGAAGACCTTAGATTCAGCAAGTACAAAGAACTAATGTCAGGTATGAAGTTAAGACCTTGAAAAATGAGTATTATAAACTGTCCCTAGTGTAATATCGGTAAACTAACTAGTTTGGCATGAAAATGCCATAACTTTAGTTTGGATGATTCAATTGGAATGATTCCAATTTCTAAGTAAAGTGGATTCATAGAGGAACAAGAATACATGAATGATGTGTGTGTAACAGTATCATATCAGACAGTGTATGAAATGCCATATGTATGTGTATGAAACAAGAAAAATTATAGGAAATGCAACATGTATAGATGTGTTCATGAAACATGAATATGATATGAAATATGAAAACGAATCAAACATGAACATGAACATGAAAGGCAATATGTCAGAACACATAATGAGGTTAAGCTTATATATGCGATTATTATCACATATAATCCGTAAAAGATAACGAATGATATGAAATACATGAATGAATGAGTACACGCTCGACGCTAGCTTTGGCACTTCGCTAGTGCTACAACACTGCTACGCGGCGTATTAATGCTCGGACCGTTCCATGCGAAATCACATTGTTACTGAATGACAAACAGGACATGATTCAACAACTGAATCTATCGTGAATGTCGACTCCCCTATAGCAATATGCTTAGATTGCATATTGAATGTGAGATCACATCGCTACTAAACGACAAACAGACGTGATTCAACAATCGAATTTGTCGTGAATGTCTAATTTCTATAGCCATACGTGAGATCATAATATCAATGTGAGATCACATTGCTACCGGACGACAAATGTGACATGATTCAACAAATCGAATCAAGCCGTGAATGTCGACTCCCCTATAGTATATGTGAGATTGCAATATTGAATGTGAGATCACATTGTTAATGTATTTGACAACAGACAGGATTCAAGAACCGAATCTTGTCAGTGGAATGTCGACATTTCTATAGCCATATGTGAAATCACAAATTGAAATGTGAAAAAAAAAGAAAGAAAATGATTCGAGAAGAGTATTTGAACAAGTATAAGATTCGAAATACAAGAATAAGATCCGAAATACAAGAATAAGCTCCGTAATACAAGTATAAGATCTGAAATACAAGAATAAGCTCTGTAACACAAGTATAAGATCTATAAGACAAGTATATGCTCTATAATACAAGTATAAGTTCCGTAAGACAAGTATATGCTTCGTAATACAAGTATAAGATCTCAGCACAAGCTCAGAACACAAGTATAAGATTTGTAAGACAAGTATATGCTCTGTAATACAAGTATAAGTTCCGTAAGACAAGTCTATGCCCCGTAATACAAGTATAAGATCCGAAATATAAGAATAAGTTTCGTAATACAAGTATAAGATCCGTAAAACAAGGATATGCTCCGTAGTATAAGTATAAGATATGAAGTATAAGTATTATCGTTCGTGAGTACCTACGCAATTTCAAGAAAGGTCTAAGCTCAGAACTCCTACGAGAGATCTGGATAAGTATTAGTCTGACATAAGTTCAAGTAGATGTCCTTTGGGAGATCTGAATAATTATAAGTCCGAGATAAGTATCTGTATAAGTCCGATATATATGTCCTTTGAGAAATCTGAATAAGTATGTGTCCTTCAAGAGATAAGCATAAGTATGTGTCCTAATGAGAGGTGAAGTATATGGTTAAGCTCGTGATCGCATACGAGGAAATCTATATGGGCATGTGTTTTACAGAGACAAGTATATATGTGTCCTAATGAGATAAGTATATATGTGACCTACTGAGATCTGAATAAGAATAACCGCCATATGTAAGATCTCGAGTAAGTATAAGTTCATGATCAGATAATGAGATATGAACAAACATAAGTTTGTTACAAGGATAATTATGTATGTAAATGTTATATGAATCTCGCGAAGATTATGATATCTCAGATCAAGTTATATGTTTATTATAATTCAAGATAAATGCATGTACCAAAAGATAATTTATAAGATATGTTTCCCACTAAGCGTAAAACTTAGCACAGGTTTTTAATCCATGTAGGTACAAAGGAGGACATCTCACATCTTCCGTGACAACTGGCCAACACACTGGGCAGGGTTCATCAACAAGGCGCATGTCCCGCTCCGATTTGTAAATGTAAAAGTACAGCTTTTGTATATGTAAATGGGATTCAAGATATGTGTATAGATTTGATGGACACCACTCCTGGTAGTTCTTTTGTATATGTAAATGATTTTGTTATTACAATAATTTGTATACCCACAGTACAAGTTCACCTATGAGAAAACAAAACAGTAAAGAGTCCCGCTCGCCTCGTGCTCTGACCGGTCGATCCGCCATCTCGGCCTGACCGGGAATCGGGTGACACTCAGACAGAATCACACTCCCGACTAGCCACCCAATGGGTCATTCAGGTTCCCACATCAACATCAGTCATATGCTGTGGGCGGCGGTGGTGTAATCAAAGGAAAATTGTCAGGATGTAAATACTCGAAAATACTCATGTCATTATTACTATAAAAAATATCATCAAAACGGGTGACAACCCGCATAGTAAAAAGAGGTGGGCCCACAGCCTGATGTTCTCAAGAGAAACAGTATTATGAATAATACGCAGCAACAAGTCCATCATCATCACTATCTCTAGCATAGAAATCCCAAACATAAACAAGAATGGGCCCGTGGTTGCATCCAAACTGTGGCCAGTGCCAATAATGTCCATTGCATCAACATAGCATCATAAAGCTGCAGATCCTCAAAATCAATACGTAAACTCTAAACATGTCAAAAGCGTAACGGGGCTCGTGCTGGTCAAGACGAGGATACGCTCATGCCGATCATGTCCATCTCGTCTATGTAAGTATCAGGAAGAGTCACTCCATCAGTATCATCCCCCAAATCCATAGGTAGGTCATAGTCAGGGACCTCCTCGGGGAAACACATAGAGAACACACTAGCCCGGCCTAGTGATGGGGGTGCGCCTGTCATGGCACCAGGTGCCTCAATAGTCTTAGAACTCAAACACATCTGTCCCAAGGCTCGGATACTGATGCTCTCGATCCTATCTCGTTCCTAAAGCATGATCGCACTCGTGCTTCCGTGCATACTCCGATCTCTAATAAAGTAGTTAGCCAACTAAAAGTGATAATGGGGAGGTGATAATCGAATGGAACCTGGGGATAGCGAGCTATCACTCCTATTCAGGGCTACAGCTCGCAAGCATGTGACATGCATCATCCCTCTATAGGAGTGTAACCTAACCACTGTGGTATGTCGCGATCAATTGTAAAGTAACCGCACGACCCTCACAAGCAAGTGACTCCAACCTCAAGCCGTGCATATAGACATGCTCTTATCATACCTGGCACCAAAGTGCCGCCAGGCCGACCGAAGACATAGTAATCGGGCCCCCTGGCCGTCATCCTCTAAACCGACAACCCGAATCCTCATCGAAAGTAAACCCCACAAATGTAGGTCATCCTCATGGTCGATATGTAACACGCTCAAAAGAAGTAACAACATCTCTCGTTAGGATCAGACGCGGATAATGCCCCTCTCGTGTATGAACTTCAACTTCTGACGAAGGGAAGATGGTATAGCACCCGCCTCATGAATCCAAGGGCGACCAAGAAGCAGGTTAAAGGATGATTGAATCCTCAAAACCTGAAATAGTATGGAGTATCTGACTGACCCAATCATGACATGTGTATTGAGTATGCCCATAACCGGCCCTCTCGAGTCCCATCATGTTTGACACAGGAAGAAGGCCCAAAAATTATCGATGAAAATCCAATTTCGCAGAATGGCAATAGCTAACTGATAGACGTTCAGTGGCGCAGCCGTTGTCCGGGCAGACGCATAACACTGGCACCAACAAGCAACATCACGAATAAGGATCGAACACGATCTCCGACTCCTCGGTAAATCATCATCAGAAAACGTAATGCATGTAGCTCTATCAGCTGTCAAAAAGTGAATAAGTCTCTCAGGGGTAGTGGCAATGTCAACTCTCATCTGACTAAGTGCTCTAATAAATGCATCTCTATGAGTAATGGATGAGGACAATAGGCTCCAGATGGATATACGAGCCAGGTAAAGGTGCAATGATGAATCCATCATCCTCTCCTAACATCGCTGGATGATGTGCCGTAAAATCAAGTCAATAATCCGTGGAGGCTGTTACCCTCCCACTTCGTAAGCAATCAACATCCCCGCAATAGGCCTCCAGAACAGTAATGAAAGGTGTCGCGGGCTAAGATGTCGTAAGTATATGGGTGAAATTGAAGTATGTCCGACCTCATCCGGGATAAGTCCTAATGGCCTAGGATCCGTCACGTAGGTGTATCCACTAAATATGAGCTCGTATAAATTGATCGCTGAGCCTCTCCATCCCATCCCATCATGAATATCTCGCTCGAAAAACTCAATCGACGTACACCACCATGTGGGCAGGTACAATTTCTGCAATGGGCCATGAGTGAGGAGCTTGGACCGTATCACCGCAGGCGCCCTAAATCAACCAAACTCGATCAATCAAGTCTTGAATGGCGATCTCAAGATCGCACAATTGTTCAGATCATGGCCTACCGATGGTAGGCATACGTAGAAGATCTATCCTCGAATCCCCGCGGGTAGGATGTGGGGCGACCGTGGTAGTGGAGCAATCAAACCCCCTTCAACCACCTCTCAAATGCTCGCTTAGTTGCATCCCGAATCGTAAACTCGTCTACTGGGCCTCGGGCGTGAGGTGGTGCCTATACTATTGATGGTACCGCATAAAGCGCCTGAGGTACTGCGGTAAAGATATAACGGGCACAGGGTAGATAGGGCAGGCCCGTTTGGCATGGGAGCAATTGGTCTGCATTTCAATTCGCGACCATCTCGTTAAGGAATATCTGCACCAGGCTTTATGAGTCTGTGGCCGACTTGAAAACCTATGGCTCAATGTACCAATAACATCAATATCTACGACTGGAAGCTCGACTCACTTCTTCCCCTTTGAATCGAGGGAAGAGTTCCGTCTACAATCCTCTGGGGCTATGCCTTCCTCAATAACATAGAGGGCTTGAACCAATGATCCAAAGTCTATCTATGGAAAGCCCATGAGATGCTTAGCAACGAAATAGCATCGCGCGATAATCAGCGTCGGACCGATTGTGCTGAGGGTCTATCTATAATATGTGCAATCTTCCTCCAACCGAGATAGATGAAGTGATCGACTCATCCGCCTGCCTGCTGGCTCCAACTCCTCTCGATACGCCCACCAATGTTAAAAGAATAATGTCTGATAAACTCTTGTCCCAAATCAGCCCATGTCTTACGTCTCAAATGGTCCAATGAGGCAAACCACGCCGAAAGTGACACCACTCGACAAAAAGTGGAATAACATAATCACTGCGGCCTCATCCGGGCCCATGCCCACAAGATAACGTACCAGATAACTACAAGTGGATGGGCAAATCTTATACCCGCGGTATCTCTAATGTCCTGTGATACAAAACCTTCAACCGGCAAGGTCGCCACTGGTTCATCATATCCGGTCTCAACTTATAACCCACTGGCAAAACAGCAGAGACTTGATCCTCCGTCTCAATCCCATTGATACAGCTCAGGTGTCATCAATAATTTGTGCAGTGGGCCATCACTGCACGTGGTGTGGTCTCGCTGACCATGTAGTACAACAAGTCACTCTCGCTGGGTTGATTGAACAAGTGGTGGTGGTGGAGGTGGAACTGTATAGTCTTGCGGTATAGTGATTCTAGATGGTGGTGGTGGTGGTGGAGGTGCAGTAGAGTCATGCGGGGTGCTCTCCGAAATCGGTAATGGTTAGGCTTGATGCCTATCAATCCTCTGTCCTAGTCCTAATATGGCATCCTGGAGAGAGGCCATGGTATTCCAGAATCTCAAACAATCGGTCAACTATAGCGTATTGAGGGTCCATATTTCTATGATCTGTTATCTGCTCTAACTGACTTTATGAATATGATCCTCTAACAAGTCTACCTCTGATCTGGATCCAAGCTCGGGAACCCAGGTTGGTCTCAATCAATAATCCTTCAAAAGGAAAAGGGTATGTCAGTCCCCGTGACTATTAATCCTAAAATCAAACCAGTAATGTATGACTAAAATACTCCGAGAGAATGAAATGACAAGGATGTCAATAAATAACCGGATGATGGCTTCACATGCAAGAGCGGATTATGAGATGGTGATATCAGTGGGTAATGTGGCTCAAAGTCGACAATCCGGAAAGGCAAATCTTTAAAAGTTAGATGACCTGTGACTCCCTCGACTGACACGTAACCTAAGATCCTAACCACCAATCAAAATGACACACTAGCCATGCGTGTATCCATGAAATCCAACTCAAGGTTATACAAGTCTTCATTGTTCGGATATTCGTCATCTCCATAGTGCTCCCAAACATCGATATAGCCTTACGCTAGACCTTGCTCCAAACTCTTAGCTTGGTCGAAGGTAAACAATTGGGAATGACTCCCAAGCAACTTAAGAAATCAATGAGGAATAATCGACCAAGTCTAGTGATTCGGAAACAAGGGGATACAAGCGTGCCCCACAAACACAAAAAAATCAAGCAGTCATGCAAGAGAGAGGGTAGACATACACCAATCAGTCATGCACAAAGAGCAAGCCTACCATAGAACTCCACACAATAAACTAAATCCATCTATGCCAACTATAAACATATAGCTAAGTACCAATCAATCATGAGCAAACATGCTAGAATCCAACGAAGTGAATCACACGCAAGCAACAAACAAACCACAAGTGTATTCCAATACCAAACTGTGGCATCACTAGTCATTTGTGTAGCCTAAGAGTCTACTGGTCAATGAACCATGTGCTCCAATATACCCTACTCAAGTTCAAGCTTGACCCTCTTATAAAACTAGAGATTCTGGGTTTGATCCTCAGTAGAGTCGCCAATTTGTGGAACCTACCCGATCCATGGGCCAGCGCGACTCGCTATTAATAGAAAAAAGAGAGTTAATTTTTGAGCTTTGGAAAATCCGTCCCCAATGAGGAACGATTTTGTTTGGAGTCGCCACTTACTTTTTATTTTTATTTTTTAAAATGGGGAAAATGAAGTAAGAACAAAAAACCCCTCATTGACTCTAGTAAGAAAAAAATGGTCCACGAAAACTAGATTTCTGAGTTCGGGGATCAAAAGCATTTATCAGGGGATGGCACTCATGCGAGGTAGCACCCTCAAGCCCAAAACTCTGATTCTACTAATGAATTGATACATGGCTATTATGGGTCAAAGATCGATTGACCTTAGGCCATGTAGATGATATGAATCACACAAACCAACTCAGTATCTAGCATGAATATAAACTCAACCAGTCAAAGAAAATGGTACATACCTGAGGTCCCAAGCCATGCGTTGTAGAAAAGATTAGTCCAGCACACATAAACACATAACAAACATTTAAGATTAAGCACCATGTTCTGCAATCCTAAGTCAAAGTGCGTACTTGTGGTCCCTAGCCATGCACTCAAGCAAAGAAAGGGTGAGAGTCAACCAACATGTATTTAGAATCAAGCATTAAAGTTTGCACCAAAGAGGAGGGAAAACTAGTTGGAACAAGGTAAGTGACTCCCAAAGTCATACAAATCAAACTAAACTTAACAGACCACAACGCCTATAACTCCAATATGGGCCCATTAACTTAAACCAAACATAAACTCAAACCTTTAAGATGGCTCCCGCGCCCCATAGTTAATGGGTTCGAGCCTCAATGGATCTGGGTCTAAAAAAAAAAAGCCAAAATTGAGGGCTACCCATCGTCCTTTTAATAACAGTTAACTGGTTCTCAAATCAATTCAGCTGGTTGAGTAAAATTCTACCACAAAATTCCTCAATGAATAAGGAATCTAACAAAGCAATCTGCTCAATACTTAACCTAGATGAAAGGAGAAACAATTGAAACAAGCCAAGGTGTTCTTCATAGATGGTAGAGTCAGTGAGTTGTAGTGCAGAACCGGTTGAACTGGTTAAGAAAAATTCGAAACCTTGTCGTACCTCAAAGATTAAGGTATCGAACAAGAAAAACATCACTCAATTCTGAGCTCGGACGAGTGAGAACCAATTGAAACGAAGTAACTTGTTCCTAGAACCGAGACTGCTTAGTAGAACTTGTTGAACCAGTTAATCCGATTCCCCAATTGGTTCAAACGGTTGAGAAAAATTATGAAACCTTGTCAGAATATTCCTTAAAGACTCAGGAATAAAAAATAAAAAAAACAAACGGTGTACAATTCCGACTCTAAATGAGTGAGAACTCCACCAAACAATGCAGGCACTTAACCGTCGTTCTCGAAAAACAGAACTCTATCGAACCGACCGATCCGATTCTCAACCTGGCCGAGCCGGGTCGAGACATAGAGTAAGGAATCCAACAAAACAAAAAGTGTACAATTCCGACTTCGAATAAGTGAGAACTGACCCAAATAATCCAATGTGTTTTCTAAAACCGGTCGTTTAGCGTAACCCGTCAACCTTTCCCCAATATGAGCATGAAACCATACCATTCATATCGCGAATGACACCTATGGAAGTCCTATATTAATATAATCAGGTAGACTCTCAAGGTCTCATGAGATAATCAAATGAAATATGCACTAAGGCCAATGAGCCTCTTACCAACCGAAATCTCGTCCCATGGACCATTTCCCTACATTTGTCAAATCGGTGCTTCACAGCCAAGCAAGAGATATATTTTATTCAAGGATCAGAGCATAGGGAACAAGATATGAAATAGAGTGGAGCAAGGATCTAGGTCTTACCTCTGTTTCTTTCACTCTTCCATAAAATGAAGAGCCACTCGCGGATGCCAAAGAATTTTCCAACTTTCAGAACCAGAAAACCTTCCTCAAACAGAGTCTCTTCACTTTATCTTCGTTTCTTCCCTTTGTTTCTATTTCTCCTCACACTTTACTCTTGTCTTAGCACTCCAGGACTCCTGGGTAGGACCTCCGTCTCCCAAATCCAAAAGACACCTCTTAGCTAGAAAACCGAAAATCTCGAAACTCGTAGTCTCTCCCCAGAAAAAGTGCCAAAAAAGGTGACTACACTATGATTTTTTCCTCCTTTTATACTGATTCCAACCTAAGCATCTGAGCCCACCTGGTGTTTTCCACCTTCAAACTCTAGAAAGAGCTCCTTCAGCCTCGAAACCATACTCCCCAATAACTCCTTCACCACCCCCATGCGCTGACTCCATTAAGTTTTCACTGGTTTCACCACCGCGATCCATATGGATTCATGGGGCGGCTGCAAGTAACCCAATCCAAAGCCCAAAATGGACCCAAAATACTTCCCAAGCCCAATCTAGAGCTTATAGTTTGATCTGGCTACGCTCAAACTCCACCCTAGGTACGACTGCACGCACACTCAAACTCACCAAGGCTTAAATGTGAAACGACACTAACTGCCCTCAGAATCGATTTTGTCCAATTACCAAACACCTATTCGTGAAGAATGCGCACTTTCAAAATTCATCAATTCTCCAAATTCAAAACTTCATGCGTACAAAAAAAAAAAAAATCTAAATATCCAATCTCAATTATGAATCTCATATAAAGCTGTTTAGAATATAAAATATGTAGGATCTCCCAAATTCAACTTTGTACTAATATAAAAGCGAATGTTATTATCCAAGTGACTTTCTCAATCAACTTTCAAAACCCAACATTTCACATAAACATGAACTTATTAGTTCAACATGATCCAACATAAAATTCTAATCAAATCCTAATGATGACGTATCCTCAACCTAGCCATCACTTATCGCGGAAACTAAAAGTACCTGAAAGTATGTCAACGAATGGGAGTGAACTTAAAGCTTAATAAAAAATACTAATACATTTTCATGGATAAAAAAGTTTTCAATCATATAACAAATAAGAAATGTTTTTCACCAAAACTTTTGATTCAAAAATAAGTTGGAACATTAAAATTCTTCAAACACCTTAAATCCATTTCAAATCGGGCTTCATATCAAATGTGATCCAAACAATTTCACATCAAAAGTGATCCAAACAATTTCCATATCAAATTTGATTCAAACACTTCCATATCAAAGTCCAAATAAAATACATTTCAACATATTTTTCTCTCACACAAATATCAAATGATGTCCAACCATGTGGGGCTTTCTGAACTAAAAGTAGCTACCACCAAGTGTTCATTTTAAGGTGATTAATAAAAACTACTACGACTAAGAATCTCGACCGAAACCTCTAGAGGTCGAGTTCAAATCAATTACATTTCATGTACCGCTTAACGTAGCGAAACTATTATTCCCGCGGACATAAAGCCAAATAAAGGTCAACTATTATCGCTGGATGTAGTCGAACTAATCAGAGTTAAATATTTCATTCAAAAGTTCAAATTACAAAACATCATATCTCCACATTTTCTTTCATAAACAAAAAAAACCTCAAAAGTACAATCATACAAAACTACTATTTGATCCATGGATAATCAAATAAATAAAAAGTAAAACTTTTCATAAACCAAGATTATATACAATTCAGTTAAAAAAAATAATTTCATCATCAAAATGAAGTAAAAACAAAAAATTCATTTTCAAAGATCTATATTAATATCCCTTACCTCAAAGGAGTACTCAAAAACCTTGAAAGAGCTAATTCAAGCACCACCAATGAAATATTTCTTCTAAATAATAAGGAATAAACAATCATCATTATTTATTTATTCTTACAACTTTCCTAATTTGATATTCTTGGACAATGATATTATTTTTAATTTTTTAATCCATAATAATAAACGCTAATGTAACATTTTATAAAATTTTGTGATTTATAAAGCTTATTCTTATCACCATGATTTTTTTGTTCATCTCAAATATATCGACAAACTTTTCAAATGCTAACTATTTGAATTGTAGTTTTTCAAATTTTATAAACTCGTATTCCTTTCTCTATCTATTTTAATAATTTATTTATTTTATACTTTAATCGAACTAATCTTTTACTAGAAAGAAATAATATTAATAATATTTTATAAATTATATTATTACACAATACTCATCTTGTCTTTTTTTTACATAACAATTATTATATTTGGACAACAAACAGATCTATTTCCTATAATTAATTTCAATAATTACTCTAATCATATTCCTTATCTAAATAAATTTCAATTCTTAATAAGATATTTACTTACAAAATACATATATATCTTCAAATACTTATCAAATACATATATTTATATAAAAATTTAGCATTTTCAAATTTATCTTATTTGTTTATTATTATTTTCAAATATCTCAAATATTTGTTTTTTTTTTTCTAAGATAAATCTTTGAATATCTAACATTTTTTTTCAAGTATCTCACATGAATTGAATATACATTTCTTATACCTAAGTTTTCAAGACTTATTTTTATGAAGGTTTTTAGATCTAATAAATTATATATATATATATATATATATATATATATATATATATATATATTACTAAGTTTTCAAGACTTATTTTATGAAGGTTTTTGTCTAATAAATTTTATTTATTTATTTAATAATTAACAAGAACTTTTGATTTTTTTTTACCACATTCCCCTTATCTTTTCACTTATACCAATCAAAATCATGCAAACATGCAATTTTAACTTTTCAATCTACTTTCCACGCTCTTATGGTTCATCTCTAAAATTCCTACTTATATAATTTTTTGTTTTGTTTTTTTTCTTAATGTGGTCTCGTACTTCCTTTTTTTTTGGGTTAAATTGTTATCTGCTTATTTTTTTTTATTCACAAACTCAAAGCCTATGGTTACTACTTTTTTTTTTTTCATTCACAAACTCATAACTTACGGTGGTTTTCTACTTTTTTTTTCTTTTACCTTTTAATTCTCATACTAAAGAATTTATACACAATTATTAACTATTATTTTATTTTATTTCATTTTTTTAAGAAAGCGAGTGTAATATAAATTTAACTTCTTTAGGCTTGATCTAAACTTAAAAAAAATTAAAAGAATCTACATAAAATAATTTTTAAAAATAATAAGGGAAAAATCTTACCTTTCAAAGTTTAAGGTTTTCCGATTATCGTGAAATCATTTTTTCAAACCCTAAATTTGACGATTTTTGTTTTGCATAGTTTCATGATCAAGAGATGGAGACTATGCAGAGAACACAAAAATTATTTATTAATAATTTTTTTCTATTTATACCAGGGTTCTTTAAGAAAATTACCCTTATAATTTTTATTTTAATTTTAAATAATTATATTTTTCTACCCTTTAAAATAATTACGGAATATCACATGATCCATGTTAAAACATTTTTCAAAAAACACATCATAATTCTTCTAAAAAAACTGTATACATTTTTTTGAATTTTCAAAAGATGTTTTAAAAAATATTATCAAATACTTTTTTTTTTTTTTTTGGTTCTAAAGAACTTAAACACTGCGAAACTGCCTTATCATCTGCAAGTGTGGTTTGCATATTAGTAGTAGCTTGCAGGCTGTAGCTCTACTGCGTCCTGCCACGTAGGAACGAGCATTCCACATGGCAGCATCTTATAGGTGCAAGCAAAGACATAGTTGGGGGCCCCACATTACATGGTCAACGGTCCAAGTCAACAATAGCTCAAAGATAATATTCCATTCCAGGTACACTACTCCGTGAAACATGCTATCACTAGTGGTCTCCAACGGGTTCGGGCCTGGGCGGGCGGGTCTCATCAAGGCCAGGCCAATGGGCCCGCCGCCGGGTTTATAACGCCCGCTGACCACAACCGCAGATATAGGCCCGCTGACCAACAACTGAGACGCAGTCGGAATTTAATTTTAAGCGCCGCGACCACCCCACGCTGATAATTATGAAGCCTAATCTGCCCGTGGTCGGGCCGACCGGCCCAGATGACGGGCCGACAGACTCAGAATAGGCCCGACTGCCTAGAGGCTGGGCCCGACGGCCCAGAGTGGAGGGCCCGATGGGCCTGGGGCTAAGAGCCTCTCAGAATGGCGCTGTCGTGCCCCTTTCCTCCCCCCCCAACGGTCATATGACCGTTAGCTACTCCCTCCCCTCTCCCTTCCTCCTTCCTCTCGCAACTACACATGACCGTCACACTTTTTTTTTTTTTCCCTTATTTTTTTCCTCTCTATAAATACAACTACATATTCTCTTAATTTTCATCAACTATCTTTTAATTTTTCATACTTCTCCAAATTCACTTCATTTTCACACTCATCTCATATTTTTAATACTTCATTTTCTTCCAATCGTTTCATATTGCACGATACATTTGCCACAAGTAAATCAAGATCGCATGACTCCAATACCGATTTTAGTTAATTTCTATTCGATCTTCCAATTGAGTAATATTTTCTCAAATTTTTACTTTTCTTATTTGTTTCATTTTATTTTGATTCATTATTTTATTTTTTAGTATAATATTTTTATTAATAATTTTAATACAAGGTACGTGGCATCTTCTTCTAAATCTACGTATTAATTTACAAGAAAAAAAACTTAGCTCAAATATACGAATTTTTTTGATAGAATAGAAATAATTTTAGAAAATAATAAAAAGAATAAAAGAAAATGTAAATTTGTAAAGAAACTTGGGGCCAGGATCAAATTGGCACAAGTCATTTAAAAAGACACAATGAACAATGTAAAATTAAGAATAATGTAGATATTTAGAAATTATACGCAATTAGGTAAAGAGGAATGGAATTTAAACACATTTTTCTTATGATGAGTCCGCTGTCGTAAATGAACGGTCGATTACATAATAAGA
>JAEQBH010005997.1:0-116827 GCA_016808115.1 Tetrastigma voinierianum
AGCGTTGCGGCGTTGAGGTGAAATCTGACGCCAACTCTTGATACGCTAGCGTCGCGGCGAACTGCGACATCACTGCTTGTCGTCGAGACCCTCAAATCAAACGAGAATTTAGATATAAAAGAAAGGAAAAAAGGAAAAAGGAAGAGAAATGAGATACGAGGCGAGGCTGACTACATAGGAGTGACTCGAGAGATCGTGTAATTCCTGTATTTTGTATTTTCTTTCTCGAACTCCTATTGATTAAAACTCAATGATTGTAATGACCAAGAGGATGTTCTAGTTTTATTTCTAGGGTTTTGCTGTACTCTTGTTACATTCGTATGGATTAGTTTTTGATTTAGTTTATTCAGCATATCTATGGATTTGATATCGACTTACTCTATTTCTTGTTAATTACCTACATGGTGGCTAACATGCTTTTTCCTGGAATCTAAGATTGAGAGATAAAGGTTCCTGGGGATCCGGGTAGAGTGATACTTTGTCAATTGAAGAGTAGAGATCTCTTGGTTCCAAGTGTGGCAATTAGGGTTTAATCATTTAAGCGTTTCAGAGTTGAGGGTTGATGTAGAGATGCGATATGTAATGCCCCAAAAATACCCTAGAATTTTTATAATAATTTTATTATATATTCCAGGGTATAGATTATAAGACCAAACTTAGGTTTCAGGAGAAAACTGATAAATTGTGAAATGTGAAATGAATATGTGAACATATGATTAAATGTTATATGCTAAAATAGAGAAATGATTAGACAGGAAACAAACCCGAGTGTAAAGAACAAATTTGGAATTGATAAAATGAGGACCTAAGTTAAAATAGAAAAAACTTAAATGCTAAAGTGAATTAAATGATAAATGAAAGTGAAATTAAGACCAAAAAGGAGAAAAATGAGAAATGGAATTTGTGTGTAAACCAAACATGGCCTTACACTTAAAATGAGGAATAAGACCAAATGTGGTCTTAGAAGAGCACATTTGTGCATTTGGGCAAAACGAATTTGGGGAGAGATTGAGGAGGAGAAAAGGAGGAGGAAAAGCTAGGGCAAGGTGGGGAAAGATCAAGATTTTTGGTGTGATGTCTTCCCGTTTCTTACAACTTCTAGTGAATTAAAGCATCTTGGGTGAAGAAGATTCAAAGGGATTCAAGGTATGAACCTAAACCCTAGAAAGTTGTATTTGATGTTTGGGTTAGAAAAACCCTAATCCATCCATGGGTTTTGCTCATGGTTGGTTTAGGATGATGTTAGGATGTTATTGGGAGTGATTCCTGATAGGCCGATTTGTGCTATGTAAAATGTGTACGCCTATGTGCGCAGGGTACAACGTCGCCTCAAGTAATATAATGATAAGTGAGTATAGTTCCATGGAGAATTGGGTTACTAAGTACAGACTCTAATCTAGCCTATGCTCTATTTGGATGGTGGAAAATCTGTAGAAAAACTCAAAGACACTAATCTAGGCATGCAAGAATAATTGTATAAAGACTAAAAAGCCTTAGGGCATAGATTTAACCTAAACAATGATGTATGAACCTCCTAACCCAATTAATCGATGATCAATTTCATCATGAAGATGGTGATTTCACTAATGTATATTCGAATCTCTCTCAAGCATCCACACACTACCCTTAGAAAAGGTTATATTGCATCTACGCCTCGAGCCATCATAACTGGGATCGTGAACCACATAAATCTTGATACCACACCTAATCTCATATATCTCTATCTCACTTGATAATTAGATGGTAAATCATCCATGGTCTAATTTAACTCACACTTCCTCGATTTTGAATCAAACCACAAATAAACAAATATTGGTCAAATACTCACAAGCATTAAGATCAGAAAGTAAATACAAAACATAAATATGAAATAAAACATCCAATCAATATAAATTAGGAGATTCATACAAACATGTCTTTGGCTACATCTAACCTAAGAAAAACTAACTAAAACATAAGGGAAAAAATAAATACAACCATCAAAAGAAGAAAAACATAAGGAAATAGGAAAACAAATTCGTTGAAGCTCCCTTGTACTCCCTCATTATCTTCTTAAAATCCATCTTCTTCCCAAAGAGAACCATGCCCTACAGGGTGTTTCCCAACAAACCTACCAAAAAACGTCCCCTTGAATCCCCTTTTGCCTCAAAATCGCTCCTTTTTTTATATCTGAACTCGAGCCATCAATGGCCGAGAATTTTAGAGTTTTAATTTCCAGTTTTGGAAAGGGACCTGTCTATTGCGGAGAAAGGGTGCCGACTGCGGTGTACCCAGCTGCCATAATCGGCATTGGGTTCGACTGCGGCGTAGGCTCCCATCGCATGACGAACTGAGGCTAGTCCTGTTTTGCTCCAACTTCATAAGGCCTGCTGTCATCCGTACTCCGATTTGGATGGTACCGTTGGAAAGATCTTGAAGTGTAGAATCTAGATATTTTAAGGAAAAACACTTTAAATATTATAAAAGACTGAGATATTCAAATTCTCAAGCGGTAACCTTTCAGCTCTCTTCTCTTCTTCCTTCAACTACAAGAGTCATAACTGTCATTTGAGGTCCAAATGGGTGAATAAGGTCTTTTGGAAAGCCCTTGAAGTATCCTATTTATCCATATCAATATTGTAGCAATTTGGGATCATTGTGTAGCTGAAGACATCAAAACACAGTAGCTTCTGCTGCATGTGTTGTTTGTTGATTTTTGGGCTTTATCTCTTTGATTTTGCTCCATATAGGCCCATGGATGACCTAATCACAAAATTGAACATTTAGAGCATTATATCACATATTCATATAATAAAGCACTAAAATATAAGTAAAACATAGGGATAAAATGAGTATAAAGTATACTCATCAATTCCCATGTTTTGTTTTGGGATTTTGAGGATTTTTGGAGGAAATCGTGAAAAATGAGGAAAAAACTGGAAATCTCGGCAAAAAAATTGGGCTCCTACACAGCAGCGTAGGGAACCCACTCCGCGGCATAGACCTATGCTGAAGAAGTGGATACCTCAGCCTGGCGAGCGAGAGGTGTAAGAGGTAACACAGGGTGCGAGGAGTAGCCAAAGCTACGCCGCGGTGTAAATCTTTATTCTGACAAGCAAATTTTAGATTTTTCGGAGCACCGAATATGTATTATTCATAGATGGTTTAAGGACCACTAATAAATGATTATGGAGGTTCAAATAAGAATGAAACTAAGATGAACATCTGGGTGAAACCCCAGCCGCCTCGGCTGGATCGTCTTTGGGCGGACTTAGTGTCTTAGCAAGCGATTATGAAGATTAATTGTCATCCACAAAATGTATAATAATTGTTTATCCACTAAGAGTGGCGTAATTGTTATTAACTAGGGATGGGTGAGGATCACTAACCTAGGGCCAGGATCGAGAAGAAAGAGCGAGGGTAGACCGGCTTAGGTTAGTTCTTCGGACCTCTATTCCTATTCAAGTATTGTTAGTTCTTTGTTCACTGAAATTATATTCATATTTGAAGTGTTTGGTAATTACTAAATAAACCTGAAATGAGTATATGGAATGAGTATATCACTTGCGAAATGATATTCACAGTGCATATGGATTTGAAAATGTGATATTTGAAATGTTTGACAATTATTTGCATGTGAGTGATTAATCGAATTGTAAACGAATTGGTCAATTCTTGACATCTTGAATTGAATCGATAAACCGAACGACCAACATGGCGGGATGCACCAATCGACATCCGTCATGAAGGCAAACTGAAATTGTGCAATGTCCCGCGTGGGATGCAATCGGCATCCATCATGATGGTGTATGGCATTAAAATCCCCCTTGGCGGGATGCACCAATCGGCATCCGTCATGTTGTCGTGTAACATTTTAAAATGACCATGGTAGGGTGCACCAATGCGAGCATCCATCGTGATGGGAGACGAGGTATTAAATAGCAAGCCTTGCGTTGCAGACCATTAAAAAGAATGAGGATTCACGAATGGAATCCACGTCATGAATGTGATTAATATAGACAAAGTGAAATAACAAACTTTGATGAGTAAAAGTTAGATTTGTAAACTAATCGATCCTTAAGAGTATATGTTTGAATCTCATGATCTGAGTTAAATGATTTGTTGCATGTGAAAGTATATTTGATATGATTAATGATTTGTAAAGAATTGAAAGCATGTGAAAACGAGATAAGTATAGTATTGTTTAACATTGATCATAAATGAAGTAAAAGTGTGGTTTAATATAAAGCATGTCATATATTAAACTGAGATTTGAGTATAGAACGTATAGAACCACTAAGCATGAAAATGCTGCGATGTAGTACAACTATGTGTAGGTATCAGTGAACGGGGAAAGAAGGCAGAATAAGGCGTAGAGTCATAGAGAGAAAGTTGCGTAAGTATATACCTCGTCATATGCATATCACTTCTTTTGAACGATGTGATATTTTGTGAACAAAGAGTTAATCTGAACTATTGTTTGTATATCATTTGTAAAATGGGATCGCCATGTTTGTAAGCGTGTTATTAGTAAAGAAATGCAAATGTTTATGGGCTACCATTGAAACTTGACTTAAGCGTAATTGAAAACTCTAAAATGAAATGACATGCATAAAATGTTTTGATAAGATAAATGAAAACGGTTGGAGTAAGCAGAACTACGGTTTGGATACGCCATTGGTTGGGCCAGTTCGGGTCATTGACACTTTGAAAAAAAATAAAAAAATAAAAGTAAATAAAAACTATTCGCGAGCATCCCGAGCGGGTTGGATCATGTTAAGCGGTCGAGGCGGTAAATGGGTGCTACACGATAAACTCTACTAGCGAGATAGGCAAATATACCTAGAGAGAGAATATCTCGTAGGCACGATCAACCTGCCAGTGTGCATCCGTTAATATACTGAATAAAATTTTTTACATAGATTATAATCCATTGAATGTGGCAAGGGGGCGAGCCTAGCCCTCAGCGTAGACAATTAACAACTTGTTTAGGATCAACTTTCTGTCATCATAGCCGTAATTCATTTGAATTTGAGATCCGGATAATACTCTAGGGCCGAATCCGATATTCAACACACTTTTCCTTGTGGGAACGACACTTGACAAGCCATATAATGCACGTACACTTGGCCGGCGTATACTTGCGGGCGAGCCTACGTTTTATTAATTTACATAACCTATCGGGCAGGATTGTGGTAGCTAGCGTGAGTGTGTAAGATTAGGTGGGAAGCGCAAGAGCTTCGTGTCTTGCCAAGTATCTCATCGGTGACGTAGTGTAGTGGTTAGTCAATTCGTTCCAGGCGATGTTGACTCTTGATTAATAATCTGACAATATTTGGATCTAATCCTAAATGAGTACAACTAAGTGGAGTTAACAAAAAAAACTTAAAATTGGATGTGTCGAATTATATCGATGATGAGAAACCTAGAGTTTCTGCCAGTCTCCTACACACTTGATGGATGTCCAATTCAATTAAGGACTTATTGGAAATATTCATATGAGTCATGTTGGGGCGGGTTGATCTTTCCTACAAGATATTCTCTCTTGGGAATATATTTATATCTAGCCAATGGGATGTATTGCATCTGCCTCAGCCCTCGACTAGAAGCGCCTAAATGTGCAAACCACAGTGCCACACTTGCAATCTGGAACATCTCTATTCTTTGACTACCCAAGTGTTCAGCCCCAACATATGTCTAGAGTCATCTTCGCTCGATCTCAAACTCCTAGCTTTAGCATGTCACGATTGGCAGGACAATGTAATTAAATCAAATTTAAAGCGAACATATGAACTCATATTGTAATATTCAAATAAATTGGCGAAAGATAATCTATCAAAGCCCATTTGTTAGGGTTGATACAAACCTAGAGAAAAGAATTAGTTCATCATATTATTCATTATAGATTTGAAGAATTCGAATGTAGTAGGTTAAGGAAAGACACTGAAAAATCGCCGCGTCTTTTGCATTACTGTATCTCCTTCTTCTTTGTCGATCAATCCCACTTGACTTAAAAAAATCTTCCATTTTATACACCTCGAGGCGTGGGCCCATCAATGGCGAGCAAATTAGGATTCGAGACTTCCCGTTTTGGAAAGGGGACTACACTACGTTCTTGAAAGGTTGCTTTTGTTCTGGTGTAGTGAGACCCTCAAACTGCAGTATCTGGTTTCATTCTAACTGCGAAGAAGGGGTCTTCGTTCTTTGAAGTGCTACGCCGTGCGAAGGGTCTTTCGCGTGTGTACCGTGCTTATACGCTGTCACCTTTTTGTCATTTACCTTACGTGTCTATTTTTGTCTTTTAGGCGCCCTTTTGATTCCAACATCGCCATGATACATGGAAACGATATAATATGAGGATTAGCATAATATTAATGAAAAGGCGTGAATCATGCATTTTAGCTATAAAGAACACCGAGAATTCAACTAAATGCACGCATGATTCATCCCGATCAACACCCCAAACTTAGCTTCTTGCTTGTCCCCAAGCAAGAATAGACTCCACCTAGGGCACACAAGAATAACGTGAAACTATGTGACGATATGGGTAAAGCACACATGACAATAGCAAGAAGGAGTCCATATTAACGGTTCAAAGATACGAGACTACCTTGATTGTTTAGCAGAATGCACTTGGGTCGGTCTCAGGTGACAGTAGGTCGACCCATTTTAGTGCTCAATACTTTCCCCGAGGTCTAAGTGCGGTTAAGTGTGATCTCAAATGTATGGTTGTATTTGCAACTCCCAAGCGTGAATCAAGACTGCGCCTATTTGGAATAGCTTAACATGGAAGGATGAGAACGCACCAATTTATTCACTTCAGCTACTCCTAAGGGGATTAACTCTAAGACAAATCCGAGAAGAGTACTAGTACTGAGAGGTTTTAGGTGAGGGTTCCTATAGCGGGGATCCATTGGTGACTCCCCACCAGTTGGTTAAGGGCACCGGGCATTCAGTTCCCCTAGAACTTCACCCCGAACACTTAACCAAACCTCGAGGTCTAGATTAATGGAGATCATCCATCCCGCTGGCCCATGTAGCGGGCTGATGAATTCCAATGGCTCCCGCCGAGTTGGCTCGAGGGCATTAAACTTTAAGCCTTGGTACATTTCGGGATTAAGTTAGATATCCACATTGTTATTATTATTATTATTTATTTTTTTATTTAATTTTTTTTTTGTATTATTTGGGGTTCAAAGGCGATCCACTTTTTCTAAGGTGTCCCATCACTTAGGTGTTTACTTCCTAAGGTTCGTAGAACTCTTGCATGGTGAGTCGAGTCAAAAGCATACCGGAGATCCACGTGTGTGTGTGCGGGATAGCCTCTTCGAGAATTGAGTTCTGAGATCTAAAGGCGACGAGACATGGTTATTCTCGACTTTACTGTAGCAGTCCCAATTGTCGACTCAGTCCACTACTTCATTGAACATAGGTTGTTTTCTGCGTTACTACAACTCCCTTTTGTTGTATCATGCTTTCAGAAAATTAAGGCGGGATCTCAATACCAACTCTAGAGGCTTGTCATATTATAATATGTGCAATTTGCATACATGTTGGTGCATGGGAAACAACTAACATAAAAAAAAAAAAAAAAAAGAACGCAAAAATAGCAAAAATAAAAAATGACCTAAACACGTAAAAATAGAAAAAATACAAAATGGACCTAAACATGCAAAAATAGAAAAAAAAAGGACCTAAACATGCAAAAATAGAAAAATATGAGTCCACGATAAAAATTAAGTCAAAATAACTTGATCCAATAATAAACTAAGTCACACCCCATACGCCCACACCCTTAAACTTAAAACTAACAGTGTTCTCAATGGCAGAAAGAAAAGGGTAAAGAAATACGTCGCAGAAAAATCACTACGGTGGTGGCAACGGCGGTGCTATGTGAAATGATAAAAGATGGGCAGCTGTTGAGCAATCTGGTCCTGGATGGCACGGATGGTGGCCATCACCATTACTGATGGAATCCATGTCACGGCTCGGGGTAACCAGTGCTCACGAGACTCGTCCCAATAGGCTTCGAAGCGGGTGGTGAGTGCATGGATCTGATCGACCCGGGGGCCCGCGGTCGAACTAGGAGACCTCGGGTCGCCAGATCCAGCCCCAGATCGCTCAGTATTTGGGTGTGGCCCATTTGGGACATCATCGTCGGTCTCATCATTGGACTCATCGGGCTCCCGAACTTCACCCTAAGCAGTGGAATGGGCAGGCGCTGTTGTACCCGCTCCTCGGAGTCCAACATCGAAACCCCGGCCGATCGGCATAGCTTAGCCATGGGCGTGAGCGCTGTCATCTGAAATGTGGTGAACTCGCCCGTCAACGGGTGGCGCCTCCACACCACAGCCACATTAGTGAGCTCCTACATTAGGCTCAAATTGGTGGCCACAAATAAAGCTGAGTACTCCTCACTTTGTCGTCCTCCTGTGGTGATAAATACGGGTTGATGGTTCGTGCCTAAAATTATTACCCAGTGAAAACCACGGTGGTGCCAACCACGAATTGCGAGTTAGAGGAACTCTCGTACAATCGAGGCCGCTCAGGGGTCGAGGGCACCTGGATCTTCGTCTGCAGTGCGGAAGGAGAAGTTGGAAAGCATTTAGGTGGGAAAGCTTCGCTCGAACAAAGGAATAGTTGTATAGTGACTCGTGGTAGAGCCGCTACGACCTCAGAGATGAATCGGGCGTGGGTTCTGGGGGGAGGGTGCACTGCCCCTTGATGTGGAAATTTGAAGCGATGTCATTTAAAATTTGGGATGGACTTCTTGGGGGCCATGGTTGTCAATTTCGGCTCTCAATCTGCAAAAATCAGAAACCAGAGACAAGTAGGAGACGAAAGGGCGTAAGAAAATCGAATGGAGGGAAAACTGGATGGTCGGTGGGTGTTTATAGATGTTCAAAATGTGTGTCAACTAGGTGGTGAAGGGTCCTACAACTTCTTGTGGCTCCTAGCTAGCGCTGTTGGCGGGCCAGAATCTTTGGGCGAACCCTTGTATTGTGAAGGGCTCTTCATTTCTTTGAGTACTCAAGGGCTAGCCTAAAATTTTTCTCCCTCACGACGTGCTTGAGAGCTTGCCGCGACGGACCGAGAAGAAGTGGAGATTGAGTTGTTGCCCCTCGCGACGACGTGGGGGCCCCGACTGCGGCCCAGGACAGGAATGTAGGGACCACTACCTTTTATTCCCTCCTCCTTTAAGACTCGTCAATACATTAAAAATAAGCAAAGGTAAGACGCCCTAAAAACAAAAATTTCACCTCAAAGCAATAAAAAAGAATGGAAATACACAAGTTTTAGGGAAAAAGAAAATCTCACAAAGCTTAGGTTCCCTCCCAGTTAGCTCGACATTCCTGCATCTCCATGTTGTATTCTAGAGGAATTGGGAATGCTAACACACCTCCGTAGTGCTGAATCATTGCTTGGTGGATGGACTATTTTTGCTGCCATGGCCTTGATCCTCTGGGTAACTCTTTGTGTAGCACAAGACTTATCCCGGAAGTTTACCACGTCACCTTGAAAAGGACTCTTTGGGAGGAAAGTCCGAGGTATCATTAGTAGGATCATCATGCGAGATTGTTTTAGGTAGTGAGACCATGGAGGTGATTTCTTCTCCTTGGGCTCTCAATTTTAGTTCTCCTTTCTGCACATCAATCATTGCCACCGCGATCAGCTAGAAATGGCCTGATATGATAGGTATTTCTTTGTCTTCTTGCTTATCGAGAATAATGAGTGTGGGAAAGATGAACATTCTTGCTTGACTGGAGGATATGCTTCAATCACCCTAGGGTGTTTCAGTGACCTATCTGCCAACTAGAGTGTGATTGTGGTTGGGCGAGCTTCACCTAATCCCAATCGTCTGAATATAGATAGCGGCATGAGGTTGATACTTGCTCCCAGATCACACAAGGCCTTCTTAAAGATGAAATTTCCAATTAGCACACGACTATAGTAAAACTAAAGGGGTCAACACAACTTCTTATGTAGCGGTTTTCGTTTGCGAGGATGGCACTACGCTCCTCGGTGAGGTTCGCATCTCAAAGTCAATGATCTTCTTTTCTTGGGCGATCTTCATATTCATATGTTGAACACATTATGCCCTAATGCATCGGCAAACATAATGTTTATATGCAGTTTCTTGAACACCTCCAGAAACTTAGTGAATTGTCGATTTATTATTCTTGACGTTGAGTCACGGAATTGGGATAGTGGAGTTCGATCTGTGTGGTCGACCCTCTCGGAGACTGCATTTCTTTTTCACCCGATTTTTAAATGGTACATTTCCCTACTCCTTATCGGTACGGCTAGAATTTGGATTAACCTATTAGTCTCTGCCCTAATATCATTTGGTACAGCTGCACCACTGATGCTTTATTGATTCTTTGCCAGCTCCTTAATGTAATGACTTTACATGTTCATTACCTTCTTCTTGCCTTAGGTTCCTTGATGCTCGAGTAATGCTCCTGGGTGCCTCTCCATCCAGCAGTTAGCCATTTGGCCCTATTTTTCTCTAAGTTCCTCGATTGTATTTGCTTGTGTGATTTTCAATTGTGGGTAGTGCAGTTACGTAAATTTGCCTTGGTCTCATTCATAAAGCGTGTCTTGAGGTGAGCATTTGTCTGATGCTTGCCTCGATCTACTTTCTTCTCAGGGGGTGGTTCATTCACTCGAGGTAGTGGCATGTTATCTTGACTATTCCTCCATCCATAGTTCTGATTATTTTGACTATTCTGATTGCCTCTCCATCTCTGGCCTTGATTCTGATTCTAATTCTGGTATATGTTCTGATATGCATTGCCTCCATACTCCCCTTGCTGTAGTTGATTATGCTGATTCACATATTGGGCCTACTCTACTGTCATCTTCCCTGACAAACATTCCATGAATCTTGTGATGTCAGCTGCAGAGATAGTGCCCATGAATTATTTTGAATAACATTGCTATACCACATTGTATAGCCCATCTAATTAAGCTGTGCGACATGGTACCCGGGTTCGCGATAACATGCACGTGTTTGCTCTTGCTAGAGTTTCTCGGTCTAGATCTCTCTCACAGGCGGTGATTAGTATTAGTAATTTGTATCCTCAGAGATCTCATAAACGATAATAGCCGTTTCTTCATGAGCATCTCTAGTTGAGCATGATGATTGTGGCCCGAGCGCTTAAGGAGCGGTTGTGACGTATGCTGCATCCACTTAGTTAATCGTGATGTGGACATCTCCTCAATAGCTCATGATCTCTCCTAAAGCCTCGGCTAGGTTCTCCCCCTTAAAGTGTCTAAATGTATTAATTTCTTGCACCGATTAGCCTTTTAGGGTGGGAAAAATTTGGTTAGAAATTTCTGCACCAAGTCATTCCATGAGGTGATGGAGTCTGGAGGTTGTCTGGTCAACCAGTGCTTAGCCCGATCGCTAAGTGACAATGGGAATAGCCGCTATCTGGGAGCTTCTTCCATTACTCCATATACTTGGTATCACGGACTTGATAGAAGTTGAGTCGAATGTGTTCGGATTCTCACTAGGGAGCCCATGGAATTGTATATTATTGAGCATTTGCAAAGTTACTTATTTTAACTCAAAGTTGTTCGCTTGTATAGGTGGTCGTCGTATAGCTGACTGAACAATTGTCGGTGGCAAGGCAAACTCCTCAAGGAGCATATGGGAGTTATCGGAGTGCGCACGAGAAGGGTGCTGAGTGGCCCGATTTCTATGGTTTTGTCCATTATTGTTCCACCTTTGGTTCATCCCTTATCATGAATGCATCCTGTGTCTACTTGATCTTTGCATGATTTCGTTTGGGTTAAGTGGAGCTTCTCACGTGTCGGTGCGATTATCCGTTAGTTCGGGATCGAGATAAGAGTAGTGCACCTTGTGATCATGTCTTGTGCCTCTAGAATACTTTCCTGGGAAATCACGGGTATGAGATCGAGACGAATGCGGCATGGATCTGATAAAAGGAGAACCGTAAACAGGAATAAAAAGTAAAAAAAATAGAAAAATAGAAAATAGAAAATGATCAATAAGTGAGAAGAACTAAAGAAAGTAAAATTGATCAAAGTACTATCTATGCACGATTGTCAATATAAACACGAGAGCTTCTCCCCGACAACGACGCGAAACTTGATAAATGTAGCATGGTGTGTAAGATTAGGTGGGAAATGCAAACCCGTGTGCGCAAGTATACGCGTCGAGTTGACGTAGTGTAGTGGTTAGTCAAGTGTCGTTCCCTCGAAGAGAAGCGTGTTGACTACTGATTTAATGACTCCGACAATATTTGGATTAATCTGAAGCCAGTGTCAGTAAGTGGAGTTAACAAAAGAAACTTAAAATTGGATGTATCGGGTGTAATATTGATGCTGAGAAACCTAGGGTTTTACCGTTTCCTACCACACTTGATGGATGTCAATTCAATTAAGAACTTATGGAAGTATTCATATGAGTTATGTGGGCGGGTTGATCTTTCCTACAAGATATTCTCTCTTGAGATATATTTACTTTATCCGCCCGATGGGATGTATTGCATCTCTGCCTCGACCCCTCGACTCTGAAGCGCCTAAATAATGCGAACCACTGTAGTACCACATATCGCTATTATTTGACTACCCAAGGTTGCTTAACCATGTCCATTACCCTTTCCTGACCAAACTCCCAGCCTTAAAGATGTCACGTCGTCGATAATAATGATGTGTAATTAAATCCAAAATTAAAGCAACATATGAACCCATGTTAATATTCAGCAAATAAGTCAAAACTTTCTGAAAAATCAATCCATCTAAACCGTGGTTAGGGGTTGATGTAAAACCCTAGAGAAAAGAATTAGTTCATCATATTATTCATTACAAATCAAGAATCTCGAATCATGAAGTAGTCGAGGGAAGAACTACGTAGTAACCGTCTTCGATCTTCACCTGTATCTCCTCTTCTATCGAGATCCAATCCCCACTCAAATGCTTTCTCTCTCCTCCCTTTGGAAAAATCTTCCATTTTACCGGTAGACGGCCCATCACACGGCCCAACAAACAAGTCTTCAGCCGGAAGTTCTTCGCGAGGACCGCCATCACGCAAGCAGCGTCGCTGTCAGCGCGTAGCCCAGGCCCCCTCAAACTCGCCCCCAGCCCGCGATCGCCGGTACAAGACGCGCGGCGGGTCTCTTTCGCCGCGCACGCAGCACTTCTCGCCGCCCCCCACCCTTGTCGGCTTCTGTCCTGTTTTGGCTTCCTTTTTTAGCCGCCTCTTTTGATTCCAATGATCGCCATATTCTATGTAAATTTATAATATGAGGGATTAGCATAATATTAATGAAAAAGACTATGAATCATGCATTTTAGCTATAAAGAACACCGAGAATTCAACTAAAATGCACTCATTATTCATCCCGATCACCCGTCAAGTTTTGGCGTCATACGTGAGAGTTTTGCAAAGTTGATATTAACAATAGTTAAGTTAGATATTACTCGAATTCTTTCATTTTATCATATTTACACAAGTGCTTATAATTTTGTTCTATACCAGGCGTGTGGATTTCAATATGTGGTTTTGTGTGTATGGTGACTGGTAAGAAAGGATCTTACTGCTTAACCCTGAGTCGAGAACTCAGACCGATTATGCAGAGAACAAAGAAAAGCACACTTCGTAGAAATTTAGCATCATGCATCAAAGAGGTGCAAGATCAGCCCGTGTGGTAAACGTGAGCCGCAAGGGGGACAAAATGGGAATAATGGTAGGAATTATGCGCTGCCCCAGTCGCTTATACGCCAGATGATCCGTTTATGTCATGCAGGAGAAGTTTTTGGTTTTACCGCCTACTTGCTGACTAAGTCCGCATTCGAAGACCACCTATCTGCGAACAACTCGAGCTAAAACAAGAACTCGCAAATGCTGTAGAACATTTAGTTCCACGGTCTACCAAGAGAATCCGAACACGCATTTGACAAACTTCATTGAAGTATGGCTACGCTTAAATCACAATGGAGTAAATGTAAGAAGCGCTTTAGATCGAGATTTGCTCTGCTCTCACTTGGTGATAGAGATAAACATTGTCAGCCAACCACCGATTCCATTATCTCATGGAATGATTCAAAGGTAGAAATTCCCTCGACTAAGTTTATTCCGCTCAAAGATTGCAATAACCGGTGTAAGAGATTAACACGTTTAGACAATTGGAGGGGGAGAACCTAGTTAAGGCCTGGTAGAGATTTCATGAACTGTTAAGGAGGTGTCCGCATTTCGTCCGCTGTCCGTCCTGTCCACATCACAGGTTGACAAGATGGATGCAAGTCCATACCTCTTACAATGGTCTGAGTGATTCTATCAGAACAGTTAACGATGCCTCAATAGGGGGCACGTTGATGAAGAAGACTTGATTCGTTCACCTGTAGGGTATTAATCAACAAAATTTATAACCTAATACCTCATACTAGCGTAGCATAGCTACTATAGTATAGTGGTTCTAGGATCGTCCACAGAGATGAGTTTTTCACGGAAATGACTGACAAGAGCTTAAATCAGGATTATTGCGGATGAAAGAGTGGATTTTTTTATTAAAACTGAAAATACAATGGATTAAAATATGGAAAGAAGTCCTTGAAGTGCTCCGGGTCACCAGCTTAGTCTTCCTTGTAAATGAGGGGTTCTTGGGTCTTTTCCTCGCATTGGGGAGAATAATATGAGGCATTCTAACCTGCTCTTCATTTAGCTATAAAGACTGGGCCCTCAATAAATATTATATCCTCCCAGTAGCATTCATTTCATTAATGGTCTCAATCAAGAAACATGTCTCCTTCTCGATTCAACTTCCAATTAATGGCGATAACTACAAAGAACATCACGATCTAGCATTGGGCATCCAATGAGCCTTGAAAAGCAACAATATCAACCATTCTAATTCTCAAGTGATCGAAACCTGTGAGTTGGCCGAAAGAACATTAATGATAGTGAATACCTGCCATAAAACATGAAACCCCGGCTTGCCAATGTGTTTATTGCCCCACCTTCAAATTTGCTACCTCAAGGAGGGAGGGTTTAGCCACCATCCTTGGAGAAATCATCCTCAAAAGTTGTTTACAGCGAAAGGAGGAAGAGAAAATGAAAGAAAATGAAAGAAACTGGAGCTCCCTCCAACAAGCTTCCTCAGCCACAACTTCAATAATAATCCAAATCGTCTATACAAAGCCTTCTATGGCCTTACATACCACCAAACCCATCGAATACTAATATTAACCCATAACACTATTACACAAGGATAATTGAAGAATAAAAGATACAAAATTCAAGTTTGCAGAGTTTTTAATAGGGTTATGGTATCGCAGCTTTAAATTTCATTGTGGCCAAGAACTCGGCGACCGCAACCTCGTGAATTTCTGCAAGATTTGCTCTACTTTCTTTGGTCTCCGCTGCCTTCTTCCGCCTAAAGCTTAATCAACCTGCCTCGTCATGTTTTGAGCCCACCCCACCTTATATATATAACCTTGAAAACAACAAAACTTGCACAAAAAATCGGATTATAGTTTTGTTGTAACTTCAACATGTTAACCGGGTCCTTCAGTCACGATTCCTGCCACAAAAAGTGCTCAAAACATGTTGTTAAGGGTGCTTAATCAAGACTATTCGTAGTGTAATCACTCTCCCCAATCAACACATTGCTAGTTCCTTAGCAATGAAGGAAGAATAAAGCAATCAAAAGCAAGATGAACTATAAATATCCACAAAACAAAAAGGTTTTCAAAAGTATTGCTGACAAAACCCAACCTTCAAATAAGAGTCATCAAAATCCTCAAGCCATGACTGCCTCAAGAAGAGTGTGTTATGCAAATCTGCTATCAAAAGAATTTCACTCCTAGAGAACCAACCTGGAACCTTCCATAAAAACCTAAGTGTTAACTTGATTAGCTTTCAAAAATATTATGCCAAACTGTCCTCTCCCCCCAACCTAGCTTTTTTTTTACACCTAGCAGACTGACCAACTCCAATAGGCTAGGAGCCTCATTTATTTCACAATTTTTTTTCATTGTAGGGTGCTGATTAGTGCTCAAAAAGTGCTATTTTGAACCATGTTTATTGTAGGTTTTGAGAACTTTTTGTGTACTAATCAGCGTAATTAACCCGATTTGCAACATTGCTGTCCTCGCTATTCTATCGATCCCATTTTTATGGCTAATTTTGTAGTTTTCGCAGTTATTTATGCCAAAATTGTCGAGCCGATCCAAGTAATCGAAGAATTCCGGTCGAACTCGCATTGCAAATCAAAACTGCAGGAAAGAGGAGGAAAGCAGAAGAAAAGGAAGAAGTGGATTTTACAGATTGCGAAATTTTCGTTAACTTGCAAAATTTCGCAACTCAATTCTTCGCAAGTTGCGCAATTGCCTGCCGCCACTGCTCACGCTCATGCCATCAAGCTCAATCTTTCTCAAGTATGGTCCTTAACCTTTGTCATTTCTTGGTTTTAGTTTCCATTTACCCTTCATGTAATAGTGATAGTTCAGGTGACTGGATTTGGCTATTTCAAGTACATGCTTCATTTGCATTTAACAAATAAAGAGGGACTTTGGTCTAGTGTGAAGAATTTTGGCACAAGATGAACTGGCGCCTCATTGCTTATTTGCTCTATTTTCTTTCATTTTCGACCGCCAAACACCCCTCGAGGATGACAACCTGGGCATGGCTGGGTTAAAACCCCTTCATCCTTCAAAGGTTATGTGGCTACCGACAAGCAAAGATAGCAATTATGTTTTATCTCTCTTCAAATCCAAGTTTTAATCCTTCAGATTCTCGATTGACTAGTATTTGACAATTCGGGGTTCAAGGATGCTTATTGCTGTATTCAATTGAGATTCCCGTTAGTCGTTTCTACAGTCATTATGTGGTAGATCAGGACATGTTTTCATTTCATCCGAGCATTTATGCTCAATAAATGCTTTCTGATTCAAAAGGAAATTTAGGTTCGCATTTTAAAAGCTAAATGAAGATCCGGTTCAGAAATGACTATAGGTCATCCTCCCCAACGCGAGGAAAAGGACCCGAGAACTTCTCATTTACCTTAGGACCTCAACCTAGTAGCCCGATGCTTCAAGGAGTTCTTTTTCTTATTTTTCTTCATTTTATTTTCACTTCGCAAAACCACCATACATCATCGTTTTATCAAACCCAAAATCCAAACTCGAAATTCTCTCTTGAGTCATCAGAATCATTATTTGTGCGAAGAAAACCCATCCTCGAAGTTCGACCTGAGCTAATTATACCGGCAAAGACAAGATTCGTGAATTTACTTCATTTTTCTCGTTTTACATTTTTCTCGTTAGTTTGTTAATTTGTTTCATCTGCTTATTTTGCTAATGATTACCCTTTTAAAGTAGAATTGTCTTTTTTCTTGTTTATGTTGCTTGTTTTCCAAATAGAGAACAAGTTTTAAGGGATTAGAAATCTAGAAGGCAGTTTCATGAAACAATGTTCTATAGGAGCCAATTTCTCGAATTGAATATTAGTTTGAAACTCAATGGAACACCCAGAGAAGGAAAACAGAAAATAACAACTGTGGAGAGAACTAAACACACATAGTCCATGAGGGACTATGAACCCCACTGGATGAGCAGATTTTCACGTGTGGTGCCTCCAACAACTACAATGATATGAAATGCTTACAACCCTAGTTGAGGGACCACTTAAATCTCTATGGGGGACTGTAACCTTTGTAATATGCGCCGCACATTCACAAAGATACCTTCTTCACTCTCAAATTCTCAACCACCATAGTCAACCTCTCCAATTGAGCAAGCCATTATGAACCTTACCAAGCTGGTGGGTGACTTTGTGGAAGAGGAGAAGATAATCAATGCCCAATTAAGTCAAAGAATTGCATCAGGAGAGCTCTCGAACAAAAATTGATGTGCTTCAAAGGGACCTTGATCGAAAATTGACATCCTGCAGCAATCCATCTCAAAGCTCACCAATCAGCATGTTCATCCAGAGGAAGAGAGTCCAGAGAGTGTGCCTCGAAAGTGACAACATAGGAGGAGTAGTGTGTCAATGTGGAGCCATACAAGAAGAGCCGATAGAAAATTTTGATCGAATATTCGAAGGTTATCTAAATCCGCCTATTGGTGCCGCTGCTTGTCCACGGAAAAGAATCTCCTAATGCGAATGATGGTATAAAGGAAAGGATACTGAAGAGCCCTAAGAGCACAATTTACAACTCCATCACCTGGGCAGATATAGCATATCCCGCTTCGAGAAGACAACCTATACCAAGCACTTGCTCTCGTCGCTAAAGCTAAGGCTAACTATCAACGCCAGGTAAAACTTAAAGAAGTTAGTGGCCTTCTATTCAAACCGCTGCTACTACATCAAAGACATTGGCAATAAGTTCATACCGGTGATGGCATAGCAGATGGTTCTGGTGTCGGTTCGTGACATGGAGCACTGACCTCAAGCTTAATTCCATTAGCTCCACTAGCCTTCCAAACAGCTCCAAAGGCTTGAGAGATCGGTTTCTGGGGATCGCCTCCCCACTTGTTTTGATTTTTTTGCTTTATTTATTTTATTTTGATTTATTTAATTTTTTCTTTTTAGATTTTCTAATTTTAAGTTAATCTTTGTTTTTAGATTAGTTTTCACTCTTTCAGATTTTTTAATTTTTCTGTGTTTATTTACGCTTTTAGTCAAAATTCTTAAGTAAAGAGGAGGTCTGTGAAAGAGCCTGTAATTTTCTTAACCCGCGGTAATTACAGGTTGCGAATTTCACAAATTGAAATTCTCAAGCAAAGCTGGAGAAATTTTGCAAATTGAAATTTTCGTTAACCCGTGTAAATTTCGCAACCCAATCAGAAAGACCAGACAACCAAAAGAAGACAAACCAATATCAGCACTCAGACATTTTTGTCTTTATGAAAAAAGGCTTTTCTTATATATATATTGTTTTTTTTTCCAAAAAATTCGCATCTACATAAATTTCAAACCCCTTCCACTTTCAAATTTTTCACTTTGTTTTGACCATAACTTTTCATTCGAACTCCGTTTTCTGCGATTTCCCCTGCATCGTTGGAAATATTAGAGAGTGCAGACCCAACATAATCAGAAAGAAGACTTTTGAACTTATTATAAAGGTGTAATTTTCAAAATACCAAATTGGTCACTTTTTTCTTTTTTCTTCCAACTTGTTCATTTAGCTCAAATGGAGAGAATAAGGTCTCAATGGAAAGCTTGAGAAGTGTCCTATCCAAAACGGCATATTTAATCAGTGAGGAAGATTTCCTTTTCTCTAACTTTCCAACTACTCCCATCACACAATATGACATTTCGTCAGGGGAGAGTTAAAGATGAAAGTGACTTTACATTTATGATTTTATCACATTTGAGCAGCCCATTTTGTGTTTAGTGGCTTATTGCTTGCTCCTTTGTGAAGTCGTTAGTTTGTTTTATAAAGCCGAAACATAGTGATATATCTTTTATACATACCATACAACTTACTTTTTCACCCTAAAATTTGCACCATTTTTTTTTGTGTTTCGCTTCTAGCTCATAGCTTTGAAAAATTGAAACATTGTCCAATTTTGTTGATGGCAGATTGGTTTCATGCTTAATTAAGTGGATGATTAATTACCTCGCCGCTTTGATCTTTTTCTTCACCTTAGCTAACCACACACTGCACATCAAGTTTTCAATAAGCCGAAAATTGCCTAACCTTCTAAACTTTTGCAAAACCTACCATAGTTTCGTTGACTAACTTAATAGGTTAAGTGGACCCCGTGGAAAAGAAGGCCAATGTGTCTCTCCAAAATAAAAAAGAAGAAAACAAAGAAAAAGAAAAAGAACAGAATAAGCTACTTGAAACTCACACTATCCGAGGGGTATATGGTGAAAGTATTTAAAGCCCAGTGCCCTAAGCCAACTGGTTGGGAGTCACCAACTTTATGCTCGCTACATGGGTGGATGGGTGAGGTTTAGCAAGTTGTAGGTGATGGAGTCTCGAAATCATTCAAGTCCGAGGTGAAACCTAAGAGTTAGCTGCCGGAAGATCCTGCGACTTCAGCCCTAAGCCTTAATCGGTTGGGAGTCACTCCAGATCCCCGCTACATGGACTTTTGGTGAGGTCGTATTCTCAGCATTGCAATCCCTACAACACAAAAAAAAAGAGCTGGAATAAGAGTGAGTCCCGATCTATTTAGGCTGGTTAAGGTCCTAGGTGAGGCAAAGAATCTTGGGGTCGGGATGCATTCGCGCCTTATCATGAAATCTCGATAAAAAAACACTTAGGTTTTGGGTGGAAGTCTCGGTTGATTCACTAAGAGGGAGGCTCTTTGATACTCAATTGTATGCATTCATTCCCTCTCGAGATAGTTATTGGGCTAAGGGTTTCAAAGTGATTTCCTATCGAGGGTTAGGCATTACTCATTCACAACCTTTTGAAATACCATTTTTGTGAACACATTTTGTTATCATTGTGATGTTTTCTTTCTTTCATTGCTAAGGACTAGCAATGTGTAGGTTAGGTGTGATTAGGCGCCAAAAAGTGCTATTTTGAACCCCGTTTATTGGGTGTTTTGAGAATTTTTAATAACCCGATTCGGCACATTAAGGTCCCCGATAGACCACCGATCGCATTTTATGGCTAATTTTGTAGCTTGGTAAGCCATTATGCCAAAATTGTTGAGTCAATCCAAGCACAAAGAATTCGAGTCGAACTCAGTATTGCAGATAAGAAACTAGAGGAAAGAAGAGTAGAAAGTAGAAGAAAAAGGGAAGTAGTGAAATTTGGCAGGATTGCAAAATTTTCGCAACATGCAAAATTTCGCAGGTTGTGAAATTGCCTCCTGCCGCCATTGTTCACAGTTCCTGCCACTATTCACCCTTTCCTGCGCTTTTTTTTTTTACTCTTTTGTCACTTTTTGGTTTGCTTCCCATTTTGCCCTGTAATAGTGATACTCGCGACGGTAATTTTGCTTGTCTCGTGGCTACATAAGCCATTTGTACACACTGCAAAAGTGGGACTGGGTCCAAGAATAAATTTTTGGCGCGCACAGCCAGTTTTTCCCGCTGCTTTTATTTTCTCCCATTTTCTTTTCTATTTTTTTTTCATTTTCTACTACCAACACCCCTTGGAGGATGAAAACTCAAAGGGATGGTTAGCTAAAACACCTTCATTCTGAAGATGAGGGATACTGGCTTCTTTGGAATCGAGGTAAAATTTGGTTCTTCTTGCTTTTAACTCATTTATTAAGATTTATGTTTCTATCTTTCAATCTAGGTTTTAATCTTCTCAGATGCCTTTGATTGACCAAGATTTGGCAATCTTTTAGGTTCGGGTGGATGCTTATTGCTAGATTCAATTGGTGATTCGATTAGTCATTTTCTCTATGAGTCACTGTAGTGGTAGATCAGGGGATATGTTTTTTATTTCATCGGGAGCATTTATGCCACAAATGCCTGCTTCAAAAGGAAAATTGCTAGATTCGTGATTTTAAAGCCAAATGAAGATCCGGCTTCGAAATGACTAGGTCATCCTCCCAACGTGAGGAAAAGGACCCGAGAACCTCTCATTTACCTTATGACTTCAACCCTATAGCCCGACGCTCAAAGAGTTCTTTTTCTCATTTTTCTTTCATTTTATTTTCACCAGAACCACTATACACTACCGTTTTTATCAAACCCAAAATCCAAACTGGGACCACCTTTTGAGCTCAATCAAATCATTTGTGTTAAGAAACCCATCCTCGAAGTTCACCTTCAGAGCTACTATACTCGAAACACAAGATTCAAAAAGAATTTACTTTATTTTCTCGCTAGCATTTTTCTCGTTAGTTGTTAATTTTAGTTTAATTGTTTAGTTTTTTTAGTTAACATTACCTCTTTAGGTAGAATGTTTTTTTCTGTTTGGTGTTGCCTTGTTTTCCCAAAGAAAGAGAACATGTTTCAAAGGATTAGAAATCTATAGAAGATTAAAGTCAGTGTTCTACAGGAGCCCATTTCTGAATTGAATATTAGTTTGAACCTAATGGAACACCTAGAGGAAGGACAGCAGAGTCAACAACCCGTGGAGAGAAATCCAAACACATATAGGTCCATGAGGGACTATAGGAACCTCACCAGATGGCTTGTTAGTGGTGCCTCCAACAACCCGCACCATATGGAAATGCTACAACCCGTAGTCGATGGGACCATCAAATCTCTCAGTAGACCTCAGAACTTTGCAATATAGCCTCGCATATCTACAAGATATCTTTACTCTCAAATTTCAACACCACATTAACCTTAAGAGTTTAAGGCTCATTCTACTTCTTTCTTCCGTTCATGGCCTTCTTTCCGTCTCATTGCTCAATTGCAACCGGGCTCTTCATAAAGTTTGAGCTCAATTCCCAGCCTTTTATATATATAGCTCAAAACAACAAAACTTGCACAAAAATTGGATTAGTAGCCTCATAGGTCCTAACATGTCAACTGTCCTTTAGCCGACACACAAAAAGTGCTCAAAACATGGAGCGTTAAGGTTTGAGTCGATTATTTCCGGGTAGTAATCAAGACTACATACCAAGCATACGGGATTCTAGAGGATATGGATACTATTAGCAACTAGTGTCGTGGATAGAACGATACCGGCAAAGTAGAGAGTGCGTGGACACAGAGGTCCTGAGCAATTTGGTAAATCATGTCGCACAACTCACCAAACAACTAATAATGTGCAAAGAAAGTGTTGTAAATGCCGTCGTGACCAACCTCGAGATATGTGAATCATGTGCAGGCAACACAAGAATATTGCACGCTAGTTCGCCATGACAATGAGTAGGCTCAAGATGTGTCGTAGATTTAATCACAAAGAATAAATGAGATGGAGGTAACACTTATTAGAATTAGAACCAAAGCCAAAATCGAGGAATAACTAATAATTTAACTACATGGAGGAACAAGAAGAATAATATGCCTTACCCCAAGTGAACAAAACGCTAGTAGATATAAAATAGACTTGGAAGAAGCACTAGCTTAAATGCTCACTTCCCATACAACCTTGGCGAACAACAAAGGCTAACATAAAGTCGGGCCAACTCAATCGACAACCAGCAACATAGCTGAAACTTGAGATGCAAATGGGCTAAATGGCTAATTGTTGATCGGGAGGCTACTGCGGTCTCCGCCACACCCGCAGGTGAACCCGAGAGGTGAAGGTAAGGAATATGTTAAGGCTATCACTTTGCCATGGTAGAGAACTGGAAGTGAATGATCGGGACAAACTACCGTGAGTTGTGAAGTGAAACTGAGGCGGCATCAATTCATCTTTGGAAAAAGAAGCGTGCAAGGAGCAAAGACTAAGAGAAAAGTCGTGAAAGAGATCACCAAATGAAGAGATCGAGAAATGGGTTACAAATGAACCTTTGCACCCGCTCCCGTGATCTCAAGCCAAGAAGAATAAGCCGGATAAGGCCATCAAATTCATGGAGGTGTTTAAGAAACTGCACATCAACATTCCATTTGCAGATGCATTGGAACAGATGCCTAGCTATGTCAAATTTATGAAAGATATACTGTCTAGGAAAAGAAGGTTAGCAGATTTTGAGACAGTAAACCTTACTGAGGAATGCAGTGCTATACTTTAGAGGAAACCACCGCATAAGCTGAAGGACCTAGGTAGCTTCACAATCCCATGTAAGATAGGGAACTCAATCTTCGAGAGAGCCCTATGTTGGGAGCCAATATTAACCTCATGCCTTTATCCATTTTTAGATGGCTGGGGTTAGGTGAAGCTAGACCTACGACTGTTACTCTACAGCTAGTGGATAGATCATTGAAACATCCTCGGGGAGTGATATAAGATGTGCTAGTAAAGGTAAACAAGTTTATCTTCCCAACTGATTTCATAGTGTTGGACATGGAGGAAGATAAAGAATTTTATTATCTTGGGTAAACCATTTCTAGTGAGCGAGTGGTATGATGATGTAGAAGGAAGAATTGAAATTAAGAGTGTAGGACGATGAGGTCAGATTTAGTGTATTTAATACTATGAGGCATCCAGCAGAGAGCGATGCATGTTTTATGATAGAGGCAGTAGAGGTTATAGTGTCTAGCGAAGTGGTTTATTGGCACTTTATGGAAGATAATATAGGTGTAGAGATGCTAAGGAGGAATTAGGTTGAGAGGCTGAAGAATATGTGAAATGGATGGACTCCTTCCATCCGAACAAAGAAAGTATTATGAGCTATTGGGAGAGAACACCCAGATTTCGATACCGACCACCACAATTAGACAAAAGCCACTACCTAGTCACTTGTGGTTTGCTTATCTGAGATCCTCAACCCTCCTAATAATCATACTCCGGCATCTCATTAAGCGATGGAAGAAGAGAAGCTTTTGAGAGTACTTCGAGATCACAAGGATGCTATTGGATGGTCTTTAGCCAATTTGAAGGGGATCCTCCCTTCCATGTGTATGCATTGGATCCTATTAGAGGATGGGCACAAAGCTTCAGTGGAAGCTTAGAGAAGACTCAACCCGACAACGAAGGAAGTGATAAGAAAAGAGGTATTGAAGTGGCTATTCAGACTTGTGTTTAGGAAAGTGTGCCATTTGCTGGTGAAATTAGAACATAGAGCATACTGGGCAACTCGACAGTTGAATATGAATGATAAGATAGTGGCCAGCTTGCTTATCATATGACTTAGTGAATTAGAAGAGTTCCGTAATGAGGCTTACGAAAATGCTAAGATTTATAAAAAAAAAAAACGAAAGCTTGGCACGATAAGCATATTGTCAGGAAAGAGTTTGAGCCGGGTCAACAAGTCCTCTTATTTAACTCCTGACTAAAGCTCTTCCCAAGGAAATTAAAGTCGAGGTGGTCGGGACCATTTACTGTGACTCAAGTTTTTCCACATGGAGGGGTGGAAATTATGCACAGAGAGAAAGGGAGCTTTAAAGTGCGCACAACTATTGAAGCCCATACTTTGGAGCGATTTTCATATGACAGCCAGGCCATCAATCTGAGCACACTAGAAATAATGTCGTAGGGAGTTCATGCAGTCCCGTAGTCTCGGGGACATTGAGATTCAGGGAAGTCGAGCTAATGACATTAAACAAAGCGCTACTTGGGAGACAACCTAAGAATTTTTAAGTTTTTCATTCATTATTGTAACTTTTCCTTATATTTAACTATTTTAGGGTGGAAATTTCACGGAGACCCTTAACTTTATGTGTGTTATTACGTTCTCGGGCTCAGAGATCGGCAAACGATAGAGAGAGGTGAAAGCAGGGAAATCTACTGCAACGGTTGGAAAAGGATCGGGTGCCTCAAAGGGGTGCTCTTAAACTTAGAAATGTTATATTAAAAAGTTAAGTTATCTTCTCTGTAACATCGCGACGTTGGATATCAAAGTCATGACGTCCCAACGTCGCGACACTGAGGAAAAGTTGAAACATCATCTCTGCGTAGCGGTTCGACGTTGGTTCTGAATCGCGACGTTGGTTCCCTAAAATTACAACGTGGAAAAATAATTTTGAGCTACTCTAAGAACATCGCAGTTGGATCCAATGTCAGCGATGTGAACCCAACCTCACGGAGCGTCGTGACGTTGGGCCCATAGCATGATTGCATTGGGCGGCTTCACTCTTTGGAACATGCGCTGGCGGTTGGAAGTACGATTCTCGGGAACGTTGCAACGTTGGAAATACAACTCTCGGGAACATCACGACATTGGAAGTCGACGACTCACCAGAGCGTCCTGGCGTTGGGCGAATGTTGCAATGTTGGGCTGACATTAAATGGCGTTACCTGCTTTTATGAACATATTCTCACCTACGAAAATTTCCAAATCCTAACATGTTCTCTCTGATTTTTGAAGGTACCCCATGCAACCTTAACCCAACCTCATCCCAATTTATCTTAGCATTTTCCAAATATCTAAGCACGTTTTTAAGGCCAAAAACCCTAGTATCCATCTTCATTTCAAGATTTTCCATACGGTTTGGTTTTCGGGTGAGTTAGGTCCAGATTCAATTTGTATTATTGTTTTTGGGGTGCTTGGGTTAGAGAAGGGACCCCATGAGTGGTTGGTGATTATAGAAGCCATATGATGAGGCAGAACTTTGCATCTCACTGGTGCACACCTAGAGTGTTGATGTTTTGCCTAAAAGTAGAAGTTTTGTGTGGCTTTATTAGAACACCGGTTTAGCACCACTAGGTGTTAGGAGGCTGAGGCGAGAAGGCGTGATCAAAGCCTAGGCGACCATCCAGGCCTTTGTCAAGTACTGATGTCGGGTAAGCATAAACTAGCTGGAGCCCGACAAGTGAGAGCCCGGCTCCTTGATTCTGATCGCGAAATTTGTCAATGTGAGTGCGGCCGATAAATTCGGCTAATCTCGAAAGAATAGGTCCTTCATAAAGGAGAAAGGGTTTACTTTGCCAGTGATTTCTTTCTGAAACCATTGCGAATAAGGGGATGGGAGGCGCTGCCAACCCCCAGAGGCCGGCTACCTGATGGTGAGTACGAAGTTCTATGCCAACCTCGCCTCCCATGTATTGAAAAGGGTTTTGGGTGCAGTTTTAGTGACCGGTCTGAAGTCTATCAGTAAATACTATAACCTTTAATTGGTCAACCAGGGCCTATGACGGACTCCATGAGAACTGACTATCCAGAAGTCCTTAACTTGACAGCCAGACATGTTAGAGTGGAAATTAAGCGATGAAGGGCACACGGTGCACTTCGGCCAAGCTACTTGGCCTACATTCCTAAGATGCGACATCACTTCATCACATCGCGTCTCATCCACGACTGACTAATGTGTGTGAAGTGACGGCTAGAAGGGCCTTGCTGACTATCTTCGTATCGGGACATCCCATTTGATGTCGGGCAGGTTATAGAGGATGCAATCCTCTATAACAAAGATGTGAAGATGAATCTCGGGCACCCCTTCCTCATCTACGGTCTATGCAAGCAAGTTGGGATGCCCTTAGAGGACAATGAGGCTTGGATACACCCGGTCAAGGAAATCATGGTTAAGAAAGACAAACCTGGTGTACCAAGGCCAAAGGAGGTGTACGATTCGGGTAATGAGCCTTCCGATAAGGATGAGCTTAGGGCATACCAGTCTAGGTTTTGGATCTTAGCAGGTGCCTAGGGAGAGGCCGGGCAGTCATCCACCCAACCCCCACCCCCACCACCATCTTAGGAGGAGGACTGGTGAGACCTTCCGCTCGTCGGAGGACAGTACGAGGACACGTCTTGGAATTCGTGTGTACTAGGATGGACCGGGAGCTGGTGTCCATCGACGGAGATAGACGTGCTTAGGGCCGACATGAACACAATAATGAGCAACCAGTAGTCCATCCAGGACGACATGACTCCTCGCCTTCCATGCCACGCTCCACCGCGTAGCCATGATCCAGTGATCACGGGGAGTTCACTCCACCCTCACTTTCTATTTTGTTGACATTGAGGACACTGTCCGCTTTGTTTGGGGGTTGTAGGTGATCGGGTCTGCTTGAGTTTATTTTTGTGTTTTCTGTTTATTTATGTGTTTCCTATTTTAGTTTGTCTCTATGTTTAGGTTATTTTAGTTTCTATGTGTTCAAGGTGCAAGTGTTTCTGTTCTTATATTCGACTTTTACATGTTCACGTGTTTTAGGTTGTTTTCACAACATCGCATGTTTTAGGCATGTTTTAGGTATTATGTGTGAGTGGATGTCATGCTCGTGAATGGGAGGTTAATTTGAGTAAAAAAATTTCAAAAGGGTCGACGAAAGTGAAAAGAGACCCTTAGGTTGTGCCATGATCTGGAATGGTATGCTAGAAAAGTTGGGATGACTTAGTTTAGTCACCCCCTGTGTGTTTCAAGAAGCCATTTCCCAAGTAGTCTATCGCACACACACACATGTGATCTCCAGGGTATACCAAGGCTCCGGACCTTGCTCAAAAGAATTCCATGAGCACCGGGGTTTCTAAACACGCAGTGATGGGACACATTTGAAAAAGAGGATTGCCATCGAGCCCAAAATAAAAAAAAGAAAAGAAAAAAAGAAAAGAACAAGAAAAAGATAAAAAAGATGTGTGTGAATAAAATGAGTGGGATCGTCCAATCGGAATCGAAGCACAGTCAGAGGGCACTCGAAGCCTGTGCCACATTTGGCGGTAGAGCCATTGACTTCACTACCCGCTACATGGGACAGAGGATGGACCCTTTCCATAGTCTAGGGCCGTTAGGTTTGGTTGAGTGTTCGGGGTGAAGTTCGAGGGGAACTAAATGCCTGGTGCCCTTAACCAACTGGTGGGGAGTCACCAATGAATTCTTCTGAGGACGCTCGACTAAAACTTATAGGCGCTAGTGTTCTTTCATGCTTAGGTAGTATGTAAATAAAAAGGGTGCATTCTTATCCTTCTGTGGTTAGAATCTTTCAAATGGGTGAGTGGACTTCAAGTTTGGGGGTATTGGAGCAGAGGGTATATGTTGGAAAGCATGAACGATTACACACATAGACTTTCGAGGAAGGTCATTGAAAACTTGGGGGGTTGGTTGCTTGGGTGCAACCTGATACATTTGGCTAAGTTCCTTAGAAAGTTGCAGGACTTTAAGGATCCTGTGATTTTAGACGATAAAGGCTCGAATTGCAGGCTTGGTTCATTTTGACTCTCCTTGTTAGCGTCGTGTATATCACACTCATGTTGTAGGCGTTTTTGGTGTTAATAATTTCGTAGTATGAGGATTTGCGTTATAGGTATGTTTCTTGGCAGGACGATGAAGCTAAGTTTGGGGGGTGTGATGAGTGCCCAAACACTCATCATATCTGTGGATTTATCATATTCGCTCTCTTTATCATTAATAAGTGTGCTGTTGTCGTATATCTGATCACTTGACTGTACTTGAGTGAAAAAAAACGGCATTTGAGGTTGTGTGGAGATATAAAGAAGGATATTGGAGGACCCATCCTCAACGTTGCGACGTTCCAACATCGCAACGTTCTCACGTCGCGACGTTGAGGTCGTACGACATGCAGCCCTTCATCAGTCAACGTCGCGACGTTACCAACGTCGCAACGTTGCGACGTCGCGACGTCGTCGGGACTCAATCAATGAGAATTTAGATATAACAAAGAGAAAGGAAAAAAGGAAGAAAGTAGGAGGAACGAGATCTGCAGAGCCAGAGACAACACTACGAGAGTGACTCGAGAGATCATGTAACTCCTATTTGTATTTTCTTTCTCGAACTCCTATTGATTAAAACTCAATGATTGTAATGACCAAGAGGATGTTCTAGTTTTATTTCTAGGGTTTTGTTGTACTCTTGTTACATTCGTATGGATTAGTTTTTGATTCAGTTTATTCAGTATAACTATGGATCTGATATCGACTTGCTCTATTTCCTGTTATTACCTACATGGTGGTGTTTGGCCAACACCAACATGCTTTTGTCGAGAATCTAAGATCGAGAGATAAAGGTTCCCGGGGATCCAGGTAAAGTGACACTTGGTCAATCGGAGAGTAGAGATCTCTCGATTCCAAGTGTAGCAATTAGGGTTTAATCATTTAAGCATCTCGAAGTTGAGGGTTGAAGCAGAGATGCGATAAACCCTACTAGGGAGATAGGCGAATATACCTTGAGATAGAATATCTCGTGAACGCGATCGACACTTCGGTGTGCATCGATTAATATCTTGAATAACAAATTTACCATAATTATAATCCGCATTGAATGTGAAAGCAGGGAAAACCTCCAACCCTCATCAATTGAATTAACGGCTTCGTTTAGGATCAAATTTATGTCATCTTAGGCGTAATTGCTTAAATTTGGCGATCAGATAATACTGAAGTAGAATCGGAGTGTGACACACTTCTCCTTGTGGGAACGACACTTGACAAGCCACTATATTACATACACTAGATGCATATACTTGCGCGTACAGGCCTACATTTTTACATTAATTTTACATAACCTATCTGGAGCCCATCACACCTACGTTAAAAAGACTCTTATTATTGTGTTGGCCCTAACGAATGCGGGATGTCTCTGACAACCTCTTCAGTATCTACACGAATGAAACACCCGTGCTAAGCTTATAGCTTAATGGGAAAACAGATAGCAGATATGACCACTTGTGGTAGTCCTCAATTACAGTATACATTTAAAATAATTCACATATCAAAGTATCCATATCTCCCGTAGGAGTACTTATCATAAATTTCTTAACAAAAGGTACCTGTAGGTACACTACAATACATATGGATGTCTTATGTATTAGTGATTACTTTGTTTTCATATAGTTCATTGTTCATATACTTATTATATAAATGTTTGCCTCATAGACTTGTAACAATGAATGAGAGGCACGTAGGACAATAGGTACTCAAGGTAATAGTCGTCTTTTGAAATAGTCTTTGAAGCCTTTGAACAGAGACGATGCTTGGCATGAATCGAAGTGTCATTAGTATTATGCAGAAGTCTTAGTAACACTAATCGATTACTGTCACACAAAACAAAGTGTCTTAGCACTAGGTATGAGTGCCAAAGCACTAAACAGACATGCCTATTCATTCACTATTCGGTCTTAAGCAGGCCTATAATTATATGCGTTTCAGAGCTTTTTATACTAGTATTTATAACATTTGTTTAGGCTTTCAGAGCTTTTTATACTAGTATTTATAACATTTGTTTAGGCTTTATAAACGTAGAAACAAAACAGGCAAAGAAAAGGCAAGAACAAAGTCCAGCGAAGGCCGGGTTCAGGGTGAAGTGGTTCGCCTAGGCGGGCATGCTCGCTCGGCGAATGGTGTGTGAAGATGGAGTCTCGAGTTTTCCTAGGTGAACAAGACTTCGCGTAGGCAAGCACTCCTTCGCCTAGGCGGAGGGGAGTCGGGGCTTCTAGAGAAATGAAACATTTTTGCCATTTTCACCATAAATTTCCAACCAAAACTAAACAAACCACAAAACCAAACTCGAACCTACGAAACACATTTTATGGAAGAGTTAGGGTTTTCTTAACATAAGCTTATAGATAAGGAATGATTTATAGTTTCCCTAGCCTTGATGCCTTGAACTTCAAACTAGCTTCCTTTTCTTCTCTTTGCTTGAACAAGTAGAACCCAACCAAGAAATGGAGAATCAACCCCAGTGGCTCTTCTCCTGGCTAGTATGCCTGGCTCTTGAAACCACAAAAATAGAAATTCCTTATCTAAAGACAACTACTTGTCTTACTTAGGTTTGGCTAAATTTTCCTTTTTCATTTTAGTCCTCTACGTTTATTTCATTTGAAAATCACTTATCACAATTCCAACAATAGCATATAATATTCTTACATAATGTCCCTTAAGTCTTTAATTGGCTAATTACCAGTTTACCATTTTTCACACTTAGCACTTAAATTTTTGAATAATATAAATTTGACTTTTATTATACCCTAAACATATCATATAAATTATAGGGTATAATTTGGGGTGTTACATTGCAGCTCTTTCATCTGTCTTGCTTGCTCCTCCTGTTTCCTCTCCATGTCTTGGCGCTTGATTAAAAGTTGATCTTGCGATTGGTTCATCAGAATACTTGACATTGCGACTTCCATGGACGGTTCAAATGTGGAAGGAGGAATCGACAGAGGTCTAAGTGATGAAGGGCTACTGGACAATCGTTGGAGCTAAGCCCTTGCCGACTTTGGTTCTGAGACTTTACGTTCGTTTCCCGAGGAGGGTGTCAATTGTTGTTCTGTGATCATCGAACCTCAGGGCATCGGTAGTGCAATATGAACACGCAAGGCGTGCGCGTCGATGGACCGGCCGCCTCTCTGATGATTAAATTAGCAAAAGATGGAGAAGAAGAAGAAGAGAGTACGCGTAGTTGGAATTGCTTACCTCCCCATCGTGGGGATCTTCCCGATTTATAGAAAGTGATTCACGAATCTCTCCTTGATTTTTGGAAAGAAAATCTCCTAATCTTGGGGATAAAATCTCTTCTCCCATATTAAGGATCAATCCTTTCTTATCAAGGATTAATTATTCCTTATCAAAGATTAATCTTTTTGGGAAATAATGGATTTGGAAACTAGGAAATTCGTTGATACATATCCTTTGCGTATTTTCCGCATTCGTATCATTTTCCATAACGAACTTCCCATATGCGGTAGGATGGTCGGTTAGGGGACTTAAAATTCAAGACGGGCTGCCTAGGAGCTAGTCCATGGGAAGACATCCTGGCTCTCTTTAGGATTCTCCCGTTTGGGTGGCGCCCCCTGGTTCCAATATAGTTAGTGGTCTTGGGTCGTTTCACAATGTGGGCCTAGCATCCCCTGGGCCCATTGAGTAGTGGGTCTAAAGATCATGGTACCGACAAACTTGACTTTGCGGCTTATAACCTAGAGGGAGTGTTGGTGGGGTAAGAAGGAAGTAGTGGGTATTCTGATGAAATTTCTGCCTGACTTCCTCAATAGTTAGAAATCACATATTGAGTCTTAGTCGGCTCATTCCATGTGAAGACGGGAAAGCATCTTGGTTCGTTAATGGCTTTACGGAGTCTTTCTTCTACAATTTCTAAGACAAGTTATCTGTATTCCACCCCGTCCTCCCTATATCTGACATGGTGTTGTTACATTGGCATAGTAACCGACCGGGGCAACATGAGACGGGATGAGTCGAGCTCAGCTGTAAAGTGTCAATGTCTCTACTTCTTTTTCTTTTTGGTTCTTAGAATCTAATTGTTGCCTCCCTGTTCTTGCATAATTTTGCCTTCTTTATTCTTGTTGTGGGTCTTGATTCTCGAGTTTAGCTTTGCAAGGCGGCAAATTTAATTGGTGACCTTGATATAATAAACGTTGTAGGCTAACATTCTGAAATTCCAGAGACGAGTAACCTTCCCTTGCTCTGTTCAACCCATGGATTATAGTCCAACTCCTAACCGCACAATTGTAATCTTTGCCTCTTCAGCTAACTGCACTCAATACCCTCTACCTGAAGGAGGAGATTTAGTTCAATCTTCTCTTTTTCAGTTCTTGCCCCAACGAATGCCCTTACGTCTCCATTAACGGAGCTTCTTTAGACCTCTTTAAATCCCTCGAAAGTAAACTTCATGGACTAAAAACTAAGGTCGAAACCTAAAACTTCTTTTCAATCTCGTTTCCCTTTTGTTAACAGTTGTGAGACATGAAACAACTTGAGTATGGGATCTCTCTTATGGAGTCAATCTCCCTGAAGCAGAAGACGTGTCACACATCTATTAGGATTGAACCCTTGTATATATATTTGTGGATAAAAAGATAGTTTAGAAATGAGATTAGTGGCATTATTCTAGCATGGATTTCACATGGTTATTTGTTTTGCAGTTGAGTGAGAGGGAAGGTCAATTGATCATCACGGGCGCTCCTTTGGGAGGATCGATCCGCGACTCTCTTCACCTTATACCTACTAGACAACATGGATAAAAAAAGCAAATGCCGCCCCATTTGTATCACCTTTGGATCACCCCTTATAGGCGATTTTGACCTCTAACACTCCCAGTGGAATTCGTTCTTCCTGCATGCCGTTTCTAACAAAGTCCCAATCTCTGGACTCTTCCTACCATCCAGCAGATCTCCTCCCACATCCTCCGCTCCCACAAACTTACATTCTGAAGGCCCTTTAGGACATATCTCTTGTGCTCACGAACCAGTACATGCTTGTTTTGGCGACCTTGATTTAATTTTGAAAATTTTGACGGTCGCATCATTAGGTTTCCAGAGAAATTGCATGTTGTTGATTATGAAATTTTGAAACACAAAACGTCTGTCTACTTGAGCGTTGGCTGGTGGGTAAAAGGTTTGCAGATCCATTTTCAGATGGGATCGTCATGGAACTCAAGACAATTGGGATTGATCCAGCATAGGTAAACAACTTTCTCCGATCAATTCATGATTTACACTCAAACCCCACCAACATCTGACAAAACTGCCTTGTTCTTTGGAACATTCCATAACTTGTCCTCATGTTTTAAATTCATGGCTCCTGATGATGCATCAAAAAATTGATACAAAGAGAATGGAAGCGGAAGCCAGGACCCTTGCCAGGAAGACTAAAGCTTCTGATGCCAAGAAAATGAATGACATTAAAGAATACTTGGCTCTACTAGAATGGTATAAGAAGAAATCAGAGTGTTATTACGATTGCTTGAAAAATGGAAAGTTGAAAAGGGACATTAAAATTCGAGAGTTTATGGGACGTGACAACTTACTTGGAAGACATTGTTGTAGTAGAAGAGAGGAAACCCGGAAAGGAGTATCATTTAGACCGGTTGGCTCTTTCTTGTGACAAAGCATAGAAGAATGGTTGAACCACTGGACATTGGCGACTTCTACACGGATGGTAAAAGAGACTACATAAATAGCGGAGGATCTCCATTTTACAAGTTGTTGGAGCAATGGTATGAGGAAGCTGCGAAACCCCCACTAGAGAATATCTTGATTCCAAGAAGAAGAAGGTGTTTGTTCTCCTAACTAAGGATTCGTGCTTTTGGGCATATGTGGAGGAAGCTATCTTGTCATGCCAATCGCTCATGAATGCAAACTCTATGACTCCTGAGCAGAGAGAATCATCATGGAACAATCTGGTTATGTTTGGGGCATCTGTGATGGAGCAGTTAGAAAACCTCTGATGTCCCCTAAGATTTTCTTGGAGGATAGCAGCTTCATGAAGTGGTGGACAATGTACAATGCCTACATAGATACTTTTAGGAATTTCTATACTTCACCATTGGTCGACTTTATGAAGAATCATAAATATGGTGATTATGGACTTCACGGGAGGCCTAGATCCCGAACAACATTGTTAGGGGCCAATCAGGTTTCTTTCTTGTGTTTATTTTTTGTGAGTTAATCGATAGAAATGGAGTATGTGACCTTTTAACCCATATTATCTTCCCTTATTTCTTCTTTGTTATGGCTTGAATATTCCTAAGCATCGAGAAACAAACCATAAAATTATTAGCATACGGTATAATACGAAAATATGAGGAAAAAAAAAATTTGTATTGCTATGAACTTTAATAATTAGTATTATTGAGTGTTGTGTTTAGGACTCTTCTTACTTAACTCTAGCTATATGGTCAAGCTTATCTTTTTTAAACCGATTAAAATCAATCCAGATTTGTAGTAATCAGTTGATTGATTATTTATGTTTTTATTCCATGATTAGGAGCTTAATTTTAGTAATTTGTTTCCTATCTTTGTATTTAAATTGTTGTAATTCTCCATCAAAAGAATTGAATTAAGAATTCCCTTCTCCATTGTTCCTTTCCTTTTTGTCTCTCTTCGTTTTTTCAAAACTTCAATAATTGGTATCAGAGCCCTTCTTCTTAAGGGACTTGAAATTCGATCATGGAAGGTGAAGCCAATTTTCAACAATAGCTCCTACAACATTTGATGGAACAAACTATCAAATGTGGGCAATAAGAATGGAGACATATCTGGAAGCCTTAGATCTTTGGGAAGCAGTGGAAGAAGACTATGAAGTCCCTAAACTTCTTGCAAATCTCTGCATGGCTCGGATAGTGTAAGAAATGAGGACAAGAAATCAAAAAAAGCAAAAAGCACATGCATTTGTAGTAGTCACTCCCACCATTTTCACATGAATCGTGTCTCTAAAGTCAGCAAAGGAGATATGGGATTACCTTAAAAAGGAGTATGTCGAAGATGAGATAATCAAAGGTATGAAGATTCTAAACTTAGTTAGGGATTTTGAATTGCAAAGAATGAAGGAGTTTGAATTAGTTAAAGAATATACTGACAAACTTCTTGAAATTGCAAATAGAGTGAGACTTCTTGGATCTGAATTCACAAATTCAAGAATAGTTGAAAAAAATCCTTGTTACTGTTCCTGAAATGTATGAAGCAACCATCGCTACTTACAAAATACCAAGGACGCAATCGAGAACATAGAAAAATCGTTAAGTGCTTTACAAGCACAAGAGCAAAGGAGACTCATGAGAGAAGGCATAAAAATGGAAGGAGCATTGACAACCAAGCATCAAGAAGAAACCAAGAATAAATGGAAGAAAAAAGGCAATGGGACACATGCAAGATCAACAATTGGAAAAGGGAAAAAAGATGGCCAGAAGAAGTCACATCCACCTTGTCAACATTGCAACAAGAAGGGGCATCCACCTTTCAAGTGTTGGAGGAGACCGAATGCCAAATGCTCTAAGTGAAATCAAATTGGACATGAAGAAAATATCTACAAAGACAAAAGGCAACAACACTATGATGAGCAAGCGGGAGAACTGACGGTCGAAGAAGGGATCACACATTTGTTGCCACAACTACTCTAGCATGAGATCTGTGTTGGCTCGTGGCGGTGGATTATACTAACCACGCCGACCTACCAAAATTCTCTCATGATCAAAGTATTCCAGCATCAAGGTTCGAATGAGTTGGAAAACATATTGCGAGTGGGGAAGATGCTATTGCTATCTCGACTTGCTTTCGGTGCATAAAGTTTTATTTCGGATGTTATTTGTCCTAGAAATTGATTAAAACCGATTGAGTGTTGGTCAATTAATTGAAACATGATTTAAAGTGGTGTTTAAGGACAAAAGTTGTTTGATAAAAGATACAAGGGTAAAACATTTCAAGGTGGCATAAAATGAAAGAGCTTTTAACACTAAAATCCTTTACAGTGGATGAGCAAAAATAACTTTCTATAGTATCATGACATGGCATAAAGACAGGACACTATCACTATCAAGGGCTATTGCAAATGAAGTCCAAGGAGATGGTGAATGGGTTACTAGAACTAGAATCTCATGTATCCAGTCTAAGGCCTGTCAAATTGGGAAGTTGACTAGAAAGCCTTTTCCTAATGCAACGTGGAGAGCTACTAAGAAGTTGCAACTGGTTCATTTCAGTTCTTGGCCATAGAGGATTATAAATGAGCAGTCTTTATTATGTGTTTTATTGATGATCCTAACCGAATGTGCTGAATTATTTTTTTTGAAGCGAGTTAGAGTGCCTGAGAGTTTTAAGGTTCAATGAGTGGAGAAACGAAAGTCCGCGTAAATTTAAGTGCTAGTTTGACAATGGCAAGGTACACTTCAAAGGCCTTTAACCACTTTTGTGAAGAGAGCAGCATTCAATATCAACTACTTCTCCATATATACATTCAAGGCTGGGTGGGTGAGATAAGAACATATACATCATGGAGATGGCTAAATGTATGCTAGATGAAGAATTTGCTGAAGTGCTGAGTATTATGAACATGATCGTGTCCTGTAGAAATGGGCTTCCTTGAGTGCAATGGATTAAACACCTTTTGAAGCTTGGTATGGCAATAAACCCTCTCTGAATTTTCTTAAAGTCTTTGGTTGCCTTTGTTTCACTCATGTTCCTCAAATTAAAGAGATAAATTAGATAAAAGAGCTATGTCCGGAATCTTCATTGGGTATAGCTTAACCTCCAAGGCTTACAAAATCTACCAACCTCAAAATGGCAAGATTGTTTTAAGCAGAGACATCCACTTTATTGAAGAGGAGGAATGGATTTGGCATGATTGTAGGGAACTTGATCATCGAGACCTTTGAGCATCAGCAATGTGAACCTACAAAAAAGTGATTCGACGGTGGTGCGCCGACCATGCTCTCCGATGGTTAAGTCAGCATAAGGCGAAGAAGAAGAAGCATAGAGTTTTGCACAGTTGAAAAGAATTACCTTACCTCGTGGGAGATCTTCTCGATTTATAGGACGTGGTTCATAAATCCTTCCTTAATTTTAGGGATAAAATCTCTTAATTTTAGGGATAAAATCTAATTTTCCCTATCAAAGATTAATTTTATGAGATATAAGGGATTTGGAAACTAGGAAATCCGCTGATAAATACCTCTTTTGCGTATTTTCCGCCTTCATATACTTATCCATAACGAACTTCCCATATGCGGTAGGTTGATCAACTAGGGGACTTAAAATTCTAGACGGGCAGTCCTGAAGCTAGTCTATGGGAAGACACCTTGGCTTTCTCTGACGGGCTTCAAGACTTTCCCGCCTGGGTAGTGCCCCTTGGTTTTAATACGGTAGAGTGAAGCTAGGCTGTTTCATACATTTGTTTACAGCGATCGAGGGCGGGCTCTCAAGGTATTGAGTAATGGGTCCCAAGATCGTAATTTTCATGTACCCACTTTTCCACAGCTAGAATTTTAGCTTTTAGTTGAAAATCACGTGCTTTTAAATCTTGGGTGCGAAAAGTTGAGAGGATCAGGAGAATTAATGCGTACATTGAACATGTTGTAAGGTGAAGTGCGTTTGGATACAAAGTGCGTGGGAAGCACACGTATCCCAACATGTTTAAGGCGTATGTTGTCTTGACGACACATTTAATGTGCCCGTTGATGTTTTACCCTTATATATAGGGGTTGTGCTCCGAGTGCTTTCCTCTTTTACGATTTCACAAAAGCTTCTTCGCCTATTGCAATTTCCTTTCTCCGGTATTTCTACAAACTTTTCTTTTAAAGGAATCATCGGTGTGGGTGTTCCTAGGTGTGGTTTTGGTGATGATGTTGTAGGCTAGGTGTGGGTGTTCCTAGGTTTAGAGACATCCTATTAGGTTAGAGGTTCTGGATTTAGGGTTCTTAGGTTATGTCGCACTAGTGGAGGACACATTAAACCTCAGGGGTTTCTTTGTTTTTCGAGGGTTTTATTGCATCGTTGCCCAGCTGATCCTTTTTTTTTCTGTTTGTTTGCACAGTAGAATGGAGGTCATGAGAGCTGCAATCGGTGGGCATAAGAGGAGGCCCTCAGGGAACGCCTGATGCTTGACCTAGTCATTAACTGTGTTTGTAAAGGTGAGATCCTTTAATCAAGTTCTTGCCGTCATTAGACTAGAGGTGTCGAGACGGCACGGCTACCGACCGTAGGAGGGGTGAATGTCTGGATTTATTTCACCCGATAATAGTTTTCCATTGGACTTCGCTTCCCCATCCCGTCTTTAGTGAAGGTTTACGAAACTACTAGGGCACCTCCTGCACTTATGTCGAACGTCTTTCGGGATTACGTGGGTACATGGTGTGCTAAACATTCTCTACCAAATGGATATTTCACTAGTAGAGATTTGTTTTATTTACACTTTGAAGCTTAGGATTGGGGGCCACCTATCTATGTCAGCCCCATAGCCCTCGGCTGCAATTTGTAATTGGGCTCCTAGACTCCCCCAAGATTGAAGCTAAAGGGGTTGTTTTAGTTAGAGGTTCATGGTACGAGATGCCAAGCTCTCCAAGGCTTCCATTTGATCTGAATCAGTCTCTCGTGTTCTTAGGTTTGTTTCAACTTGATGAAGCTTGTACTTCCTTAAGCCGTTAGTATTCTGATATGCCCTTTATCTCTGAACTTTCTATAGGTAGGCGTAGACGAGGCTGGCTGGTTAGCTGGGTAGAGAAGGCCAATTTGGATCGTATCAGATGGCTCTTTCGATATCATTGAGAGGAACCTGAAACCTGAGCTCCTTTTTTCTATGAAAACACGAGAGGGAGTTAGGGGCTAACCTCTTTCCTTACATAGTCCCTATCATGCCTAGTTCGTTGCCAAAAGAGCTTATTAAGGGTGAACATTTTGTTATAGCTGACCTTCTGAAGTCGATCGGGTCTTCCTGGCGGGCGACTCAGAGCCTCGGCTTGAATCTCTCAAGGAGCCTTGGTTAGCTTTGTCCGGCCCGATCAATCACCTTTGGTTGTACAAGATCCAAAGCTTGGCCCCCAGGTGGAAAGAAGAAGGGAAAGACAGGGAAATAGGTAAGGCAGATGAAGGCTATCGGTGTGGGGTTAGAAGGTTTTGTGGACTGGGTGAATCTAGTTCCTCATTCAGAAATGGCTCAGGGGGCCCATCTTGTTCCCCAGATTACAAGTGAGCCAATTTGAGGAGATGATTAATTAATCGAAAAAAATACGATTTTGAACCCTATATTAGATAGGTTTGAGTACTTACGATCATTAATCATGTCATATATCCCGATTGAAGTGTTCAAGTCATTTTAGTAACACTTATGTCCCGATTTGAGGTGTTTTTGGTTGTTTGAACTTTTTTGTACACATTTGAACTTCCCAACCTCAATGCAAATGATCAATCATGTAGGGTCGGAAATTTAGTCTCAGCCATCCAACAAGCCCAATCAATGGAAAAACAAAGGAAAAGTGGAAATGAGATGCGGTTGAAGGCAGGCGAGAATGCGAGAGCGACAAAGCAGGCATTTCGCAACACATTCGCAACCAATTCGCAATCCTAGCGAATTTCGCCAGCGATATAAGCAGGTTCGCAATCTCAGCGAATGCGAATTAATGTAACTTGCCTTGCATTTGCGAAATTAAACTTCTCATTGACAATTTTCGCTGGCTTAGCGAATTTGGCTAGCTAGCGAAATTCGACTGCTATGGGGTCGCTGGGAACCTTGCCCAGGTCGCTAGACCCTTGCCAATTTAAGCTAGAAGCACTTGCCAAATTAAGCTAATTGCGAAATTCTCCACAATAATGAAATTGCATGCCTCGTCATCTTGTGTAATTAATCTTTGAGCACTTCAAACTTGAGTGAATTACTCTCTTATCCTATAACTTGGCTTAGTTGCTAGGGTTTTGAGGTATTTTCATGCAACCGAGAGCCTATAAATACCCCTCATGTTTTGTAATAAAAGAGGAGGATAGAAGGGAATACAAGTTTTTTTGGTGATTTGTAAGTTCTTTTCTTTTACTGCTTTTGTAAATAAAGTCTTTTATTTTAGGTTTTGCTTTTATTTATTTTCTCTCTTCTCTCTCTTCTCTCTCTTCTTTCTCTCTTCTTTCTTTCACTTTCCCGGCTGCCAAACACACCTCTTGAGGATGACAACTCAAGAGATGCTTGGCTAAGCCTCCTTTCTTTGAAGAGGAAGGAAGCTAGCTTAGTGGTGGGGTTAAGCATGTTGTCCTCTTGTACTAAAAAGTCACGGGTAGTGTATTTATAGTATAATATTTTAAAATTCAGTTGCATAACATGGGATGTTATTGTCTTGGCCAATACTCTCCATGCTTTAGATCCGATTAACTTAGTGGCCAGTCTTGTGGCTCTTTAGATGGTCATACTTGCCTCGAGGTAGCATTTACATGTTAGGGTTCTTCAAATTAGGGTTAAATAACATTGACTTTTATTGTTTTGGCGATATCTCCATACTTTAGGGTTCGAGTGCTCGGGTGAGAGATGTGCTGTGATTCTTTAGATGGTCTTCTAGCCTTAGAAAAATGATAAGGAATGTTGGGTTTTAAACAAAAAGGGGCCGTAAACGCATCTGTGTTGACTGCATAGGAGGATAAAACCACGAGGACATGTGTTTGCCTAATAGCTTGTCAAGTTGGTGACCTAAATCTTCAAGTTTAATTTCTTCACTTTAAATTTGATTTTACCATTTCAGTTTTGCAATTTCCAGTTTAAACCATTTCTGACTTTTGACACAAATCCGAAGTCGAATAGAAAGCCTTACCTTATTGCCCTATGCGAAGCCATTTCTAGGATGAAAACCGTCCCGTGTTACGACCCTAGACCCTTTATCACTGCGGTAGCTTGACTACGGCGTGGGAAGAACAGGTATATAAATATTGTTGATTCGGCTCAGCCTGCGTAGCCTGAATCAAATGGCGCCGTTAAGGGGATGGTGCCAGGCTTCTTATGGTAAGTTGAAAGTACTTGTGATCCATCCGCAGTGAAGGTAGCACTGCCACACCTCTTTTTGCAGCTCCCGGTTGCGAGGGCGCGGTTCCTGGCACTTGACGATGCTTGCGCGGTCGACTGATTTTCATTCAGTCATTTATTTTGTTAGATTAGTTTTAATTTTTCTTTTAGCACTCTTTGTTGGTTCTATTTGTTGTCTCTACAATTGTGTAACAACTGTGCATGCAACAGTGGGATAGAGACACTTCAGGTAGGCTGAATAGGATTAGTACACAACTTGACCTAGCTAGTGAAGTTAGTGTACAAACAGATACCATGGATCCCATACCTGAGGAACAACAGAGCCAACCAGGAACCCCCATGAATCCAAATGCATATAGAACCATGAGGGATCACATCCACCCTCTTAGAGTTAGTGCCCGATCTGTATCATTCCTCCTGCTGATGATGTAGCAGTGAGGCCATATTTGGTACCCCTACTGCCCACATACCATGGTATGGAAAATGAAAATCCATACACACATCTTAGGGATTTTGAGGAGGTTTGCACTACCTTCAAGGAAGGTATGATGGACATGGATTTGCTGAAGCTAAAGGCATTTCCATTGACTCTGAGATGAGGCCAAGATATGGCTCAACTCATTTGAGGCCTAGAACCATAGAGAAATTGGGCTGGTGCAGTGAATTCTGAAGAAGTTTTGGTACTCATAAGACTAATAATTTGAAAAGGCAAATTTATACCTTTGCAACTCAGGATGGTGAGAGATTTTACCAGTGTTGGGAGAGATTTATGGAAACCATCAGTGCATGTCCACACCATGGGTTTGACACATGGATGTTGGTTAACCACTTCTATGGTGGTATGTCTGCCGTAAACAATTCTTTGGAAACAGTATTGTGGGGTAACTTTTTGAGTAAACATCCTGATGAAGCTTTGGATTTTGAACTATATGGCTGAAACCTCCAAAGCTTGGGATGAACAGTCTAGGAGTTGAAAGTGGGGCCATTGAATCACCAAGGAGAGACAAGTATAATTTTTACGAAGACATAGGGTAAATGAAAAATTGATCGGTTTAACTTCAGATTGGATGATTTGGAAATGAAAAATCAGCATGAAATGCAAACAGTTAATGAGTTATATTCATCCCAATTTTCTTGCTTCAATTTTCAATCAAATAATTACCCTGAGGAGCACTGCCAAGACCATGCCCATGCCATAAGTAAAAATAAACCACCCATAGATGCTTCATGTGGTGACACTAATAACCACAATTGGAGAAATTGTCAATTTGTCCTTGGAAATCCAAACCCCTTGTATACGCCCCTTTAAGAGCACAGCAGCATTCTGATTTCACTTCAATACAACAACAGATGCCTCCACTATCTTCCCCTGTTGAACAGGCAATCCTGAATTTAAGTAAGGTGGTGGGCATATTTGTAGAAGAACAGAAGGTGCTGAATGTCCACACTAGTCAGAAAATTGAAGCAGTAGAAAGCTCACTCAACAGGAAATTGGACAAAATGCATGGTGAGATTTCAAAATTATCTAATAAGCAGTTGCAGAGTTCAGAAATAGGGAAGGCTTCTTTCCAGGGACAACAATATCAGAAAGTGGTGAATGAAACAGGAATGACCGAGGATTTAAAGGCAAAAACTGATGAAGTTAAGGCAGCCAGACTTTAATGGCGGAAAGGAATTAAAGCCAACAAGATTTAAAGCCAAGTCAGCTCCATTGCTGGTCGACCTAATTTCAGAAGAAACGCTTAGTGGAGGGGGAAGAGATAAATATTAGAATACCCTCTCCGCTTCCGCGCAGTTCGAAGAAAGAAACAAATTGCTCACCAAATGTAAATGTTGGAAGTATCACAAGGAAAGTCAATATTCCTCCTTGATATGATTAAACAGTTCCTACTTACGCAAAATTCTTGAAGGATTTATGCACGGTAAAAAAGGGTCTTAATGTAAATAAAAAGGCCTTTTTAACTGAGCAAGTTAGTGCCATTATAGAGAGCAAGACTCCAGTGAAGTATAAAGATCCAGGATGTCCTACGATCTCTGAATACTGAGGCATCGCCGCGAGAAAGCACTGCTAGATTCGAGCTAGTGTGAATCGTTTGCCATATTCTATGTACAAACAATCGGGTTTGGGTGAACTGAAACCCACTTCCATCACACTTTCGCCACGACAAGTCTAATAAAATACCAAAAGGAACTATCGAGGATGTTCTTATACAAGTGATGATTTTACTATCCAAAGATTTTCATGGTACTGACATGTAACCGGGCTTGCAATAGACCTAATCAGCCCATCATATTAGGGGAGACCATTTTTGGCTACTTCAAATGCAATCATCAATTGCCTAATGGAGTCATGCAACTCACATTTGGAAATATGACTGGAACTCAATATATTTCATATGGGTAAAAGGCATATGCACTCGGAGGAGGATGACTTTGAAGAAGTCTCAGATTTTAGATACCATTCGAAGAACAGCAACCAACAAGTGCAAGATATATTAACTTCCGAAGTTATCCGATTGCCTTGCAGCAACATGAATTTCAAGAAATGGTTTAGCATGTGGGTACCGGGGAAGAAGAATAGAAAAAACTTGCCTCTCTATCGGGACTGGTAATGGAACTCAAGAACCTCAACAAATAGAATTCAAACCCTCCCCTTACCGATGAAGTATGCATTTTTGAGTAAATGAGCAGCGCCTGGGCCAGGATTTCTTCACTGCTTAACCACCGCACAAGAGCATAATCTCCCGCACCTTCTCAAAAAGAATAAGATTGGGATGGAAATGACCAAGGGCATAAACCTGGGCCCATTTCGCATCATCATATCTATTTAGAAGATGAGGCTAAAGCTGTTAGGCAGCCCCAACGGAGGTTGAATCCCCATCTACAGGAAGTAGTTCGTATAGAGGTCTTGAAATTGCTCCAAGCTGGTATCATTTATCCCATTTCTGATAGCACATGGGTTAGTCCAACCTGTGGTGCCTACGAACTCAGAAAATAACCGTGGAAAACGAGAAGGGTGAAAGAATTGTTCACCCGACTTACAAACCAGCTTGGAGAGTGTGTATAGATTATAGAAGACTCAATGAGGTGACACGAAAAGACCACTTTCCATCGCTGCTCACTGTGATCAACTCTTGAAAGAGTTTCGGACACCCCTCTCTATCGCTGATGGCATTCGTGGTACTTCCGTATAGAAATTTCCCCGTAAGACCAGAAAAGACTACTTTTACTTGTCCATTCGCACGTATGCTTACGGTGGAGGATGCTCTTGGGCTTTGTAACGCCCCCCGCACTTTTCGATGCATGCCCGGGGTGATGTTCAAGTGAGCTGGCAGAGCCGAGTAATGGAGGTATATGGATGATATCACGTTGTAATGGGGTGATTTTCAAGAATGCTTAACCAATTTGGAAGCCATCTCACAGAGGTGCATGAGAAGAATCTGGTATTTAACGAGAAATGCCATTTATGGTAAACTAAGGAATTGTATTAGCAATATTTAGCAGGGAATTGAAGTCGATGAAGCAAAGGCTCATATTATTTCCAATCACAATTTAATAAATGTAGAGAATAATATTAATTCCTGGCCATGCAGCTTCTACCGATTTGTTTGACAAAGATTTTTCCAAATTGCCAAACTCCCGCATGCTTCTCGAGAAGGATGCCACCCGTTAGAAAATTTGCCAAAAGAGTTTTGAAGAACTCAAATTTCATTTGACTACCGCTCCCACAGTTCGAGCACCTAATCGGCGCTACCGTTCGAGGTGTGTGATGCGAAAGTGATATCAAGTATAGAGTGGTACTTGGCCAAAGAGAAGATGGGAACCTCATGTGTGTATTATGCAAAACCCTAACGAAGACGCAGAACTATACCACTCATCGAGAAAGAGCTACCATAAAGGGTATATGCCTGTGATAAATTCGAACATATTCGGCCTGTAATGATATAGTCATTTTTACGTATCATTCCGCTTTGAAATATCTCTCTAACCAAACAAAATGCAAAAGCAAGACTTATCCAGCTGGTTCATATCAGAGTTCAACTTGCAAATTGTAGATAAGAAAAGGAGCGGAAAATGTGGTGGCAAGATCATCCGTCAAGATTAACTATAGCCCCATGATACTCATGGGCCTCCTGATAATGACAGAATTTCCTCAAGAATCCCTAATGCAACTGGAGAAAGCTCCCTGGTATGCTCACATTACAATTTCCTCACTACAGAGAAATCCCACCGAGCGAAAGGACGTGATAGGAAATATTTTTTGCTAAAATTCATTCCTAATATCGGGAAGAGCCTTCTTATTCAAATACTGCGGCGATCAAATCATCGAAATGTGTACTGAGGAGGAAATGTAGTTAAGTTTAAACCATTGCCATGAGAGTGCTTGTGGTGGTCATTTTGCTTCCTTAAAACAAAGAATAGTTGTGCTGCGCTGCTTTACTAGCCTTCCTTATTCAAGAAGCACAATCTCAAATAAAATGTATGTACAAATGCCAAAGGCTTGGGAACTATCTCACATTATATGATGTGCCTTTAAACCCAATTTTTAGTTGTTGAATTATTCGGCTGTGTGGGGCATTACTCTTATGGGACCTTTTCCCACAGTATGGTGCAATACATACATACCCTCAAAGGGAGTCGACTATGTCTCCAAACGGGTCGGGCAATTCCCGCAAAACCAATGACAGAGTGGTAATTAAATCTTTGAAAGCCACTATCTTTCCGTGTTTGGGGTTCAAACCATTATTAGTGATGGAGGTTCTCATTAATAAAACCATTTGAAAACTCTCATGGCTAAATATGGTGTGAAATGACAAAGTGGCCACCCCTTACCATCTCAAACAAGTGGTCATAGAACTTGCCAACAGGAGATCAAATCTTAATGAAGGTGGTAGCACTAACAGAAAGATTAATCTATCAAACCGTCGATTCGCTATGGGCTTACGTAACGTCTTTCAAGACAATCCCTGAATGTCCCTCTACTGGCCCACAGGCATGCGGTCACCTAAAGGGAGATCGAGTACAAAGTATAGGCAATTAAGAAGCCGAATTTGATTTAAGAAGCCGAATCAAGAGGTTCCTTGATCTCAATGAATTGAAGAAATATTTGAATGATGCCTATATTTGAATTAAGATTGCAAAAGAAATCGAAAAGACGGCATGATCAAATGATAACTGTGAAGGATTTTAAAGAGGGAGACCAAGTTCTTTATATGACTCCAAACCCATCTATTTCCGTGAAAGCTCAAGTCGGCGGGATTGTGCCCATTCATAGTCCAACAAGCATATCTAACCATTTCAGATTTAATAAACTGTATGATAACAAGGTGTTTAAAGTCACTGACGAGAGTGAAACCTTATGTGGTAAAGAAAGCTAAAGAAGGAAGAAATTCTCCTGGTCGGATCCTCCTCGAGCCTTTTACAATTCTCACCATATATATGGGAGGTGTTGGTTAAAGGTAATTGTAAATATCATGTTTTCAGGCTTTGCCATGTGTAAATGTTTATCTCTTCACTGACAATCAATTGCTTTTGTTGGAAATTTGAATCACTTCTTTTGGCCACCTATATGCTAGACCTAATTCCATGCTTGACCAAATTTTGGTCACACAAATTAAAGAGGTCAACTTGGAAATTTTCTCCCCTTTTATGCTGAATCACACCGCACCCATTGTTTTTATAGCCAAAATCGTGTGCCTTCTTCTTGCATAGCCGGCCTTAGGTATGTTGGCAACCTAGGATAGGTTTGAGTTACCCACATTTGAAGACCAATGTTGTCTTCCAAAAGGAAAGAAAAAGAAAAGAAAAAGCAAGAAGAAAAGAAAAGAAAAGAAGAAAAAGAAAAATAAAGCTCGTGAATTTTGCCAAAACCCGAGCACCCAGCCCGAGGGGTGTATGGCGAAGTTTGAAACCCGATGCCCTAAGCCTTCATTGGCCGAGTCATCGATGAAGGTTCGCATGGGTGGATAGGTGAAGTTTAATGACTTGTGGATGCTTAATTTTCAAGTCATTCGAGTCCGGTGAAGCCTTTAGAGTTGCGGTCATTGATCCTTTGCCGATGCCCTAAACCTTAATTAGTTGGGAGTCATCGGTGGACCCGCTACACTTGACTTTGGTGAAGCTCTGGGATTTTAAGCATTGCACCCTACGATGTAGATGAATAAAGAAAGAAAGTGTAACTAGGGCCCTATCTAGGTTGTTCAACAACTTAAGGCCACTACATAGTCAGGGGAGGTGGCAATTTGCGCTTTATCGGGCTTAACTGCTACAAAAAGAACCATTAGACTTAGGGGTGGAAATTCAGTTGAGAATTATGGATCCAATAGGTTAACCTCGAATTGTTCTTGTATGGTTTTGATTCTTCTATATCTAAGCATAACTTTGATTTCAATTTCTAAAGTTAAGGTAATGTGTTTATATGTATATAAACCCTGCCCAATAACCTTTTTGAAATCACCACATGCATCTCAATTCTTATTTTGCATTGCTAAGGGACTAGCAACGTTTCTCGGGGTTGGGGGTGTGATTAGTGTCCAAAAAAGTAAGTAATTTTGAACCCTATATTAGATAGGTTTTCTGGAGTACTTTTTGATCATTAATCATGTCATATATCCCAATCATGTCTGTCATCTTAGTAACACTTATGTCAATTTGAGGGTGTTTTTGGTTGTTTTGTAGACTTTTGTACACATTTGAACTTCAACCTCAATGCAAATGATCAATCATGAGGTCGGAAATTTAGTCTCAGCCATCAACAAGCCCAAAAATCAATGGAAAAACAAAGGAAAAGTGGAGGAAATGAGATGCAGTTGAAGACAGGACGAGAGGCATGCAGAACAAAGAAACAGCATTGCAACTCCGTTCGCAACCAATTCGCAATCCTAGCGAATTTCAAGAACTCGTTTCGCAAACAACCAGAATCTCGAAATTATAAATTCGCTAATAACTGAGACTGCATTTTAAATTCATTCATTGACAATTTCGCTAGCTTAGCGAAATTTCGCTAGCTAGCGAAATTCCAACCTTGCCAAATTCGCTAGAACCTTGCCAAATTCGCTAGACCCTTGCCAATTTCGCTAAACACTTGCCAAATTCGCTAATTGTGCGAAATCAGAGCTTAAATTGCATGCCTCACATGCCGTGGTAATTACGTCAACCCCTTCAAACTCGTGAATTACTCTTAATCCTATAACTTAGCTTAGTTGCTAGGTTTTTAGATTACACCTTGAGGAGGCCTATAAATGCCCCTCATGTTTTGTAATAAAAGAGAGGATAGAAGGAATACAAGTTTTTTGGTGATTTGTAAGTTCTTTTCTTTATCATTTGTAAATAAAGTCTTTTATTTTAGGTTTTGCTTTTTTATTTATTTTCTCTCTCTCTCTCTTCTTTCTCTCTTCTTTCTTTCACTTTCCTGGGCCGCCAAACACACCTCTTGGAGGATGACAACTCAAGAGAGATAAAGCTTGGCTAAGCCTCCTTTGAAGAGGAAGGAAGCTAGCTTGGTGGTGGGGGTTAAGCATTGTTGTCTCTTCAGACTAAAGTCACGGGTAGTGTATTTATGGCCCTTATTTTCAAAATTCAGTTGCATAACATGGGATGTTATTGTCTTGGCCAATACTCTCCATGCTTTAGATCCAATGCTTAGTGACAGGTACTGTGGCTCTTTAGATGGTCCTTACTTGCCTCCGATAAGAGCATTTACATGTTAGGTTCTTCAAATTGTGGTTAAATAACATTGACTTTTATTGTTTTGGCCAATACTCTCCATACTTTAGTTCAGTGCCTGGGTGAGAGATGCACCGTGATTCTTAGATGGTCTTTACTAGCCTTAGAAAAATGATAAAGGAATGTTAGGGTTTTAAAACAAAAAGGCCATAATCGCATCCCTCAGGTCGACTACATACAGATAAACCTGAGGACATGTAAGGTTTGCCCTAGCTTGTCAAGTCAGGACCTAAATCTTCAAAGTTTAATTTCTTCACTTTTAAATTTCAGTTTTTACCATTTCCAAGCTTTTTGCAATTTCCAAGAAACCATTTACGCCTTTTGACACAAATCCAAAAAGTCCAAATAGAAAGCCTTACCTTCACGCCTCAATGCAAACCATTTCTGTGATGAAAACCCATCCCCGTGTTCGAATCTCTAGACCACTATACTGCAAGAGCTTGACTACTAAAGAGGGAGGAACTTAGGTATATAAATATTGTTGATTCAGCTCAGCCTACTGTGGCACGAATCAGGAGAGCGAGGACATGTCTAGTCTCGTTGCTGGATTTGCCGCGCGGATGCACAAAAGAGCTATAAGTTCTCAAGGGGAACTACCCTCGATTATGAAGTATCAGATGGCAAGCGTCCGAAACGATCGGGTTTAAATGAAGAGGTTCAAATGAGCCTGATCAGAAGAGCCTGACTCCTGAACGAGCCTCCGACGCCCTTCCGGTTTTAGAGGGAATCGCCAGATGCCTCCAGGAGGCTCAAGGCATCCTTAAAGGACAGATCTCCGCCGAGGGTCCTCCCAGCTTTAATAATGTTGTGGGCGAGGCTCCCTCTGCAGAGACAGCCGTTAGACCGCTGTTCTCGGCTAGACAGTTCAACCTCCCAATTGGCAACCCTTGCAAGCCAAGGGGTCTTAACAAGCTGGTGCTGAACTCGCCGATTAAACTGATGAAGTGGGATCATCCTCTGGCTGACACGTCTGTTCCTGGTCTAGATTCCGCCCAATCAATTATTGACCCTTGGAACTCCTTCAATCAGAGGGACGCTTTTGTCGCTGATATGTGCGAACTCTACCCTATCAACCTCGACACGGCAGGCTCTTTCTTAAAGAGTATTCCATTCCCTTCCCGACTATTCGATAAAAAGTCTTACCAAACAAGTGGTCGGTGATCACGATATTTGCAACCACGATTTTAACGAGACGGTTGAGCTGGTATTGTCAAACTTCTAATGTTTGAATGTGCCCTACAGCCGTGATTTTCTTCTAACACCTTTTTCTTCCACAAAGCATCACGCTATCCGAATATGGTGCGCCAACATAGAGAGCTTCATCTTTCGACCGACGACGCCGAAGTCGCTGACAAGCATGGGCAAATTCACCGCTTCCAAGCATCACACCTTAGAAGACAACCTAGGCAAGGCCAAGGCGAGGTCCAAGAACTGGGAACGGAAGGCCAAGGAGGGTATAGAGAGGATTACATGCGCTTATAGCGAGGGATGTAGAAGCCAAGGTAGAAGCTCGATCGCTTATTGATCACACACGCGACGAGCGACATAAGGCTCGAGCGGAGGATGATCTAGCTAGGGTCTAAGCCACTCTAGTGATTGCGGAGGAGGCCAAGCGCAAGGCTGAGGTTGAGACGGCCCGCTTGGAGGTTGAACAGACTTCTCTTCTATTAGAGATCGGGGTGGCAAAAGATGAAGTGTCTTCCCTTCAAATTTAGGCAGTAAGACAAATCGCTGGGCTGAGAGGAGGACTACCGTATGGGCCTTGGAGCCGATTCCAGACATGGTTACGAATGTTGTATGTCCAAACACACAAGATTTGTGGTGATCAACCTGAAGTTCCAAATCCGCGCGGCCTCGATCCTCCGAATTCCTTCGAGTTCATCGAACTCCTAAGTGCCCTGTGTCCCAAAGCAGCCTATCGAGGCCACATCAGCCGAGATGGATCAAAGCGAAGTGGCAGAGGAACCTGAGAGGAGGGCTCCCGCTTGGGATCAGAGTTGATCTTTGTTTTTCTTTCCCATTTGTTTTTTTTTTTTTAAATTTATATAAGGGGCCTTGCATGGCTGCCAGGATATATATATGCTTTTATGGAACCATTGACGCCATTGGCGTATTTTGGTAATTCTCATAAACTTGATATTCATTTGTGCAAATGATATCTTTTACAACTTTTTTCTATGTGTCTTGACTAGGACAGTTGCACCAGAGATATCAATGTTATAACTTTTTTAGAACTAAAACCTGTGTGGATTGCACACGCGCAGGAAGCTCCATTTAGCGGGATTCGCCTTAGCCAAGCTAGGAACCACTTCCTAGCCCTGGCATGCCAAAGAGCTAGGAGAGCCACTTTTGGTCTTTGGCATGTGCTAGTAGGCTATGAGCCACTTCTGGTTTTTGGCATGTGCCAGCAGGCTAGAAGCCACTTCTACTCTTTGGCATGTGCCAGCAAGCTAGAAGCCACGTCTTGTCTTTGAAATGTGCCAGTAGGCTATGAACCACCTCTGGACTTTGAAATGTGCCAGCAGGCTAGGAGCCACTTATGGACTTCGATATGGGGGCTATTCCAAGAATTGAAAGAAAATACTTTAAAGGAAATTTTATTGATATTACCTTTAAAGAATTTTTTATTGATAATACCTCTTAAGTTGCATAGCATTCCACATCCTGTGCATTGGCGTCCTCCTGTAATGCCCAAAAAATACCTTATAATTTTTATAATAATTTTATTATATATTCCGGGTATGAATTGAGCCAAACTTGGGTTTTTTCCTAGAAACTGATAAATTATGAAATGTGAAATGAATATGTGAGCATATGATTAAATGTTATATGCTAAAAATGAGAAATTGATTGAACCCGGAAATAAACCCAAGTGTAAAAAGGGGAAAAATGGAAATTTGTAAAATGAGGACCTAAGGGTCAAAGGATAAGCTTAAATGCTAATGTGAAATAAATGATAAGTGAATGTGCAAATAAGGAGACTAGTAAGCTTTAAGTGAGAAAAAAAATGGAAAATGGGATTTAATGAGGAAGCCAAACATGGCCTTATAATGAATAAGTGATATTAGACCACATTTGGTCTTAGAATGCTCATTTGAGCAAAAACGATTTTGAGAGCAAGTGTGGGAGAAAAGCTAGGGTTTTGCAAGAAGAAGTGATTTTGGTGGGAGATCATCTCTATTTTTGGTTTCCAAGTGATTAAGGAGGAAGACGGAAGCTAGGGTAAAGAGTTCCAAGAGATTCAAGGTATGAACCTAAACCCTAGAAAGTTGTATTTGATGTTTGGGTTAGAAAAACCCTAATCCATTCATGGGTTTTGCTCATGGTTGGTTTAGGATGATATTATGATGTTATTGAGAGTGATTCCCATGTTTTGTTTTGAGATTTTGAGGATTTTTGGAGAAAAATCTCAAAAGAGCAAAACTGGAAATCTGGGCATATCGAGCTCCTATGCAGCAGCGTAGGGAACCCACGCTGCGGCGTAGACCTACGCCAAGGTGTGGGATTCCTAGCCGCGGCGAGGCCGAGGTGCCAAAATGGCACCCCTCAGGTACGCCACGACATAGCAAAGCTACACCGCGGCAAAGGCCTAAGTCGCAAATAGAAAATGCACAGCCATGCGCGTAGCTACTCATTCATAGAGGGCAAAATTTTGGATTTTGTTCGAAGGCTTTTTGTACAACGATATTATGACCCTAATCAATGATTAAATTAGTTCAAATAAGAATAAAACTAAATGAAAGTATCATAATTCACCGCCTTGGCAATATCTAAGTGTGAGTAGTGCTAGTTTTCTAAATGTGATGTGTGTGATTTGCTGTGGCCTGCGGAGGATCACCTAACCTAGGACTCTAGATCAAGGCAAGGCAAAAAGAAAGAGATAGATTGCTTGTTCTATCTTCCTATTCTCGTTTCAGATTTGAAATGTTTGTTCTAATGTATAAGAAAAGCATATTGATTTGTTTTAATTGAATTGAGGCAATTGATTGTGAAATGTTTGCATATGAAAATTGCATGAGTATTGAAAATGAACTGTTTATACAAATGTACATATTGTACTGTATTTTGCTATAAAGGATTTAAACGCCCTTAATAGAATGTTAACTGTTTATTTCGCATAAAGGATAGATTGGTATACCAATAAGATTCAAATTAGCAGTACTGCGAACAAACGTATTGATGTGTCACTCCGATCGCCAGTACTCAACTGACAATACTCCGTGAGGTGTTCACTGACGATTTTAATAACCGCCAGCTACCGGATCGAATCAGGTTATAAAACAAATGTTTTTATACCGGCCTGCAGACCAACGGGACCGTGTCAGTGATTCCGATATTCTGTATACCGAAAACATAGGTTAAATTTGTTAAGGGAAGAACTGAATTGATTTTGAGATTATTGACATATTGGAATTAAAAAGCAAGATTGCAAATTGAAATGAAAAGAACATTTTGAAATGCATGATTTGGTTATAAATGATTTATTGCATATGAAAGTGTATATTTGGAATGATCAATGAACCATAAATGTTTCTATATGAAATAAGTATATGTATTGCATTGACATCGATCATCCAAAAAGATTTGAAAGTTTGTTTGAAAATTTATATGATTCGAATTTTAAATCAAACTGAAGAATGGAATTGTATAGAACCACTAAGCATGAAAATGCTTAGCATATTGTTTTTATCAATGTGCAGGTACCGAATGATAGGCAGTGATTGAAAGTGAACCCAAGGTAGAGGAGCTCAGAGTCATTCAGAAAGTTCACGGAGTATGCTTCGTCACATGCATCCTCACCATTTTTGAGCATGACATTGTTTTGTAAAGGGCATATTCTTCCCTCCGCATTTAAAAGGGTTAAGTCTGGCCGCCCCAGATCATCGATATTGGTGCTATTAAGGCACTGGCCACTGTGCTCTTCATGCCGCCGCGCACTACAGACGCCTCGCACATATCTCTTACCAGACACGCCACCAAGATAAGTAGGGACAAGTTGCTCCCTATAGGCCGGTAGGGCCTACTTATCTACATCCCCCACCATAGTCAACATGCTATGATACATATAGTTGTGAGATATTGAGACACGCCATTCAGGACTTGATTGATCAGGGTTTGGTTGATTTGGGACGCCCTGCAGTGACTATAACCCGTTCCTCACTCATAACGCTAGAGCTGTACCTCCACCCATGGGTGGTGTACATTCGGTTGAGTTTTTGGGAGACGAGATATTCATGATGGGATGGGATATAGAGGTCTACAACCGACGCCTTTATACACGTAATTCCATTTTAGTGGATACATCTCCGCCGCCAGATCCTCAGCCATTCGACCATCGTATATGAGGTTCCTGCATGCACTTCAACTTCAATTGTGATACTGCAGCGATGTTCGCTCTATGACACCCTTCATTCTCGATTCGAGGAGTATACCTATCTACTGTGGATGTTTAGATTGTTACGAAATGGAGGGTAGCTCAGCCTTTCACTCAAGGATGTGCTATTTGTTGGCACAACAGTTAGAAAGGATGTTCAGAAAGAGGATGGTGAGATTCTATGCCAGCTATGCACTACATAGGCTCGTATATCTATTTGGAGCCTATTGGCCTCATCCATTACTCATGGAGATGCATTGATCAAAGCACTTAGCCATATCAGAGTTGACACTACCACTACCCTTGAGGGGCTTATTTACTTTTTGACAACAGACAAAGCTACATGCATTGCGTCGATGACGACACCACCGGCGGGTCAGACTGCATGTCGACCCTTATTCATTGATGTTGCTTGTTCAGCCGCCGCGCCGTATGTCCGAATGTAACAACGACTACCAACGTCTGTCCGTTAGTTACTGCCATTGCACTTGGATTTTCGTCGACTAATTTTGGGCCTTCTTCACAGACTGTCATAGCTTATGATGGGACTTAGAGGACAATTATGAGCACACTCAATACACATGTCATAATTAGGCCAGTCAGATACTCCATACTATTTCAAGTTTTGAGGATTCGCCATCCTTAATTCCATTTCTACGCCTCTTTGGATTCATGAGGCGGGTGCTATACCATATTCCCTTTATCAGAAGTTGAAGTTCATACACGAGGGGTACATTATCACAATACAGTCTGACAGAGATGTTGTTACTTCTTCTGAGCCCGTGTTACATATCAGCCATAGTAAGGATGACCTACATTTGATCAGTTTTAATTTCGATGAGGTTCAGGTTGTCAGTTTAGAGGATGACAACAGAGACCTGGTGCCTATGTCTTTCGATCAGCACATCAACACTTTGGTACTTAGTATGATGAGAGGCATGTCCTATATGCCTGGCTTAGTGGTTTGGCCGCCACAGTGGACCGCAGACGAAGCTTACTTTTACAGTTGATCATGACATACCTTATGGGTTAGGTTATAGTCCTACAGAGGGCGATGCACGTCACATGGTGAAGCTACGCAGGGACAGGGTGAGGGCTCACCTGTATGGGGTTCCATTCGATTATCCTCTCCGCACGTTTACCTTTTAGTTGGCTGACTACTTTATTAGAGGATCAGAGCATGCACCCCGCATAGGGGGTACTGATCATGCTTTAGAGACAGATGGGATCCAAGGAATTTAGCAGGCCTTGGGACATATGTGTTTTAGTTCTGAGACTATTGAGGCACCTGGTGCCATGATAGTTGCACCCTCAGCACCGGGTCGAGCTAGTGTGTTCTCTATGCGTTTCCCTAAGGAGGTCCCTAACTATGACCTACATATGGATTTGGGGGATGATACTGATGGAGTGACTCTTCGTGATACTTACATAGACGAGATAGACATGATCGGCATAGGCTGTATCCTCAATACAACTCCACATGAGCCCCATTATGCTTTTGACATGTTTGGAGTTTCCGCTATTTATTTTGAGGATGTGACACTTTATGATGCCTACGTTGAGGCGATGGACATGATCAGCACTGGCCGCATTCTGGATGCAGCCCCACCTGGGCCCCACTCTATTTTTGATATGTTTGGGATTTCTATGCTAGAGATAAATGATGATTATTAATTATGCTACCGATATTACTCATAATATCGCTTTTGTTTGAGGAGTCCACTTTGCGGGACCCACCTCTTCTTGACTATGTCCGGCTTGTCACCCTTGATGATACTCGATGGTAATAATGACATGAGTATTTTCGAGTATTTGCCTGTGTCACAACATTTTCCTTTTATTACACCATCAACACCCACAACACATATACATGATGTTGATGATATGGGAGACACAGTGACCTACTTGGCGGCCAATCAGAGTGTGATTCTGATACAGAGGACGAGAAAGTTACACCCGTTACTAGTAGCACAGAGTTGATATATTTTGGGGGCAACTCTGACGCCTTGTGGAGATTAGGATTGGCTCTCCCTATCTCCGCATGAGAGAGTAGATTGATTTGACGACTCAGTCGCACTGATGTATTTTCATGGTCATAGGAGGACATGCCGAGCCTTGACTCTTCTATAGTGCATCATCACCTGCCCATTCTACCACATGCTAGGCCGCATGTAAATTAAGGAGACTACACCATGGAGTTTGGTAAGTTAAGGAAGAAATCTACAAACTTAATGTTGGCTTTTATCGCTGGTCGAGCATCCCGACCGGCTAGCTATCGTCGTCCCTATTCCCAAAAAAGGATGGCAAGGTTGGGAGTTTGTGTAGACTTCGTGATCTCAACAAAGCACCCTATGATGATTTTCCCTCCCACACATCGTGGATATGTCGTCAGACAAAGACTGCAAGACATTCGATGTCAGTCTCTTCATGGATAGATTTTTGGTATAATCGTATTATGATGACCTGCAGGATATAGTGGAAGACTTCTTTCATTACTCGAGCGTACTTACCGCCATCGATTATGCCATTTCGATTCAAGAATGCAGGAGCCACTTATAAGAGAGCTGCTACTACTCTGTTCCATGACATGATGCATAGAGATGTCGAGGTATATGTGGATGACACAATAGTGAAGTCCCAAGACATGGCAGATCACTTAGCAGCCTTACAGAGGTTCTTTGAGAGGATCAGACGTTTCAGGTTGAGGTTGAGGTTGAACTCCAAGAAGTGCACCTTTGGGGTAACTTATGGGAAATTGCTGGGACACATTGTTAGTGAGCGGGGTATAGAGGTTGATCCTAAAAAGATCATAGCCATACTTGACATGCCTGCTGATGAGTCTTAAACTCATCTATTTTTAATCCATTTTTCTGGCTTATTTTTAGTATCTTCAGATTTGTTTTAATGCCAAATTATGGAATATTTACCAACTTTGTGTTTCAGATGTTATAATTCAAAATGAGTGGAAATTACAAAGAAGAAATAAAAGAAAAGAGCAATTAAAGACCTTGTCGCGATTGCACTTTTGTGTTGCAACAAACTTCTAAGTGAATGGCAAGGGAACTCAGTCATGACAATATTTTCCTTGTCGCAACACAAAGGTTTAAGTATTGGACACAGTGATGTCGATATGGGGAGCATGATTAGCGCTCAAAAGTTATTTCAACCCTCGTTTATTGCGTGTTTTGAGCACTTTTTTTGCGGTACTAATCAACAGAATTAACCCGATTTTGCACATTAAGGTCCCCGTTTATTCTACTCGACGCATTTTGGCGGCTAATTTTGTAGTTTTTTGCAAGTTATTTATGCCAGTTCGTTGAGTCAATCCAAGCACGGGCGAATTCGAAATGAACTCGTAATTGCGTGATCGTAACCGTAAGGAAAGAAGAGCGTAAAATGCAAGGAAATCGAGATGCAGAAATTCTCATAGCCGCGACCACAACTTGCGAATTTAAGTGTAGTTAGACAAAAGAACTCCGCGAAATTTCGCAGTTGTAAAATCACCTTGCCACTGCTCACGCCTCTTCCACTGCTCACCATTTCCTCGCTGCCCTTTTGACTTTTTTTTTTTTTCACTTTTTGGTTTGCTTCCCAAATTACCCCTATGTAATAATGATAGTTCATGTAATTTGGTAATTTTGCTTGTCTTGGTGGCTATAAGCCATTTGTACACACCGGTAAAGAGACTTTTTGTCCAAGAATAAATTTTTGGCGCGCACAGCTAGTTTTTCTCGGTTGCTTTTATTTTCTCCCCTTTTCTTTCATTTTCTTTCATTTTCTCAACTGCCAAACACCCCTTGAGGATGACAACTCAAGGGATGGTTGGCTAAAACCCCTTCATCCTTGAAGAAGAGGACTACTTGGCTTTGGAATTTAGGTAAAATTTTTGGTTCTCCTGTTTTTAACGCAAGCAATTATTAGCATTTATGTTTCTATCTTTCAATCTAGGTTTAAATCCTCTTGAGATGCCTTGATTGACCAGTATTTCGCAATTTTTCGTCTGGGATGCTTATTGGTAGATTCATTGAGATTCAGCTAGTTGTCTTCTATGAGTCACTGTAGGGTAGATCAGGGGACATGTTTTCACTGTCCGGGAGCATTTATGCTCAATAAATGCTTTGTTTCAAAAGGAAAATTGTTAGGTTCGATTTTAAAGCCAAATGAAGATCCGGCTCGGGAATGACTATAGGTCATCCTCCCTAACGCGAGGAAAGGACCCGAACCTTCATTTACCTGACCTCAACCCAGCAGAAACCGAAGCTCAAGGAGTTCTTTTTCCTATTTTTCTTCATTTTATTTTCTCCGTCGCAAACCACCATACACTAGTCGCTTTTATCAAACCCAAAAACTAAACTTAAATTCACCTGAGCTCACTCGGTAAATCATTTTGGTATGGCAAACCATCCCTAAGTTCGAACCTAGAGCCATTATACTGCAGTAGCTAGGATATAACAGTAGAAGGTTTAGGTTTATAAATTTTGTTGGTTCGGAAGCTGCCTAGCTACACGTTTACGTGCGAATCAAAGCACTGTGTGATTATGGAGCTAGTATTAACTTGATACCTTTGTCTGTTGCTAAAAGATTAAGTCAGGGAGCCTACCCCACAACCATGAGTCCCCAAATGGCGCACAGACATTGGCTCATCTTGAGGGCATCCTTGAAGATGTGCTGATCAAAGTGGGAAAATTTGTCTTTCCAATGGACTTTATAGTCATTAATATAGAGGAAGACAAACAAGTTCCATTGCTATTAGGAAGACCATTCTTAGAAACAAGAGCAACATTTGACCGATGAAAAAAAGTGAACTGCTCATGGTCGAGATGAAGTAGTGCACTTCAATCTCAATCGCGCTTGAAATGTCCGTAATTAGTAGTGCTAGCTGAAATTGTAGGAACAGTGTACCATGTCGGCTTCTAACCGACCATTGATTGTAATTTTCGCACGAGACGAATGAGAATGAGATGAATTTCCAAAGATCTTGAGCATCTTGAAGTTGAAATTCTAAACCTAAGTTTAAATTAAAGATTCAAGATTCGTTGTTGGGAGAAAACGGTATAGAAAAATCTAGCAGTTTTGAAGAAAAAGTTGTTGAAGAAAACAAAAGTTCAGAGGGTTTAATACTCAAGGAATTGCCTAAACATTTAATGTATGCCTTCTTGCAACCAGAAAAAGGAAATCCAGTTATCATTTCAGCTGGATTAGCTAGGGTGCAAGAGCAAAACTCAAGTGGAGACTCTCGTAAAATATAAGGAAGTAATAGCTCGGGTCTATAGAAGATTCGAAGGAATCGCCCTTCAATCGTATGCACAAGATCCTGTAGGAGGAGAATGCTAGAACTTCTATAGAACATCAAAGAAGGTTGAATCTAGTAATGAAGGAAGTAGTCAGAAAAGAAGTATTGAAATGGCTAAATGTAGGCTTCATATAGCGTAATCTGTGCGCCTCAGGAGCCCAATACATGTGGTTCCAAAGAAGGGACGATCTAATCGTGAATCGAAATGAAGGATGAATTTGATTCCTACAAGAACTATGACAAAAGACGGAGAAAGCATGTATAGACTACAGGAAACTGAACACTACTACTAGAAATTACCATTATCCTCTACCTTTCATTGACTAAATGTGGTTAGCAAGGCACTCATATTACTGTTTTCTTGATGGATATTCTAGTTATAACCAGATTGCAATAGCCCAAAAGGATAAAGAGAAATCAACATTTACATGTCCTTATGGCACCTTTGCCTTTAGAAGGATGCCATTTGGATTATGTAATGCTCCTGCCACCTTTCAAAGATGTATGATGCTCCGTTATTTTCGAGTCACTAAGAGGTTATGGAAATATTTTCTAGGATCTAATTTCAAGATATGGATCCAGCTTCTTGAACATTGTTTGAAAACTTAGAAACAAGATTTCAAAGGTGCTAAGATTTCAAAATCTAGCTTTAAATTGGGGGAAAATGTCATTTCATGGTAACTGAAGGTATTGGCTTGGAGCATAAGATTTCAAGTGGTCGGATCGGGAAGTAGATCAAACAAAGATTTGGCCATAAAACCCTACGTCACCTACAAAAGTGAAGGGAATAAGAAGCTTCCTGGGACATGCTGGATTTTATAGAATATTCATTAAGGATTTTTCAAAAATCTCCAGACCATTGTGTAGACTGATGGAAAAAGATGTAAAATTTGATTTTGATGAACCATGCAGATATGCATTTGAGGAAATTAAATATAGATTAGTATCAGCTCTCATTATGTTGACACCAGACTAGAATAATGAGTTTGAAATTATGTGTGATGCTAGTGATTATGCAATGGGAGTTGTATTGGGACAGAGAACTGAAAAGATATTCAAGGTCATATACTATGCCAGCAAAACATTCAATGAGGCATAAGAGAACTACTCCACCACAGAGAAAGAGATGCTAGCAATGGTGTTTGCTTGTGAAAAATTCAAGCCTTATATATTGGGGTCCCATGTTGTAATACACACTGATCATGAATTAAATATCTAATGGCAAAGAAGGATGTCAAGCCAAGACTGATCAAATGGGTGCTACTGCTGCTAGAGTTTGATCTTGAAATCAAGGATAAAAAGGGTAGTGACAATGCGATAGCAGATCACTTGTCTAGATTGGAGAGAATTGCTGGAATAGAAAAGGGGACAGAAATAACATAAATTTTTCCTGATGAGCAGCTATTTATGTTATCAGTACAAACACCCTGGTATGCAGATATTGTGAATTACTTAGCTTGTGGAGTTATGCCATTTGAATTCACTACTAAATGCATTTGCGAAATCGAGAACTAATTGCAGATTTTATATATAGGATGACCCATTACTATATAGAAGAGGAGCAGGCATGATCATAAGGAGATGTGTCCCAGAAACAGTACTGTGGTGGTATTATGGAGAAAATGTCATGCATCACCATACGGGAGGACACTTTTGCATGCACAAAGACATCCCAAAATTCCTAATCAGGATTTTATTGGCCTACTTGATTCTAAAGACTGTTTTGAATGAGTAAAACATTGTGATGCTTGTCGAGAATGGGGCAACTTAAGCGTAAGAAATGAAAATGCCCCTGTAAGAATTCTTGTGGTGTAGATTTTTATGTATGGGGAATAGACTTACAGACCTTTCCCATCATCATTTGGAAATATGTGCATTCTCCTAGCTGAGGATTATGTATCCAAATGGGTGGAAGCAACAGCTTGTCCCAGAAATGATGCCATCATAGTGGTTGGATTTATACAAAGAAAGATCTTGAGCAGATTTGGAGCACCCAGAACAATCATCAGTGATGAGGGTAGCCATTTTTCAAATAAAGTTTTTGCAAAACTCATGAGCAGGTATGGAATCAAATATTTAATGGGATTGGCTTATCACCCTCAATCAAATGGACAAGCTAAAATTTCCAATAGGGAGACAAAGAAGATTCTGGAGAAAACAGTAAATGCAAGCATAAAGGACTGGTCTATAAAATCGACGACGACCGCTGTTTATGAATTGCTTACAAAACTCCCATTGGAATGTCCCCATATAGAATTATATATGAAAAACCTTGTCATCTCCCCTTAGAATTGGAATACAAAGCTATGTGGGCCATCAAGAAACTGAATTGCGACTTTCAAGCTGCAAAGGAAAAGAGACTACTCCAAATGAATGAACTGGAAGAGCTGAAATGAAGCTTATGACAATGCCAAATCTACAAAGAAAGACCAAGAGGTGGCATGATTAAAGATCTTAAGGAGAGATCTAAGGCAGAGAACAAGTTCTCTTATACAACTCTTAAGATAAAGCTATTTCCGTGGAAATTGAAGTCGCATGAGTTGGTCCATACATACGGTAAATAAGTACACCCTTTGGATCAATAACACTAAAGACTGAATCTAGAAGTGAATTCAAAGTAAACGGTCAGGGACTAAAGCATTATATTAGAGAAACCATAAAGGAGGTAGATCCAGATTTTGAAAAGGGAAAAGAGAATTACTGAAATGAAGACACTCTGCAGCTTGTGTCTAGCTAAGGACATTAAACTGAGCAGCTTCTTAGGAGGCAACCCAAACAGAGTTTTTTTATTTTTGTTAACTTTGATTTATGTTGATTCCCTTTATGATTTTGAAGATCTCATTTTTAGTTTGTTAGAAGTTTTATTAGGAAGTTGACACCGCTAAATCAGGCAGAACGATGATCCGAACGATGTCACATAAAGCACACCAATTAAACTCGAATTGTGCGTAAAATAGCCATAAAGGGAGTATTTCTATTTCCCTAAATTTGTTTTAGATAATGCATAGTTGAGTTTGGAGAAACATGATTTTAGAGCCCACTAAATAAACAACTTTCGAGTGCTAATCAGCTTAAATGCTTTATCGAAAGTATTTTGATGCTAGTGAGATTGTTGTTCATGATTGAATTGAGAATTTATGTTGCTATATATGTTGTCACAGTTTCGAATCGTTTAATTGACCAAGTGTGGATGATTAATCAAGGGAAGGTAGTTTAAACTGCAAACATTCGGGGAATCAAATACTGGGCTCCACAAATCTTGTCGCGACACTTGAAAGTTTGGTCGCGACATTAGTTACTGCAACAAGATGAAAACCTTGTCGTGACCTTGATTTTCATGTTGCAACAAAATTTTGGGCGCAATTTTGAAAAGAATGTCGCAACATACTTTCTTTGTGTCGCGACATAAATAATTTTGGACTCAATTTGAAAGGGCAAGTTTATGTCACGACACAAAGTTTAATGTTGCAACACAACCTAGAATTGATGCACTGAATAGAGTGTCGCAACAGTCTTCTCAATGTCACGACACTTAAATGGCCCAGTTTCCAATTGATCGCAAAACTATGCCGCGACAATTATTTTTGTCTGTCGCGACATTGTATAAAAAATAGAACAAACTATAAGGCATTTGTTGTCGTGACATTTAATGAAGGGCACAATCAAACAATTGGCTTATAAATTGAAAATTTTTGAAAACTGAAGGGCCACATTTCTCATAAACTCTCAACCTTCTCAGCTTCTTCACTCAAATCTTTCTCATCTCAACCCTCCAAAACCCCTTACCCCACTAATGCTCCGACCACATCCCGATACCAAACCTCAACGAAATAATGGAAGAGTACACTGAGTTGGAAAATCAAACAAAACAAGTTTCTCGAGTAACAGCTGAGCAAGTTGAGGACAAGGATGATGAAAATGAAGAGCATCAATAGACAATGGAAGAATCAAGAAAAAGAAAAAGAAGAGTAGATGAAGCTGAAGCAGAACAAAGGAAAGATAGAGCAAGAAACTTTGTTTCAAACAGCGTATCCCAATGGAAAGAAGCTTGAAGGACAAGAGGCTTAACAAAGGATTCAAAAGTTTATCTCCCATTTTGCCGAAATGCCGAAAAGAGAATGGCATTATTTGCGAACACAAAGAACCTGGTCATACTTTGGTAAAGGAATTCTTACAATCCGTGGAGAAGGAAGGAAAGAAAGTATATGTTTGAGGGCGATGGTAGATCTCCCGTAAAAAAGAGATAAATTAAATTGTTCGCCTTAAGGGTGCAAAAGGATGGCTCAAGTTCAAGAAATAACCAAAGAAACTGCACTAGAATAAGAAACCTACTAACGCATTGGAAAGACAAAGAAAACTCCTTTAAATCCATTGCCAAATGAGATATGACTAAAGCCAAGGTATGGTTCTACTTTATCGCCTCCGTCCTTATGCTATCGAAGATCTCAAAGATAGTGAGAAGGGAGGAAGTAATCCTCCTATGCATTGTCAAGGGTTACAAGATAAATGTTGGGAAAATTCATCAAAAGTCCATATCGGGCTATTACGAAAAGCAATTGCAGGGCTTGATTCCACACCCAGCCAATAACTAGACTTTGTATTAAAGGGGGAATTGAGGAAGAATGGGGGACTGAGGAAACCTACCCCAGGGCCTCCCCTCTGACTTTAACAGGAGTAACTAAAGGTCCAAAGAACAGAGGGAAAGGCAAAGAAAAAGAAGTAGAAGAAGAAAAAGAATATGAAGGGTACATTGAGCTAAAACAGTGTGAAAGCCCAGCTCCAATGCAACAAGAAGCTCAGAGAAGTCAAAGCCCATTCGGGAATGCATCCTTAGAGTTGAGACAAATCCATCAGGAACAAGCTAAAAGCCTGGGCAAATTATAATAATTCGTAATTGATGGAAAATTCTCATGTCTATGCGCAGAGATGAAGGAAAGAGATAGCCAGCTCAAGCTTTAACTACAACTAAGAGATGAGGACATAGAGACAGAGCTCAGAAGAAAGGACTAGAATCTAGAGGATGCTTTGAGAAAAAAAGATGAAGAATGGAGGGGTGAATTAGAAAAGAGGGACCAGTACTGGTTAAATAGTATCAAACACATGAAGCAGAGTTTTAGACTAATGACTTATGAGCAAGTAAACAATAGAACATTCCTTGAGTCATGGGCTAAAATGTAGAGAGAACTGACAGAAAGCAATGCAAAAATATTGGACTAGGCTATGAAGATAGTCTCGAACAAAAAGAAAGTGTCATTGCCACAAATAAGGATCTCAGATTGTGTGCCATACACAATAGTCCCTCCAGGAGAAATGAAACCAATACTACCTTTTCTTAAACCCAAACCCGCATATAAAAGGCCTTTATGCACTAAAGAAACAACAAAAATAAAACTTCTACATCAAGGAAGAAAGAACTCACCCCAGTAGAGGAGGTTGAAGAATATCTAAGGATGGAAGCATCAAAGGAGAGGGATGCAAGGAATAGAAAAATAGCTCCCCATCGTTCCATCTCTCATCCTTCTGCATCACCACCCATCATCAAAATAGTCAATAAAATAAAGAATTTTTGAAAATTTGTAATTCAATTGTGTTTTGAGTGTTTGGTACTGCTTTTGCTTAATTTTCTTTGTTTCATGATTGATAATGACTAGTTAATAATTGAGAAACCAAATCTATCTTCGATCAAATTGTCTAATCACGCAACATGCTTCGTTGAAATGAAATGATGAAATTGCGGGTTATGTCGTGGGAGCGTTTCAGCTGAATGCAAGATCAAAAATGAACTTGAATTGGGATTAAAACAGCACAACAACAAACCTCAAAGCCAAACAAACCATTGCTAGATAGATTGTAGTTTCACCTGACTGGGCATGGTGTTGCGCTTTAGCCGTAATGAAGTCAATGTTCAGATTTAGGAAGATGTTCTCAATAGAAAGAACAAATAAGGATTTTGAGACTGTTTGTGTAAACAGTAAGATTAGTAAAAATCCTGAACAAATAATGCACATGGTCAAAGTGAGTCCTTAACAAATTGTGAAGGATTAGGGACATCTTCTGGGTTCAGTCACAGTTAAATAGTCAAATGTCCTAGAATTTGTTAGATTATTAGTCAAGGCAAAATCCTAGGCAATACCAATAACAGGAAGTGATAAAGGCTATCTATGGAAGTTTGAGTCTTTCTGCCTACCTCATAATACGCATATGCATACAATTATAGTTCCAATTGAGCCAAATAGTTCACTTTCTTCAATTAAACAACAATTATAAGCCTCAAACCCTTCCTTCATTTTAATCCTACAGTAAAGAACCCTTTATTACCCAGGTTTCAGTACAAGAACTTCAAAATGCAGAAAAGGGCAAGATTGGGGGAATGTTACTTGATTTGAAAGGAAAAACAAGAATGAAGGATGGAAAAAGAAGAGAACAATTGAAGGAAAGGAAAGGAATGCATAGAAGAAGTCAAAGGTTGTAAATTGTCAAATTGGAATAAGTTTTGTCTTGTGGCCTTCCTCTCTTGAACAATTAAGTTCATAGGGATGTTTCAACACCTAGGACCCTAATGCCAACTGGTATAGGAGCTGCTAACCCAAAGTTCTAAGAGTGGTAGAAGCCTAAAAGACAAGACATTGCACTATTCCTAAAAATTTGACAAGTAAAAAGAAAAGCAAAAAGTGCTTATATCTAAAGGGACTGAATTGATAAGAATGACAGTGGAAAATAAAATTACCAAGATGAGAGAGAGTATGCAGTATGATGCAACAAGATCAAGTTTGGGGGAATATTTCTTTTCTAGCATTAGTAGGAAAGAAAGGGATGAAGGATAGAGGCAAAGATGCAAAATTGAATATTGAATCCGGGTAATTTTAAATTTAAAATTCTCCACCATTCACCCAATTACCTAAGCCAAACTTTTTACAAGCCTAAAATCTAATTGATCTTGAAGGTTGTATTTGCTTCACATTAGTGGAGACCAATATGAAAAATGTGCATATGGGATTTGAAGAACTAATTTTGTCAGAATCGTGTAAAACCTCGTAAGATTAACTAATTTTTCCTAAGGAAGAAGGGAAAGAAGACCACTCATGATCAGGGATTAATTGACTGAATTGTTTGCATTTCATGAAATCATTAGTTTGTTTTGTGTCAGTAATTGAAAATTTTTCCTAATTCTGAAGTGAAAACTAAATTTGAAGTCATGCTGCAACTAACTAGTTTCAATTCAAGTTGCTGATTAAAAAAAAAAAAAAGATTGCAATATAAAATAGAAAAATGTCCCTAAAAATAAAGCTAAATTGTTTGAGGATAAACAAATTTTCTTCTTTTTGCTTCTGGAGATACAAAACTTTTAAGTTTTGTGAATTCTGATGAGTCTTAAACTTATCTATTTTTAATCCATTTTTCTGGCTTATTTTTAGTATCTTCAGATCTGTTTAATGCCAAATTATGGAATATTTACCAACTTTGTGTTTTGCAAGTTTTAATTCAAAAATGAGGAAATTACAGCAGGAAATAAGAGAAAAAGAGCACTGGGTGTGCCAGCTTTTGTCGCGACATATTCTTGTGCCGTACTTCCAAGTAAATGGCAAGGGAACTTAGTCACGATAATAATTTCCTTGTCACAACACAAAGGTTTGAGTATTGACAGATGAGCTTTGTCGCCACAAAAGACAACGTGTCGCGACATAAAATGAGAAGAATATAACCAATACCGAGATAAAAGACGTTTATGTCACGGCCAAAGTTTTCTCGTGAGGAAGTCAACACAAGGAAGAAATTGTCGCAACAAAGAAGCTTCTATCGCTACAAATGAAACATGAAGAAGGCAGAAACTCTGTCGCGACAAGGTATCTTCTGTCACGACAAGAAATTAAAAAGCACACAGAAGAATATCGCGACATGTGCCATGTTGCGCATCATGAAGATAGCGTATGCATAATCTTTGCCTCGCGACAATAATCCTCTTTATGTCGCGACACCGATTATGGCAAATATGGAAAAGCTTACCGAGACAGTAAGAAGAGCTTCATAGATGAATTTCATTAAACAAGGTGACTTAAGTTGCATAGTCTAAAGAAGAAGAAGCTCAGTCGACAGATAACGAGGTCGCGACATGTGATGCTTACTTAGTGAACCGACCGTTGCAACAAAAGAACTAATGCTGCGACATACTTCGTCGAAGAGATGTTTCGATGTCACGAAAGGGATCTTTAAGGCCCACACTAAAGATTAGCCGACTACGTATAAACAAGGTCGCGACGAATTTTCTTGCGTGTTACGACAAAGATTCCAACACAAGGAAGAGAAGTCGGGTCGTGACATAACAAACTGGGTCGCAACACAAAGATAAGATGAATATAGAAAAGTCCTGTCGCGACATAACAAACTAGGTCGTGACAGCAAACATCTACAACACCAAGAGGCCATGTCGCAACATCAAAATGAAGCTGCAACAAGAAATCAGGTTAAGTGGCAACAAAACTCTGTTGCGATAAATTTTTTAGGTCGCGACAGAAATTCTGATAATACAAGAAATAGTGTTGCAACAAGAACCAAAACAGAAATGCTGTCGCGACATAAAAATTAGGTCACGACACTAATTTCAAGAAGCTGCATAGAAACTCTGTCGCAACACAATTGTCGATGTCACGACATAACTATTCAAGGAACCACACATAAGATTGTCGCGAAATAGAACGGGTAGAACAACAGACTTTTGCAAGACAGATTGTTAAGTAGACAAAGAAAGATCTGTCGCGACAGAGGAAACTCTGTCACAACAGAATGAATATGCTGAAGAAAAGAATACTGTCACGACCAAAGAAACTCTGTCACGACGGAATCCAAGAAGGAGCACAGGAACGTGTCACGATTGCATAACCTGCAGATGTCGCATCAGAGACCGCGATAAAGACCGAAAAACTTTAGACACGACAAAACTCCACGCCTACGCAGAATGCACATGAGCTAGAATTTTGGGATCCACAATGTAGCCTAGAATTTGTGGCTCAAACTTCTGTGGCTTTACAATAAAAACAATCGAGGAGAGAGCAGTCTAGTCAATGAGAGGAAAACTAAGTATCCTGGGAGCCGAGGGACTCTTTGTATTAAGTATTTTTTATTTTCTTTCTTTCTTTCTTTCTTTTCTTTTTCTTCTTCGTAGACTAGATTTAGAGTAGAATTTACTTGTTTAATGGATTCCAAATCGTGAATTGTTCGTAAGTTTGTGAAGTCAATTAAATAGTTGAAAGTCATTTCGACACGTTTGAATCCACGAAATCTGTGACAAAAGCGGGAATTTATTTCTTTCAGCTTGATTGCGCTTGATAAAGTGAAATTTTCCTGAATGCATTTCAAGAGTTCATTGTGATCCGGGGCTTTTTGAGAAACATAACTTTCGCCGAAAAGATATGGATGTTAGTTATATCTTTCGCACAATTAGAAAGAAAATTTCTTAGATTGAGAATCTTGAATTTATTTGAATGGTGATGTTCATGAAGTGAATTGTTCCCAATATTAGTAACTAATACCCATAAAATGACTGTTTTCTGGCTCTGATTTCTAGGAGGCCCTCTGAGTGACACAAAGTTGGAGATCTCTGAGCATGAGGCATTACTTGGGGGTATGCTTGACTAATATTAAAGAACTAATGAGCTCTGAAAGATTACTTAGATAAATCATCAATTTACTCATGATTTGAGAATTAGTTGAGGAATCTATCAATTTAATCAATTAGAGATCTCTCTTTGGTCTGGAGGAATGATCTTGATCCTGTGTTAGCATATCAACTTTCGGAAAAACTCCAAGCTCGCTTCACCATACCGTAACATATAATAAAATTATTATAAAATTCTAGGGTATTTTTTGGGCGTTATAAACTTTTGTCGCGACATACTAAGAGTTGCGGTGCAAAACCTGTGGTTATGATTAAAGAAGTTTTCACAAGGATAATTAAACACTAAGGAATGATAAAAATTCTATCGCAACAAGAAAAAAAGTGTCGCGCTGTAAATTCAAGAAGACTCGAGAATGACCAGCGCAATCAGGTCGTAACATATAATTCTATGTCGCGACAAATAGCTCAAGAAGTGACAAAGAACTTGAGAAGAAAAGTCCTGGTTTCGCACTGGGGCAGAGTTTTTGTCGCGATAAAATCTGCTAATGACTTAAGGAAACTCATGACAGAGGCAACCTTGTCGCCGCCGCTGCACTAAAAACACCGCTTGTTGTGAGCTGGCGGTACTATGTCGCGAAATTAATTTCCTAAAAAGGACAAGACCGAAGGAGGTTTGGTGCAAATGGTGTTTGGTGTCGCGACACAAGGCAGTTATGTGGCGACAATAACATGACTACTGAAAGAAATTTATGTCACATCGGTCAGAAGTATGTCGTGAACACAAATCAAGAACAAAGCTCTGCATAAAGGCCTGATAGAAAGCGGAAGGTGATTGCTGCAGGGTATATTAAAGACTGAGGTTCTACCGGGATGTAACCTTCTATGTCGCGACAAAGAGACCAATTTGGGCAATAATTTTGGGGATCCACAATGCAATTAATGAAGTGAGGTCCAACATTGGAAAGCCTATAAATACACGCTTCTAGGGCAATGTGCGCAAATCTTTTCTGCCAACTCTAGATTTCTAGGTGGTTGAAGACTCTTGTACATTTTTTTTTATTTTTTTCTTTTCCATTTTAGTAGATTAGCTTAGTATAGTTTTCTTTAGTCAGTTTATTTTCCTTTAATTTTCTGGATTTTGGTATTGTACTGAAGTGTAGTTTTTAGGTTGGTATTTTTATAAATTCCTTCTTTTCACAACTGCTTGATCGGTCGATGTCGAAGACCGAGTTCATTTATTTCAGTTTGTTTATACTTCTGAATTTACCCGATCGCTAGTCACTGATATGAGTAAACCAGTTTTGAGAATATGAGCTCACTGGAAATGGGTCTTTGATGATAGTCATTTCGCTGCATAAGGAGGAAGGAAGATTTAATTAGAATTCTTGAATTTATTTTATTGGTATTGTTTATAAATATACTTGTTCTAAGTACTAGTACCGTGTACCCAATGCAAAGTATTGTGTCTCACTCTAATTTCCAAGACGCCCTCTGAGTGACACAGAGATGGAGAATCCTGAGAGTATAGAACAATTCCTTGTGGGTATGGTAGACTAATACTATGGAACTAATTAACTTTGAATGATTATTCAGATAGATCACCAACTGACTTATAAGTTGAGATAGGTTGAATGAAGTATCTATCTAATCACTCAGAGGTTTCTCCTCTTTCTGATGAAATGATTCTGATCCCGTGTTAGCTAAGATCTAATCAAGGAAATGTAGATTTGCATCATAAGTGTAGGATGAAGTGTCAATCAAATTGGAGAAGGCTTGCAAGATATTATCTATGGGGGCAAGAATTATTTAATCCTAAGATCTGAGTATGAAGTACTGAAAAGGAAAAATACTTGATTCTTGGAAATAGGGTTATATATTACAAGTAACTGATTAGAATCATGTTTCATAAATTAATATGAACCTTAATCAAGGAGTATTGTTAAGGAGAAATCCAAACCATACTACTCCTGCATCTTGATAAACTCAGCTTCCAATTGATGGCCGGAAATAAAATTGAAATGATGCAGAAATTAATTATTATTAACTTATCCAGGTCCAGTTTTGTCTCACTCAGTGAATCCTAATTCCAACTTTTATTAAACTTTACGCTTGTATATTTAAGATTTCAGTCTAGGACTACATTCAAGTCCTCTTATTATCATATCAATAGAGTCCAAATAGTAATGATCTTGAGTACTTGGGGTAATTAGTCTTTTGATTTATCTTCTGTCCTTATGGGAATGATATCTGGACTTTAAATATCCATATTTATTTCTTGTACGACCTGTGCACTTGCAGTGATTGAGACCACAACACAAATTTTAAATGGGTTATCTTACAAGAGAAAACAATTCCATTTTTTCATACATATGAAAAATGGTCTCAACAAGTTTATGGCATTGTTACCTGGGATTAGATAATAGTCCTCTGGTGATAGTGTCATAAATTTACATATATCATTTGGTCCTATTACACCCGAACCTTTTTCAATACATGGGAGGCGAGACTGGTGTAAAATTCTCCACACTTGTGGTAGCTGGGCTAGGGGGTATAGTGCCTGCCATCCCTTATTTGCAATCGTTTTGCGAAAGAAGTCATCGGGATGGTGAAAGCCTTTCTCTTTGATGAATGACCTATTCTTAGAGGTGAGGCCGAACTTTTCGATCGCGCTTTCATTGACAAATTTTTCATGATCGTAGCTAAGGCAGATCCTCATTTGCTCCAACCTCTCGCAAATCCGCTCTTTACTCCGATTATCTGGTTAAGGCCTGATGGTGGCTAAAGTTTTCGCTTTCACCTCTCGCTCGGGCTCCTAGACCTCCTAACAATCATGGGATGTATTGGGACCAACTGCCCAAATGAAGCCGCCTAACCACTCACTTGGGCAAACTGTCAAACACCTAGTGTGCACTGTGGAGATGGGGGTCGTGACTCTAGCCTAGGGCTGCCATTATCCCTAACCACTCCTAAGGTGCCTGCATAAGCCCTAAACGAGACACAAAGAACAAAAAAGAACACTCACTACTGGTGAATCTGAGCCTTCACTCACCCGTAACCAAACCGGGAGTAGGGCTCTAAACGAAGGTAGGAAATGGTGATTGGGGGATCTAGGGATGTTCGTAGGGCTTGTGGGGGTTTCCTGGGACCAGTTGGGACAAGATTAGCTGTGCTTTCTGGGATCTGCCAAAACGGAGGTGCGTTAGGGATTTTCCAGAGTTTGCGAAAGAAAAAGAATGAGAACATTTGTTCATAAAAATAGGGGAAAAGTCGTGACGTTCGGGTCCAACGCCAGACGCTCCTCGAGAGTTATAATAAAGAATCGAGCGACGCGCTCGATCCAACGTCACGGGTTCCGTATCGTGGAAGTACACCCCGCAATGCCGATCCAACAGCCGGACGCTCCCGAGTCACTTAAGCCAACATCATGACGCTAAAATCCAACATCGCGAACGCCTCGAGCATAAGAACGACGCCACGACGCTGAGGCTAACATCGCCACGCTACAGCAGGGGTCCAGCCAAGGTCTCATAACATCGCAACGTTGAGATCCAACGTCGCGATGTGACAAAGGCTTGGGCTTTTGGCTTCTTTCAACGTCGCGACATTGGGACGTCACGACGTGCCAACGTTGCAACGTGACAGAGGGTCAAATTCAAAAATTTTGGAAAACTTTCTAAGTATGAGAAAAACCCCCTAAATGAAGTTTCAATCCCCATCGTACTCCTGGAATGTTTTTCTCGAACTATCTCTCCACTGCCACTGCTATCTTGGGTCTTGAAAACAAGCAAACAAAAAAAAATTCCTATTACTAAAAGAAATAGAAGAACATGCCAAAAAAACTAAAAACACTCTAACTACGCTCCGGAAAGAAAAAATATCAAAAAGCTTGGGTTGCCTCCCAAGTAGCGCTTTGTTTAATGTCGTTAACTCGACTCCCCTGAATCTCAATGTTCCCGAGATCCCAAGACTGCATGACTCCCTACGACACTATTTATGGTGTGCTCAGATGAATGTACCTGCTTGTCATGAAACGCCTCAAAGTATGGCTTCAACCTCAGTGTTAACTTTAAAAGTCTTTTCTCCTGGTGCATAATCTTTCTCCTCCCATGTGGGAAAACCCGAGTCACAAGAATGGTCCCGACCACCTCGACCTTTAATTTCCCTAGGAAAAGTTTGAGCTCTGAAGTAAATAAGAGATCTACAATCACTTCAAACTCTTTCCTTGCGATGTTTGTCGTGTCGCCGTTTTTCCTATAGATCTTTGGCGTTTCAGATGCCTCATTGCCGAATTCCTCCAATTCACTAAGCGGATAATCGTTGCTACGCCATCTTATTTCAGTCATATTCAACTCCGCCTAGTTGTCGCATGCTTTATGCCCTACCAACAAGTGACACGCTTCCCGAACAATAATCGAATGGTGACATTCCCAATGGTGTCTTGAATGCTGTTCTATACACCCAGAGTGCATCATCTATCTTTGCCTTCAATCTTTTCTTCGAAGCATGACTGCTTTCTCTAAGATAGACTTGATTTCTCTGTTCGACACTTCTACTTGGCCATTAGTCTGTGGGTGGTAGGTGATTAGTGCTAAAAAAGTGCTATTTTGAATCTTGTTTATTGCAGGTTTTGAGTACTTTTTGTGTACCAATCAGCATAATTAACCCAATTGGCACATTAAGGTCCCCGCTATGCTACTGATCGCATTTTGTGGCAAATTTTACAGTTTTTACAAGCTATTTATGCCAAAATTGTTGAGTCAATCCAAGCACGAAGAATTCAAGTCTGTACCTCAAAGATTGCAAGATCGAAATGTATGAAAGAAGAGCATAAAATGCCAAGAAATCTGAGCCGCAAGAAATTCGTGTTACGAAAATTTCCTCGCAAATTTCGCGAATTTTTGTAGGTTGCACTATTCATCCTACGAAATTTCCTTCCGGCGCGCATTGTTCATCCCGCGCCCACCTGCTCATCTCATCCCGCACTATCAATTTTCAGGCCTTTACCTAATTTCTTTGTCACTCTTGCCTTCCACCATCTCCTTTAAAATAGCTTTTGATTTTGGTTCTTTTTGTAATTTTGCTTGGCTGGAGCAGTATATAAGCTCCTATGCACTGTAACCAAAAAAACAACTTTGTCAGTGACAACTGGCGGAAGCTTTCACTTTCCCAACTCTTTCTTCTTCTTTCTCTTTTCTCTTTTTTTTTTCTCTCACTTTCTAGGCATCCAAACACCCTCCAAGGATGTCAACTTGGAGGATGAGTGGCTAAAACCCTCTCTTCCTTGAAGAGGAAGGCTACTGGGCAAGGGAACTGGGTGTAACAGAGGGTTCTCATGCTTTCAACGCAGGTATTCACCATATTTTGGTTTTTTCTTCAAATCTTAGCTGTAACCCCTTTCACTCACTCAAATGATCAGATTTGATAATCTTAGGTTCAAAGGATGCTTATCATAGATCCATTGAAATTCATTAGTTATCCTCTATGTTATTGTAAGGTGGGTCAAGGAGGTGCTGCCTCACCGGGCTTCTGGTGACCACCGATGCTTAATGAATACCATTTTTCAAAAGGATAATTACTGGGTTAGGTTTTTATAGCTAAATGAGATCCTGGCTCAGAGACGACCATGTGTCATCCTCCCACTGGTGAAATGACCTTAGAAACCCCGCTGCCTAGGATCCTAAGCTCGCATAATCGATACTTCCAAGGAGATCTCTTTCTATTTTTCTTCGCCTTATTTTCAATTTCCAACCATCCAACTCCCCTGTTTTTACCAAACCTTAAAATCCAAATTGAATTCACCAGCTTGAAGCTCACTGTAAGTCATTTGTACGAAGAAAACCCATCCATGTGTTCGACCCTAGAATCAAGCGATAATGCAAAGAGTTTTGCTACAAAGTAGGAGCAATTCTAGGATATAAATTTTGTTGATTCCTAACACCCATCGTGTGGCACGACTAAATGGCGCTGCTGTCAGGATGGTGCCTAAGTGCATTTGCCGAGCTGTGGAACACTTGTGATCCTCATCACAAGTCCTGGTGAATTTCTTTCTATATATATTTTACTGTTGGTCTTCTTAGTTTCAATTCACAATTTATTTTTTTTAAGTAACCTAACCCATAGGTAGGATTGCTTCAGAAGTTGGGTGTTTGCCCCTTGCTTGTGCCGCAGAATCCATGTTCCTGGGTAAGGAATTACAGGGCAGCCATCAAAGTCAATTTTCCACAAGAACCTGGACTGAATTTGAATATTGACCAAATGGAAGAGGGAGAGCAGTATAGTGAGTACTCAGAGGAGAGAAACCCTAGTGCATACATGTCAATGAGGGATTACAGAAACCTTTCATAGCAGAATCAGCAAACTGTGGAGAGAAATCCAAACCCATATAGGTCCATGAGGGACTATAGAAACCAATGGATGAGTACACCCTTCTGTAGTGTTCCCCCAACTAATGCACCTTCTGCTTCTCCATATTGTGCTTCAACTCCTCAGCCACCATAACCACCTACGCTTAACTCAGCTGAGCAAGCTATCCCGAACCTCACCAAGCTAGTGGGTGACGCTTGCGGGAGGAGCGTACATTCACTGCCCAACTAAGGCAAAGAATTCATATTGTGGAGAACTCTGAGCCAAAAAATTAGATGGCTGCAAAGGGAAATTTGATCAACAATTTGACAACCTCGCAAAGTGGAATTGATTCATACTTGACAATCATAGAAATCACTTAAGGCTTGCCAAGCAAAGATGATCATCAAGAGGAAGGAAATTCAGAGAGAGAGTGCCTTATTGACAATGTTTTGGGTGAGCAGACTCAACTGCAGCAGCTTCTTCAAGAGGAATTGATGCAGGAACCAGTAGAGGCTCTTGAGGAACTGCCAGCAAGGGAAGCAGGGGGAGGCAGAGGAAAGGAAGCAGGGGAAGAGCCCCAAAAGCTTATCCTTCAACCAATCCCCATAAATTTGGATCCTAGTGCCACTGCCCAACCCAAAAACAGCCCACTGCTAGTGCACATCCTGCCTTCACCTACAGCACAATCCACACCCAAACTCCCCGTCTTCCAAAGCTGGGCGCATAGCTCAACATCATCAAGCAGAAACCTAAAGAAGTTAGTGCATCTATTCAAGCCTTCGCCACTACATCAAAAAACACTAGCAATACCACACCACATGGGCACACTGGGATGGTTCGGTGCCGGTTCGCACACGATAACGGACTTCGCATTTAGGCTCCACCAGTTTCACAAATTTCTAAAGGCTTGAAAAACTCGGTTTTGGGGAGTCTCAGCTTCCAATTTTTTGTTTTGATTTTTCTTTGTTTTATTTTATTTTATTTTTTGATTTTTTTTTATTTTTCTTTCTTAGATTTTCTAATTTTTAGTTAATCTTTTTAGATTAATTTTCATTTTTCTACAATTTTAAATTCTGAAGCAATTTTGCAAAGTTTTGCTTAATTTTTTGGAGTAGAAGGCAGGCATTAGTCTACACTGCGAAATTTTTCGGCTCAGGAAATTTTTCGCAGCCTTGCGAAACTGCCCAGCTAAATTTTTCAGAGCTCAAATTTTAGAGCTTGCACTATTACAGCCATCGTTTTTGTTTTTTTGTCACTACCATTTTTTTTTTTTGTTTTATGATGCTCGCTTTTAAATATATATTTCAAAAAAAAAAAAAAAATTTGGTCTTTGGAATAAAAAATAAAAAATTTCGCACAAGAAATTTCATAAATCGCCTTCCACTTTTCTTTTCGTAACCCAATTTTGTTTCTACCATAACTTTCATTCGAACCCGTTTAGGCGTTTGGTACCGTGGAAAGCTTAGAGAGTGTATAGTCCAAATATAAATGAAAGAACACTTTTGGAAATGTATTATAGCGGTACTTTTAAAATTCTCTAACTATCACTTTTTCCTCTTCTTTCTTTCTAACTGCTTATCTGAAGCCTAAACGGAGTGAATAAGGTGTCATGGAAGTCAGAAGTCTCCTTATCCAAAAACAAGTATTTCATCATGAGGTAGCACTTCCTTCTCGAACTTTTCTAATCCAGCCCTATATCAGCGATAATGCATTAATGGGGGATATTACTTAAGGAAGTGGCATTTATTTATGTTTTTGTTACTATTTTGAGCAAGCCCGCTTTTGTGATGTTCAGTTGCTTGCTGGTTTTCCTTTTTAAGTGAAGCCATATACAACACAACTTACTTTTTCAAAATTGCACTCATTTTTTTAAGCTATTTAGGCTCATGCATGCCAGAAAATTGAACCACTGTCCAATTTATTATGTTAGGATTGGTTCCATGCCCACTGAGTGGATGATTAGTTGAATCCTTGCTGCTTGACCTTTTCTTCCACCTCTACTAACCACACACCGTGCACACAAGCTTCAACAATAGCCGAAAAACCGCCTAACCTCCTAAACTTTGCTAAACCTATCCTAGTTCTCATGGACCACCTTTAATGAGTCATAATCCCCATGAATAGAAGGTCACTGTGTCTTCCAAAATAAAAGAAGAGGAAAAGAGCAAAAGAAAAAGAAAAAGAAGAAAATCGTAACGTTTCACAAAACCCAAGCACGGTCCGAGGGTATATGGCGAAAGTCTTAAAGCCCGGTGCCCTAAACCAACTGGTTGGGGTTTCACCCACTTAAGTGCTCGCTACAGGGTGGATGGGTGGAGCTTAGCAAGCTGTAGGTGCTGGGGAGTTTCGAAATCATTCCTGAGTTCAGTGGTGAAACCCTAAGAGTTATGTTGGTCGAAGATCTCATGATCGTAGCCCTAAGCCTTAATTGGTTGGGAGTCATCGGGTAGATCCCCGTTACATGGACTTTGTGAGGTCGATTCATTAGTGATTACACCCCCTACAACACAAAAAGTGTTGTGGAATAAGAGGGGTCCCGATCTATTTAGGGTCAAGTTAGTGTCCTATGTGGAGGCAAGAGTCGTTAGTGTGAGAGGCTTCAAGCTTTATTGTTGAGAACCGATCAAACAAACACTTAGGTTTGGTGAAGTCTTCGTTGATTCACCTTAAGGTATTTTTTATACTCAATTTTGTATGACATCTTATTCTCTCGAGATAGTTATTGGGTAAGTGGTTTGATTTAATGAGGGTTAGGCATTACTCATTCAAACTCAAATATAATTTTTGTGAACATAATTTTGACTTGTTTTATGCTCTCTCTTTCTTTCTTTCTTCCATTACTAAGGGACTACAATATGTAGGTTGGGTGGATTGCTCTAAAGTGCTATTTTGAACCCTGCTTATTACAGTTTTGAGTACTTTTGTGCAATTAATCAAAGATAATTTTAACCAAATTGGCACATTAAGGTCCTAGCTATGCTACTGATCGCATTTTGTGACAAATTTTTCAATTTTTACAAGCTATTTATGCCACAATTGTTGAGTCAATCCAAGCATGAAGAATTCGAGTCAAACTCAGATTTCGCAGACGTGACCGTATGAAAGAAGAGCATAAATGCCAAGAAATTAGAGTCGCAGAAAATTTGGCACATCACAATTTATCCTCGCAAATTCTCGCAGGTTGCATTGCTCCTATCCCGCGAAATTTCCTTCCTCAAGGCACACTATTCATCCTAAAGTGCCATCGTTCATTTATCCCAGATGCTTGACTTTCGCGCCTTTACCTTTTTTCACTCTTTTTCACTTTTGGTTTTCTTCCAAATTTGTCCCTTGTAATAGCTTTTGATTTTGGTTCTTTTTGTAATTTTGCTTGGCTGGGGCAATATATAAGCTCCTATGCACTGTAACCAAAAACAACTTTTGCTTAGTAATAAAATTGGTGGGAAGTTTTCAGCTTTCCCGCTCTTTCTCCTTTTCTCTTCTTTTTTCTCTCACTTTCTGGGCAGCCAAACACCCTCCAAGGATGACAATGTGGAGGATGAGCGGCTAAAACCCTCTCTTCCTTGAAGAGAAAGGCTAACGGGCAAGGGAACTGTGTAATGTAGGGTTCTCATGCTTTCTAACGCAGGTATTCACGTTATTTTGGTTTTTCTCTTCAATCTTAGTTGTAACTCTTTCACTCACCTCGAATGATCGGTATTTGATAATCTTAGGGTTCAGTGGATGCTTATTGCTAGATCCACTAAGATTCATTAGTTATCTCTATGGTTAGCTGCAAGGTGGGTTTGCTGAGGCATAGCCCTCACCGTCTGGTGACCACTCGATGCTTAATGAATACAATTTTTTCTAAAAGGATAATTACTTTGGGTTAGGTTGATAGCCAAATAAAGATCCTGCCTGAGATACCATAGTCATCCTCCCACGCGAGGAATGACCCTTGAAACCCTCATTAAGTTCTAGGATCCTAAGCCCAAAGATAACGATATCAAGGAGATCTTTTCTATTTTTCTTCAAGCATTTTCAATTTCCAACCATCCAACTCTCATTTACCAAACCTTAAAATCCAAATTGAATTCACAGCTTAAGTCATCAAGTCATTCAGTACGAAGAAACCTATCCCTATGTTCGACCCTAGAACTTCTGATATATTATAAGAGCTTGCTACACTGCGCAGGAGGAATTCAGAGAGAATTTGCTGATTCCGAACACTACTGCGGGCACGACCAAGAGGCAAGTGCAAATTCGATGTTTATTACCATATTTCACTATCACAGCTAATATCATGTTGATAAGCACCCACTCAGAACAATGCCACAGAGGAGTTTTAACCGGTGAAAATTTGACTGCGGAGAAAGTTTGCTACCACTTTAGCATCATTAGTTCGGGTAGGTATGGCCTCCACCCATTTCAAAACGTAATCTACGGCCAAGAGGATGTATAGGTTGCTGAAAGATGAAGGAAAAGGACCCATGAAATCCATCCCCCGAATATCAAACAGCTCTACCTCTAAAATTGGTTGCAAAGGCGTGCTCATCCCGCTTTGATATGCTTCCCTATTCCTTTGGCATTTGTCACAGTAAACACAAAGTGGTGTGCACTTTGAATACAGGCCAATAGAATCCCGATTGAAGCACCTTTACTGTATTTGTCCTATTTCCAAAGTGCCCCACATGCTAGAGTGTGACAATGAGCTAGAATGCTTACTTCTGGGACACATCTTCTGATTATCTGGTCAAATTAATGCTTATACTGCATTGTTTTCTCCTAGTAGTAGTAAGCTGCTTAGCAAATTCTTCTTTGTTGATAATTCCTAGGGGGAGAACTTTTGCTACCAAGTAATTCACCAAATTCACAAACCATGGTACTGGCTTTTTGTCTTCAATTTCCAAGAGCTCTTCATCAAGGAAATCATCATTGATCAGGATTTCTTTACTCGGACCTTCCAATCTTGAAAGGTTGTCGGCTACTAGATTTTTAGTTCCTTTCTTGTCTTTAATTTCCAGGTCGAACTCTTGGAGTAGTAACACCCACCTTATCGCCTTTGCTTAATACCCTTTCTTGGACACGTACTTTATGGATGAATGGTCGATGTACTATGACCTCGTTAATAATCAAGCACGTCGAACTTGTCAAACACAAACACAATAGCCAGAAGTTCATTTTCAGTTGTTGCATAATTGAGCTGCGCATCTTTCAACATCCAACTCGCATAATAGATAACCTAAAGTTCGACCTTTTTGCCTAGTATCGCCTCATCAGGTAGTCGCCGCATCACACATGAGTTCGGGGTGCTGAAGATTCTAGTTCGGGCGTTAGCCATAATAGGGAAAGCAATTAATTCAATTTTTGTTTGAGAAAAACAAGAACGCTTAAGTAAGACATCGATCATCAAACTCGGCGTTTCTCAACAAGGTGTTCCTGACGCGGCTTAGCTATTTTGGAGAAATCCTTTATGAACCTCCTGTAGAAACCCCCGTGGCTTAGAAAGCTCCTTATTCCTTTCACTGAAGATGGGGGTAGTAGCTTCTCTATTGTTTCAACCTTGGCTCTGTCTACCTCGATTCTCTTTCATTGATATCCTAAGGCTCCAATGGCATGCCTTTCCTTCACTCATGAAGTGACACTTCTCCCACCCAAGATGGTCGGGGTTTCCCCACATCAGACAAGGGCCGCCTCAGTTCCCAGTAGTTATCAAAAGATTTCCCTAGCACAGAGAAATCATCCATGAATACTTCAATTGTTCTTTCGACCATGTCGGAGAATATGGCCATCAGGCAAATAAATGTACTCAAGATAGGCCCAAAGCAGATTCACGGTGCTGCAAACGCATTCATACTGCATGTGGAATGTTATTTTCTCTTGGTCCTCCGATGATATAGTGATCTAATTATAACCCGAATACCCGTCTAAGAAACAGTAATACTCATGCCCTTCCAACCAGTCTAGCATCCGATCCAGGAATGGAAGTGGGAAATGATCTTTCAGCAGCCTTATTAACTTCCCAGAGTCTATGCAATCCTCCACCAGAATCGTCGAGAAGGTAGCAATGCATTACTTTAAGCTCAGACACCGTGGTCCCTCCATTTTTGGGAGAACCCGTGCATTTTGAAGCTTACCTACCGAACCATCGTATAGCAGACTGCTCCCTGCCATCCAACCACTTCAACACCTCTTTCTTATTATTATCGGGTTTGGGCCGAGTTTACTGATGGCTGTGCTCCATCCTCCAATAGGATCCGGTGCATACACATGGAGAAGCTTGATCCCTTAAACTCGCCAGACCACCCAATAGTAGCCTCGCATCTCGAATCACTCTCAAAAGTTTCTCTTCTTCCAAACGCTGTACGTCGATATGATAATTGGTAGGATTTGAGGATTCCCTAGTACTCCATACCAAGTTACTAGGAGTGGCTTTCTTGTCTAACTCAGGTGGTCGCTCGACCGAGGGCACTGAAGTCTAGGTGTTCTCTCCTAACGGCTCATAATACTACTTCTATTCGGTTGGAACGAGTCCATCCACTTGGCATACTCTTTGGCCTCTTCACTTAGCTCCTTCCCACCATTCTCGCACAAGGTTACCTCCAAAGGTCGTAATAAAACACTTCGTCAGCACTATAACCCCACGCTCTATCATGAAGCGCTACGCGTCACTCTCCACGATGCCTCACCTCATTAAATACGCTAACTGACTTCATCATCCTCGCACTCTTAGTTTCGCCTCTCCTTTATACATCAATCATATTCCGCAAGCTATTACAAATGTCCGCCCAAGATGATCGTGATTCCCTTTATCTTCCTCTATGTCTAACACTATGAAGTCAGCTGGGAAGATAAACTTATCTACCTTTACTAGGACATTCTCCATCACTCCCCAAGGATGTTTCAATGATCTATCTGCCAGTTTCAGTGTGACCATAGTAGGTCTAGCTTCACCTAAACCCAGTCATCTGAAAATGGATAAGGGCATGAGATTAATACTAGCTCCTAACTCACATAGGGCTTCCCCGCATCGAGTCTCCTGATCTGAGTAGTGGATTGTAAAGCCGCCCGATCCTTCACCTTTATGGTAATTCTCCAAGCATGCGCACCTCTCAGAAGATTCAATATCTCACCCCGATGAACCTCTTTCTGAAAGTATATCTTTCATGAATTTGACGTAGCTGGGCATCTGATCCAATGCATCTACGAATGGAATGTTGATATATAGTTTCTTAAATACTTCCATGAATTTAGTAAACTGCTTATCCAGATTATTCTTTCCCACTCTCAAATCGCTGGGGATATGGCATCGTGCATCAGCTCCAATCAGAGCCGCCTCGCTTCAGCTCTTCTTCCCATCCGCTCCCCATTGGCTGCCCCCTGGCCTCCGATCTCTCATGTCGAACTGCTCCACTACTCCCATTCCTTCTTCTCTTACTACCGTGGTGGCCCTCGTGTAGCTAGCTCTCTACCACTTCTTAACGTGATAGCTTTAACATGTTCCCTACCATCACCCCTAGGGTTTTTCTTTGAATTGCTTGGTAAGGAACCTTGTTGCCTCTCAGTGAGTATATTAGCCATTTGCCTCATTTGCACCTCCAGGTTTCTCAACTGTGTTGCTTGATTGTTCAACTAGGTGGCTGGGTATTGCATATTAGCCTTTGTCTCATTCATAAAGGCGGTATGAGAAGTAAGAATTTGGGCAAGGGCTTGTTCTAAGTCCACTTTTTTCTCTGGTGGCGGTTCGCTCACTCGATGTGGTGGTATGTTGCCCACACCCCTCCATCCATAGACCTCAACTGCTCTGAATATTACGCCCACCCTGGCCTTGATTCCGGTTCTGATAATTGCTGTTCCGTATACTAACCCCGGCCGACGTGGCCGACAAAACCTCAACATATACCGAGAATGCTCTACCGTTTTTTTATCCCAACCGACATTCTATACTGCAGTTATCCTCCACGCACTCCGCATAACTCCCATGGGCCAATTAACTATACTTACTCAGACCTTGATGTTTATAGTGAGATTTTAGTGAGTCGCAAATAGTATGAGTAACCGGGATGTTTGAGAACCATTATATGTGCCTCCCATGTTCTTTTTACTGATGTAATCCTATCCTTAGGCCACTGGAGCCTCGTTAGTAGCGCATCCTCCAGATTTCATATGCTTGGTCCAGTTTTTTTCATTAATGCACTCTTGTCAAGCATCACCAATTGCCTGGGTCGATCCCTCGACGTAAGTATATGTGGCTGGGTGCGAACTTGCATCCACGGTCAGCTCAGGTGTGGACACTTCAGTGTCATAAATCTCTCCCATGCCTCGGCCAAGTTCTCTCCCTCCAGTTGTCTAAAAGTATTGATCTTTTGCACTAGCTGTGCAATTTTTGTAGGCGAGAAGAACGTTGTCAGGTACTTTTGCACTAAGTCGTTCCATGAAGTAATGGAATCTGATGGCTGACTTGTCAACCAATGTTTAGCTCTATCACCTAGTGAGAGCGGAAACAATCTCGCCCCGAGCGCCCTGAGTTACCCCATTGTACTTGATCATCACATACTTCAATAGCTGGCTAGATGCATATTCGAATTCTCACTGGGCAACCGTGGAACATAATGTTCGAATCACCCAAGGTCATCGCTTCAAATTTCGTTGTTTGCCTCGAATGTAAGTGGTCTTGATAGCAACCGACAACTGTAGGTGGTAAGGCGAACTCTTCTAGCAACGTAAACGGATCATCTGGTTGTATAAACGGTCTGGGCTCATGATTCCTACCATTATTCCCATTGTGGCCCCCTTGTGACTCGTTTTTTTCTTAGTCCTGATCATGCCCTTTATTGTTCTGCATGGTTACTATATTTCTTTGTTGTGCTTCTCTTATTTCTCTGCGTAAATGGTGTAAGGTTCTTTCTGGTTCATGATCAAACGGAGGTAGTTCAACTTGACCCCGTCTGTGCATGCATTCACAATAACCTTCACTGCAGTCACACACACAAACACTAAGTATTTTTGACGAAAGTGATTTGTCAATCCAGGTAATGTGCCTATGACGCAAGTGCACGCTGCCTTGATGCAGTATAGTGTACCTGGGCACGGATATCGATCCATAAGGAGAATTATGCCGGACAACCGGAATTTCGGCCCTATGATATTATCTCGACTCAAACTTTTAATGAATGTCTAACTAATGTATCAAATTAAACCAAATCTAATTAACTCTGCGGAGATCACTTGTTTTAAAACTAGGTCAGAAGCCTCCCGCCTCTCGATGGATGTTTACCTAAAGGAACTACTATTCAGTCTATTAATGATTTCGATGACGGGGTGATCGTGCCTATGAGATACCCTCTCTGAGGTAAGCATCCCATTTATCTCGCCAAGCAGGTCGGGTGTGCATCCGCCCAACCCTATACTCCAAAATGCTTAAATGCTCAAACCCTAATCTCCACACTCGGAATCGGGATATCTCTATTTGCCGATTGACCAAGGGTTGCTCTACTCATATCCCTGGGAGTCCTTATCTCTCGATCTCGGATACCCAGCAAGATCATGCCAATGTTGGCCAAACATCACCATGAAAATAAGCCACAGATGTAGAACAATCAATATAAATCATGAATCAACTAAATAATATAAGATTTAAGCCTTAATCCATACAACTGAAGCAGGGTTCAACAAAACCATAGAAATAATTCTAGAACATTTCGGAATTTAATACAAGCATAGTTCTATAAATCATTAATAGTTTTGAGAAAAGGAATACAAAAACAGAGTCTTTTCGATCTCTCAAGTTGTTGCTGCTTAGTTCTTCACTCCTCGTCCGTACGACCTTTGATAAACCTAAAAATTACATCTCCCGTGCTTTTTATAATTCTGAAGCAGAAATCGCAGGAACGTCGCGACGTCAGCAGTCGCGACGTCGAACATCGACGCTGGGTCGCTTCGACTTTTCTTCGGCACCGTGGCCGCGACACGATGTCATGACGCAACGCTGCGACGCGGCACGTCATGACGCTGCTGCTAGGTTTCCACTTCTTCTTCTTTGCAGTTCCAAAAAGCTTCTAAAAACCACCCTATTCACTTGCAATGCACAAGATCAAAAAATGATATCGCAATAATGAATTTATTAAGACATAAAATAGAACTAAAACGTAGGGTAAGGATCGCCGTGGGTATGACATGAGCGTTTTAGACACTCATCACAGTTTGGGTAAACTTGAGCCTAAAATGTCCTAAGATTCAATACTATGCTAAATACAAATTCATAAGCTCAAAGACCTATTTGATTATGAGGGGTGTGTTATATCTACATTAGTGGAGAATAATATGACCAACAAGCCTATGAGACTTAAATTACTGTGAAAGATATCAACTTGAATGGTAACTCTCATAAAGCTAACTAATCTGCAAATCAGTCATAAAGGGAAGGCCCACACACACTCACAAAGTCAAGAACTGAATCTGTTTATTAACTATTAATTACATGATGTATTGAATGATCTAAATTGAAAAAATTGATTCTAAAAAGGAAGCTTAATTAGAATTGATATCACAACTAAAATACTACTAAGGCCTTAATGCTTATTTGGGTAAAAAAGAGATTTCATTGAAAAAAAATGTCCTTAAAAATTGATTTTTATTGTCAGGACAAACAGTCACCCTTTTCGCTGAGACGCTGCAATCTTGCCTGGGGAGCTGGGATAAGTCTAAAATCCTCCATATTTTTAAGCCCATTTTCAAGCATATTGAGGCCAGTGCCGCTTAATGCAAAATTATGGAGCTTTCACCCAGATTCATGTTTTGCAGGAACTTAAGGAAAAGAAGCAGAATTCAGCATAAAATGGAGCAGAAATCAGCACTGTGCAAAGAAAAGACCAATGTAGAGACATAAGATTTTAAAGAAACGCAACATTATGAGTGTATGTCTTTGATGCTATTGCAATGTTGCAACATAGCCGCGACATCAGCTCAAGAGGGGAAGGCAAATATATGCTAATGTCACAACATCATGAGTAAAATCCCCCAGCAATAAAATCCATGTGAGTCCATCCAATGTCACGACGCGGTTCTCGACATGGCTACGACATTGCCTGTAGTGGGAAGAATTGAATTGCTTAAAAGTAGCGACATCAGAACAAGCTTCAACTAGTTAAGACATCACGAACGCTATCACAAATATCGCAGCAATGCGGACATCGCCCAAGGCTTGAAACACCGGAGATCTAAATATCTAATCACGACATCGATAAGTAATGTCGCGACATCCAATCAAAGCAACCTAGGTAATGAGACAAGTCAAATGTCGCGACACCAAATAAATGTCACGACATCAACTAAAACATTGGCAGTGGACTTCAGAGCAACAAGATTCAATGTCGCGACATCAGAACAGCAATGTCGCGACATCAGCTGAAAAGATCATACTTGCAGAGGCAATGTCGCGACATCAACAAATGAACTACAAGCAAATGCGCAACTTCGTGGCAAAATAAGAGCAAAAGGCATCGCAGCCACGCGCGACACCGACTTGTCGCATCAATCAAATGTCGCCACATCATACAGATAGCCACAAAGAATGTCGTAACATCGTGACTCCACATCCAAGTTGAAACACTATGTGAGCAAAGTTGTCACAAGACACTCAATGTCGCAACATCAACTCAATGTCGCAACACAGGAAAGAAAATTTTGGGACATCAGAATTAATCTACAACACTTAATCTCAATGTCGCGACATCATCACGACATTGACTTATCACTAAAAATTTAAAATTGTCCAACAGATTTCAATGTCGCGACATCAGATGCGACCCACGATATTGAGAACTCTAATGTCGCAACATCACCTCGACATCAACATATGGGCAACATTTCTAGGCGTTTCGAAGTGCATGATTCTCCCCTCATTTTTACAGCCCAAGATCTGATCTTATAAATATGTCTTTAGGGAGTAAAGCATGAAGCTCCGTCGAACCTAGAACATCTGTAGCCGAGCCCTCGGTATATTATTTTTCTTTTTTTATTTCTTTTCGTCGCATTTAGTTTCAGCTACATTTTAGTTAGTATTTGTTTGGATTTGAACAAAGGATCTAGGCAAAAGTTTTGAGCCGAGTTCATTGTAAAAATTGCTTACACATCTCATTTCAATGGATTTTGGAAATTTTGTGGAGTTCATTTATTTGAGTTAGCTTGTAATTTCAATGAATTAACCTAATTAGTTAGTCATTGTTATTCGCAATCCGGTATTGAAAGATTGAGCTCCCTTTGGGAATAGATTGGTGTTAGTTATCATTTTTTGCGCAACTTAAAAAATGTCGAGTTAGGAAATTCAATTTATCTTAATCGGGTGTTGTTCTCGAATTAATCTGCTTCATTATTAGTAGCTTGTACCCAAAAAGGGATTGTATCTTGCTCTAATTTCTAAAAGGCCCTCTGAGTGACACAAAGATGGAGATTCCCAAGAGTATAGCACAGTTACTTGGGGGTATGCTAGACAAATATTATGGAACTAATGAACTCTAAAAGATTACTCTTATAGATCACTAATTTAGTCATGGTGTGAGGATTAGTTGGTTGATGTATAAGTTTAATTGATTAGAGGTTTCTCCTTTGTCTGATGGAATGATCTCGATCCCATGTTAGCATAGATCTAATCAAGGAGATAGAAAGTTTACTCACCCGACATGAGATACCAATTAGATTTGTGAGAAGGCTTGCATCAGAAGTCCTAGAACAAGCGGCATCGAATGTGAAAAACACTCAGTTCTTAGAAAGAGGATTATATCCTACAAGTAACTGATTAGACTCATGTGTCTAGAAGGAATATGGTTCTTTAATTAGTGAAATGTATAGTGTATGGAGGAATCCAAACTTATACCACCTCGCGATTTTCGACAAATCTGCATTAAAACTATTTTTGGCTGAACTATAATATGTAATGATGCAAAAATTTTGATAATTATACATCGACTATTTCCCAGTTGTTAACTTTACTCTCCAATGAACTCTCAATTTAATTCATTTTGAATTTTTGTTACAGAAGTTATCGACTTTAATCAATCATTCTCTTAGTTTTTAAACAAATCAATTTTGTACTTTTGAGTTCAAATAGTAAGGATCTTGAGTAGTAGGGGTAATTGATCTTTAAATCTCTCATCAATCCTCATAGGAATGATATATGAACTTAAAATCCACTTTTATTATTTGTATGACCTATGCACTTGCAGAGAATTATACCTAATAGAAATTTGCATTATTACATACACATCAGAAAACATTTCTTATAATTTTAAGTCAAGCAACAAGATTTTGGCATTCCTGCTGAGGATTGAATAGTCCCTGGTGGTAATGTTAGAAATTGGTTGTAGTTTTATGGTCTACTTTAAAAATCAAATATATCAGCTTCGGGGCACCACCCAGAGGGGACTAAACAGTTCTATGTGCAAGAGTGATAGAAATTTGGTACATCAAAAGGTCTATTAACATATAAGGGTTCTCGAGTCGAGACCTAGTTTTAAGAAGGGCGTCTTCGACAACACTGCCGACCCTATACCGCAAGTTCCAAACTCCACCGAGGGCCTTACATGATAGTTAAAGTAGGGGTAGCGACTCCATACGCACTCAAATAAACAGTATAGACTCTCAAAGACTTGTGGATTTGTGAAATGTTACGATCTTAAGAGGTATTATCAATAAAGTTCTCTTAATTAAACAAAATCTTCCTCGTGTTTTCTTCCTGCACTTTCTAAATCTCGACTTGTGGCTATGCTCACCGGGCACACCTCAAAAGACTGCATCTGTGGCTCTAAGCCTACTGGCAATTTAAAAAGATCAAACTTGTGGCTTTAAGCCTGTTGGCACTTTCCAAAGACCAGAGATGTGGCTCTAAGCCTATTGTTCTTCAGCACAGCCTCAGATTCAAAACTCGCAACGATGTTTTAAGCACAAGAAGAGCTCTTAAGCCCGATTGCCAACTTCTAAGAATGGTGTCTCGCTTCACCGACCTAGCAGCAATACCACCGCCCTAGCTCCCAAAAGACTTAATCCATCCTAGCTAACGCTCGCTAAAGCGATACAAGAAATCAGATGAGTATACCAAAAATCATATTTCATTAAAATACTCCAATAAGCGCCGTGATACAAAATATGTATATCTGTGGCCAAACAGAGCTCCCTTACAAAATCTCCCAAAATTGGGGCGGGAGGGAGAGAAGTAAGAAGAGCAAAATCAGCTATGATCGCTGTAACAGAGGCATTTCGGGCCCAAGGTCTCGGGTCGGGCTGGGGATCGCATCCGCTCAACTACCGTCACCTCAAGAATCACTGGACAGCTTACTTGGGTTCGTGAAAGAAATTCGTGAGGCAACAGGTCGGGAGGATTCGGGCATGCCGCCTGTAACACTGTCAGTTTCCATGATGTTGTGTATGAACATAACATCCATAGTCCGTGTGCCAAGATCACCTCCGTGGCCTTCCGTAATCCTCCTCCACGGCTTCTCGTTTTATCGTCTCGGGGATCGAAGGAGTGACACCTCATCTTTTGTCACCCCAAGCTCCAATAGAAGGGATGTTCGTTCAACCTCCAAGCAGGAGGTCTTAGCCTTGCCCTTGCGCTTGGCTTCCTCTGCAACCGCCAAGGTGTCTCAAACCCTAGCTAAGTCATCCTCTGCCCATGTCCTTGTGTCACCCGCCATGACGAAAGCTAATTGAGCAATCTGATCTTCCTCCTTAGCTTCATCCCTCTCCTTCTCCGCACCCATGGCTCTTTCATTGCCCTCCTTAGCCTTCCACTCCTCGTACCTAGACTTAGACCTGGCCTTTCCGAGGGCGTCATATAGGGCATTGTTCTTGGAGACGACGAACTAAGCATAGCATCGCATCCACTTGGTCTCATCCAACCAGAGACAAAGTTCCCTATGCTAGCGAGCCATATTCCAGATGGTAGTGATAGCCTGCAAAAGAGGAAGCAAATAGGAAGCGTTAAAAAAATGATGAAGGCACAAGAATTTGCGTTAAAAATGGGGTAGGGGGTGGTTCGTAACATGTAACTGTACCAATCGCCTCGCTGGAAGTCATGTCAGGCATATGCATTCCATCCTCGGCCACACGCTGGTGGGACTTATTGTCCAAATAGATAGGGAAGGGGACAAAGTGCTCTTCTGAAAGTGCCACCACCGGTATACAATGGCTGGTAGGGTAAAGGTCGCACATGTTAGCAAACATGCTATCCTTAGTGATGGCGGGCTCTGAATCATTGATGATATATTGGCAATATCGACCTGGATAAGTGCACGACAGTGTCAAGCCCTAATTTCACCCGGGATGACATGAGTCGAAATCAATCTGCCATGACCCTTTATCTTACGGGGACCAGCATTTTCAAGCCTAGCCGAGAACGACAGCTCAGCGGCTATCTCCAATGGAGCCTCCCCCACAGCTCTATCAACACGAGGTCTCGCCCGGGAACCTCTGCCTCCACCATGCGTAATCCTCCTTTGGGAGCTTCGGTGTCCTCCAAATGTGCATGCCCAGGCCCGTTTCGGGAATCTACGTGATAATAATGCTATTTTGAGCCTCTCCATCTGGGTGAGACCATTTGAGGCGCTTGCCACCTGTACATCGTGAGTTTCGGTACTCCTTTGAGAGTCGCGAATGCTTACGCATCCGTGCAGCAAAACCAGCAACAAGGCTAGACATATCGTCCTTCCTCTCCTCATTCGGCTCACTAGCAGCTAGATTTATCTAATCCACAAAGCTCCTAGTCCTCGCTATAACCTTAACTGGTCGACCCTTCTTAGCTTTCTTCTTCTTTCTTTTCTTCGCTAGGGGCACAGATCTTACTTGGCCAAAGGAATTGGTCAGGTTGAACAAATTTCACCAAGGCTTCTTCGACTGACAGTAGAACCCAAGCATGAAGAGTCGTCAGATCGCGCTTGAAAAGGTCGGAAAGAACAAAGTGCTCCCCTTAATAGGTCTTACCGACAATGCGCTGCTAAGGATGAAGGGGACAATGTAATGAAAGGCCCGCATAACTCCCGCAAGTTCTTCACGGACAAGAGGAGCTCGTGGATTGCGCCCGCCCCGCATCTTGAGCAAAGGCCCGATACCTCCAAACCGGCATTCTTACTCAGCTTGACTAGCCGGCTCTCGCTGCGCCACTCCGCAAAGTCCAAGAAAAGGGCCGCTAGAATATATAGGAGATCTCAAAAAAATAAAAAATAAAAAAAAGCGAGCCGCATCAAACTGAGACAAACCTGGGAAGGAGAGAGACTGGTTCGGGTTAAAAGGAAACCCTAGAGAGCCCGACGTCTCGTACCACGAACCCTTAACCAAAACGACCCATTTCGCTTTGATCTTAGAGGAGTCTAGGAGCCCGGATACGAATTACAACCGAGGATTGTGGGTCGAAATAGATAGACAACCCTAATCCCAAGCTTCAAAGTGTAAATGAAGCAAATCTCTACTAGTGAGATATCCAACTGGTAGAGAGAGTTCAACACACTACAACCCATAAGAATCCGAAAGACGTTTGGATGTATGAGCACAGGAGGTGCCCGGGTAAAGTGAAGGAACTGTTTCACCAACGACGTGACGTGGGAGCTAAGTCCTACAACAAACTCGCTTCCCGTGAAGTAGAAGTTATTATCTCGCTTCATCCAATTGAGACAACTACTCGGCCTAACAACCTGCACTAATGTCGCCTGGGACTTGGCAAAAGAATCTCAACCTCCACGCATTATTAGCAAGAATAAGGCTACTTTGCAAAGGGCCAAATCCCGTGGGGTCCCTCCTACGCCCGGGGGTCCGATAGACTCAAGATAGTCTCTTCCTCACCTCTCGCCATACTACAGATAAACAAACTGATTACTACCCAAATAGTGTTGTTCCATACTCTTAACACTCCAGGTTTTGAGCACTTTTTGCATAGTAATCATCCAAATTGACCCAGTTGGCACGTTAAGGACCTAGCAATGCTTCTGATCAAATTTTATGGAAATTTTTATAGTTTTCACAAGCTATATATATTGAAGATAGGGATCCAGCTCAAGCATGAAAGAAACCAATTGAACCTCGTAGTCGCAAAACCAGGCTGCGTGAACTGGGCGTAAAAACAAAGAACTGGCGTAAAAAAGCCCTTGCCACCTTCGCAGGCTGCTAATTTCAGACCGCGAAATTGCCCGCGAATTTATCCGCAACTTTTTTGACTTTTGTCTTTCTTTATTTCTTCCCAAATTATTCCTTATGTAATAGTTTCTTTCTTTTTTGTTAATTTGGTAATTTGTATAAGCAGTATGGCTTGAAATGCCAAAGATTAGACTTTATGGAACATATTTTGATTTTTTATCAAAGATTGGATTTGGGGAAGCTTGTTCGAAAAGCTCCCATTTTTCTTCCATTTTCTCTCATTTTTCTTTTCCTTTCTCGCTAGCCAAACACCCTCTAAGGATGCGTTCTCAAAGGATGAGTGGCTAAAACCCATTCATCCTTGAAGTAGAAGGTCACTGGGCAAAGGATCCTAAGGCAAACTAAGGGTTTTCATTTTTTTTCACTCAGGCATTCACTGTTATTAATGTTCTTTTCTTTAACTCTAGGTTTTTATCCCTTCGGGTCATCTTGAATGGCTAATACTTAGTAAGCTTTCAGTACTATTGACGCTTAAAGCTTCAGATCCGATGCCCGTTAGTTATCATGTATAAAGTCATCGGGAAGCGTGAGCGGCGAGGCAGGTTTTAACTAACTGAGAGCATTAATGGACTGTGAATGCCACTTTCAAAGGATAGTTATTGAGGGTCAAGTTTTATAGCTAAACCAAGGTCTGATTCAGGAAGTAACTATATGTTACTATCCCCAATGCGAGAAAAATACCCCGAGAACCCCACATTTACCTAAGGAACCCAAGCCTAGTGACCTGATACTTCAAGGGACTTCTTTCTATATTTTTACTTAATTTTGCTTACGATTTCAACTATCAAAACCCACTCTTTTTATCCAACCCTAATATCCAAACTACAATCCCCAGTGTAAACCTCAGTATTAGTCATTTCTACAAAGAAAACCCATCCCTGTGGACAATCCTAGAGCCGCTATACTATAGTAGCAATGCTACGGTAGTATGAGGTATTAGGTTATAAATTTTGTTGATTTAGAATACCCTACGGGATACGAATCACAAACAAAAAGAAAAAAAAAGACAAGAAAGGGATCAGCTTAAAGACCTTAGAGGAGTGAAGGCGCTGAAACCTAGAGGATAAAAGGAAACTCCCTTTGAAGGTTTAACAAATAATATTAACAAATCTCAAACCTAATAGGATGACCCTGCCAATCTCAAATGCCTATAGCTGCTTGATTCAAAGCCCCACCGATGAACGATGGACACACCCTCAACAAAGGCAATTCAAACGTAGTTTGTAAAAACTTACTGAAAAATTGAAAGACTTTGAGGAGGCTCTGATGATGGCTTTGAAGCAACGATTCGCAGAAGGATAGGAGAAAAGAAATTACAAAAGGTGAAAGCCTTTGTGAAATGGTAAAAGCAAAGAGTATCTATAACTCAACCCCCCGTACATAGTGAAATATATATAACTCGTATGACCGTGCTATCGATCATCATGCGCCGCAGACATATTAGGAGATGTGCACTACTCACATGCCTTGTGAGCCAACACATTTCACCTTCCGACGCGTTCGAGGTACACATAAATTTTCCAGTCTTTTCCGCCTCCCACACTCGAGATTTAAAACACAATATTTTCCCTAATTGAAAAAGCACAAAGGTTCCAACTGAGGAAAAGGAGGGCATTGTGATTACCCATGGTCTTTAGACCCACTACTCAATGGGCCCAGGTCTGCGAGCCTAAGGCCTGACTCTAGTCCCCACGATTACTACCCAAAATGTGCTATTTGCCACCCTTATTAATACATGTTTGCTGTCTTTTTATGTAGTAAAATGTACTTCTAATTAACCCAATTGGCATGTTAAGGACCTTGCAATGCTACTAATCAAATGTTATGGCAAGTTTTGTTGTTTTTGCAGGCTATTTACACTATTGATAGGGATTCAACTCAAGCATGAAGAAATCATTTGGAATCAGAGTAGAAAAATGAAGAACTAGAAGCAATAACGTGAGAGATGCAAGACCTCTGCAATTTCGCAAGGGTTGGGAAATTTCGCAACTCGCGGGGTCTGCGAAATTTCACAAACAAGAAACTGCCTCCGCTCACTGCTCTACCGGCTTTTGACTTTTGACTCTTTTATCACTTGTCTCTTTCCCAATCCGCCTCATTGTAATAGTGTTTGTTTTCTATATTCGGTAATTTGTAATTGTGGTTTGGTTATAAAAGCCCTGCATAAAGATTAATCGTGAAATGACTTTTTTTTCATCATACGTACTTTGGGAGGAAGCTTTCAGCAACTCCCGCCTTTTCTCACTTTCTCTCATTTTCTTTCCATTCTTTCACTTAGCCAAACACCTCTTCGAGGATGACAACTCGTGAGGATTTGAGTGGCTAGGAAACCTTTCCTCTCAAGTGTAAGGCCACCGGTGAGGGATTCCTGAGGCGTGATGAGGGTTCCTTCAAGGTGTATCCACTCACATTATCAAGCCTTTAACTTTAGGTTTTGATCCCTTCAGTCACCTTTGAATGGTTATTATTGAGTGCTTTTGTGCTCATTAGATGCTTAATGTTAGATCCATTGATGTTCATTAGTTATCATTTATGAGCCATTGAAAGGTGAGTCAAGAAGACTTGTGTTTTAACGACTGAGAGCATTAATGGCCAGTGAATGCCATTTTCAAAGATATTTAATGAGGGGTAGTTTTTATTAAATGAAGATCCTGTTCCGGAGATGACTATAGGTCATCCTCCTAACGCGAGGAAACACCTTCAAGAAACCCTCACGTCTCTAGAACTTAAGCCTGCTTGTCCCGATACTTCAAGGCACCCTTTTACATTTTAATTTATTTTATTTTCAGTTTTCAACCATTACAATCCCCTGTTTTTATCAAAGCCCAAAATCCAAATGAATTCACAAGTTTGAACCTCACTGGTAGTCATTTACACAAAGAAGACCCATCCTTATGGACGATCCTAGAGCCACTATACTGCAGTAGCAATGCTATGGCAGTAGGAGGTATTAGGTATAATTTTGTTGATTCACGATACTCTCGCTTTCAAAGAGAATCACTCCGTGAATGTGAAGTGACCCAAGCCCACCTACCATATTAAAACCAGGGGGCACTACTAAATGAGATATCCCGAAAAGCTTTTCCCTCGTGAAAGCTTGTAGCTCCCCCAAATGCCACCCGTGTCTCGTCTAGAGTTTTTTGCCCCCTAGGCGGCCATTCTTTCGTATATGGCAAGTTCATTATTGATAAATAGATAGAGGCGGGAAATACGCAAAGGGTATTTATCCGTAAATTTTCTAGTTTCCAAATCCCATAGTTCTCAGAGGAATAATCTTTGATAAGGAGGAATTAGTTCTTGATAAGGGAAAATCAGTCCCAGATAAGAAAAAACATATTTATCCTTAAAAAGAGGAGATTCCTTCCCGAGATAGGAGGGAGATTTGGCAACAAATTTCTATAAATCAGGAAGATCCCCTACGAGGGAGAGGCATGCAATTCCAACTGCACAAACTCTCTTCTTTTTCTTCTTCTCCATCCTTGATTCGTGCCACAGTAGGTGTACTAGAATCAACAATATTTATATCCTAAAACTCCTACTGTCGTAGCAAAGCTATTGTAGTATAGTGGCTCTAGGTTCGAACTCAAGGATGGGTTTTCTTCGTGCAAAATGATTTACAGCATGATTTAAAATGGTGATTTCACTTCGATTTGGGGTTTTTGTAAAAGCAAGGATCGATGGTTTGAAAACTGAATGTAGTGAAATAAAGTGTAAGAGAACTCCCTAGTCTAGGTCACCGGGCTTTATGATTCTATGCAATCAAATGTTCTCGGGACCCTTTCTCGCTTTGGGGAGGATGACCTATATAGTCATTTCGAATCGACCTTCGCTTGCTCATAAAATCGAACCCTAAAGTTTTTCTCATAATATACAACATTTATTAACCATTAATGTTTCAAAGCAGTGAAACTCGGTCCTTCGATCTAACTCTGAGGCAAAATAAATGGCAACCAAGGAGCATCAATGATCTAGCACAAGTATCCCCGAGCTTAAAAGCTTGCCAAGTACCGGCTTAATCAGTGGTACACTACAAGTGAGATGCAAACATAAATGATAATAATGCCTCGCATTGCAACAAGGAGGACAAAAGTGTTTTAATTCCTCAAGAACTCCACTCATGGACCTTCCTCTTCAAGGATGAGGGAGGTTTAGTCAAGCATCCCTTGAGCTGTTACTCCCAAGGGGTGTTTCGCGTGCAGGTGCGCGAAAGGAGAGAAAATGAGGGAAATCACCAAGGCGTGAGAGCTGAAAGCCGCTTTTCAATTTTATTGGATCGACAGTGATCAATCATTTACGTGAGAGCTCGACCGAGGCTTATACAGCCTGTGAGTCATGAAATTACAAAAAGTATGAAACAACAAAATTACATTGGAGGACAATAGAAAAAAAAATCACAAAAAGTTGGTCAACAGAAAATGGCAAAGTTACTTAAATTTCGTGAACTCCATTTAATTTCTCAAGGTTGCGAAATTTCGCAACACTGTAAAACCTCTACATTTCTCCTCTCTCCTTCTGTTTTTAGCTCCACTGCCTTCTCGACTTGTACATGCAAATTTTCCGAAGTCTGCCTGTGTTCTTCAGATTTGAGTCAACCTCGATGATAATGGTGTAATCGGGCTTGCAAAAACTACAAAATAACCACAAAATATGATCAAGAGGGTATAGCCAGACCTTAGTGTGTCAATCAAGCTATTTAAGTTGACAGTACACAAAAATGTGCTCAAAACCCGCAATAAATGTGGCTCAAAATAGCACTCACTGCACTAATCGCACTCAATCACCTCCTAACCGACACATTGCTAGTCCCTAAAGCAATTACAAAGAGAAGGAAAGAGTTGCGTGTTATGCTCATGCAAAAGGAATGGTATTTCAAAAGTATATGGATAAGTAATGCCCTATCTCGCTAGAATCATCAAGACCCCGCGCAACAACCATCTCGAGAAAGAATGTGATTCGTGCTACGCAGGTGCTATGAATCAACAATATTTATATCCCAATCCTATCGCTTAGCGGAGCTACCGCAAAGATGCTGTACTCTGTGGTCTAACACAGGATGGGTTTTCTATAATAAATGATTTGCAATGGAGTTCAAAATGATGAATTTAATTTGGATTTTAAGGTGGTGATAAAAACAGTGGTGGTTTGCAAACTGAAAATAAAGGCGAAATAAAATATAAAAAGAACTCAAGCATTTGGGTCTGGGCTTAAGGTCCGTGCTAACCGAGAGAGGTCCCCGGGTTCATTTCTCACATTGGGGGAGGATGACAGCAGTCATCTCCGAACCGATCTTTCATTTAACTTTAAAATCCAAAACCCTAATAATTTTCCTTTTCGAGAAAGCATTATTTAGCATTTATGGTTCCTTCAGTGAAAATCTATCACCTTGACTCATCCTACAATGATTCGTAAAGGGCAACTAATGAATCTTAATGGATCTAATAATAAGCATCCACTAAACCCTAAAAGATTACCAAGTATTGATCAAAGAGGATGCATCAAAAGTGAAAATATAACTCTAACCTACTTCCAAGGGCTCGTAAAGCAACTAATGGATATCAAGGTATTTAAAGCTAAGAATACATCGAACCCTAAAAAGTTTGCTGGCATTGGCCAAAGAAAGTACATCAAAAAGTTTTAAACCTAGAGTTGAAAATTGGGAACCAAATACAAACTCGTCATGGAAGATCAGGGAACCACCAAAGCAGCCTCCGTAGATTCTACCCCTAAAGAACCCTTCCACTTCAAGGAGGAAGGATTTTAGTCGCCATCCTCCAAGTTGTCATCCTGAGGGTGTTTGGCAACCAAGAAAATAAAGAAAAGAAAATGAAAGAAAAGGGAGCAAAGAGAGAAAACTAGAGAGCCGAAAGCTTCCTCAAAATCAAAAAAAAACTTAGGTCATCAGCAGGTTACAATGGCTTATATAGCCTTACAAACATGTGAAATACCAAAATAACCAAACTAGAATAATTACAGTGAGGGTAGAAATGAGAAAAACCAAAAACGGAGTCGTTTGGATCACAAAAAAAACAAAAGCAGAATTTTCGCTATGCACAGTGAATTTCGCTATCATAGCGAAAATCCAAGCATAGCGAAAATTGAAATTTTTCGCTTACATGCACGCATTCTTTCGCTATGATAGCGAAAAATTCGCAGCTTAATTTTCCTCTTATTCATCACTATCGCCATTGTTCCATCACACCGTTCCCACCGCTCCCTCGCCGGCTACTCATCTGATTCATGTATTTTTGCTTTCTTTTCCTTTTTCTGATCTTTATTTCTTCTGATTTTATCTGTAATGCTAAGTCCTACCAGAATTCTTCATGCTTGGAATGACTCAACAAACTTGGCATTAAAAGCTTGCAAACTCCGCAAAATTAGCCACAAATACGATCGCAGCACTCATAGGGACCCGAACATGTCAATTTGCCAAGACTTTATAACAATTAGTACACAAAATGTGTGCTCAAAATCTGTTAAAATAGGGGTTCAAAATAGCACTTTTGGGCACTAATCAGAATGTCACATTGCAACTGTGTTTCGTAAGAGATCCAACCCAAGGGAATCGAATTCGAAACTTCCACCAAATCTAAGTGTTTATGTGGATCAATTTTAACAATAACTCATTGTTGCTCTCCCCCCAACCAAGCTACTGCCAAGACCTAGAACATTGACCAACCTAAATAAATCTGGCCCCACTCTTATTTCATATTTCTTTTTGTATTGTAGGGTGCAATGCTGACGAATCGACCTCACCAAAGTCCATGTAACGGGGGTCCACCGATGACTCCCAACCAACTAAGGCTTAGGGCATCAAGTCATAAGGATCTTTCGACCACTAACTCTTCAGGTTTCACCCTGACTCCGAATGATTTCGAAACTCCAGCACCTACAACTCGCTAAACCTCACCCATCCACCCATGTAGCGAGCACTAAGCCCAAGTGGGCTCCCAAACTCTGGGTTTAAAAGTAACTGCAGTTTAAAGACTTTCGACGTATAAATTCCCCCGACCGTGCTCAGTTTCAAGGCAAAGGTTATGCTTTTCTATTCTTTTCTTTTTCTTTTCTTTTTCTTTTCTTTAAGGAAGACTTCATTGGCCTTCTTTCTTGGGGGTCCTCAACCTATTACAGGTGGTCAACGAAACTATGGTAGGTTTTGCAAAGCAGTGAGCTATGCGCTTCACCATTGAAAAAATTGATGTGCCCTGTGTGTGGTTAGCTAAAGGTGGAAGAAGAAGGCTGAACACCATGAGACTTCAACTAATCATCTACTTAATCATGCATGGAACTGATCTAACATCAATGGCATTGGGCAGTGTTTCAATTTTCCAACTTACAGGTTAGGCAAAACCACAAAAAAAAATAAAAAATAGGGGCAAAAATGGATGCAATTTGAGTTGAGAAAATGAGTTGCATGGTATGTATAGGAATGTATGTCACTATATTTTCATTTTTTACAAAAACAAACAAACAGCTTCAATAAAATGAACAAACAGCAAGCCACTAAACATACAAAATGGGCTTTGCTTAAAAGGGCAAAGTGAAACTGTAAGTAGTTACTCCTTCGCTAACTCTCCCCAACCAAATGTGACATTGTCCCGCAATAGGTCCTGATTGAAAGTTGAATGGGAGGTATGCCACCTCCTCACATGTGGAAGGCTATCCCCATCCCGGGCAAGCTCGAGGTGGTTTTCACTGCAGAGGCTCACGATCACGAGCCGCAGCACATCAAGAGAGTCTCGCAGGGCTGGCCGTGGAGAGGTATTGGTTCTTCCTGAGAAGGAGCGGAAGGGAGTCAAGTGTGCACATGGGGAAATCAGCAGGCAGGGCCTGTGTGACTCGAATCTACACATGAGGATGGCCCGATTCGTGCGCAGTATGGCGCTGGGTCCGAGCCATGGCAAATTTTCAGAGAGTCATCTTCCCGAGGGTCGTATGGGCAATGCAAATGATGCCGATGGAGGAGACGCGGATTTCATCCATGATGGTCAGAAGTCCTGTGGAAGAGTGATATATCAAGTGAGGCGTGATGTATGTTGGGCCCAAAGAACATCCGGTAGAGGTGGTACCGGGGGACAGAGGGCCTGGAGAGACAAGAGGGCAAATGGAGCTGGCGCACCGGGAGCAAAGGGTAGTTGGAGCCGGGAGGGCAGATGCCGGCATTGAGGGTGCCGGGCCCGAGGCTCCCCTGAACATGCTCTACCGGTAGGGCTGCTCCTCATCGAATATAAGAAGCCGACTGGTCCTCGGCTGGGCTCGAAGGTGGAAGGTGATAGGAACGGGGCATAATCTGCCACCGATCAACAGTAAGGATGGACTTGCAGTCACGACGGCGCTCTAATCTAGGCTCAGCAGGGAAGCCGATGTGCTCTCAAGACTGGCACAGAGTCCTGAACAAGAGGCGTGGACTCAGCTCTGGTACTTCATGATGGACCTTGTCCTCTAAATGGAACAAGGATCGTTACACAAGCTCGGCTGGGCTGAACCAGAAGCCCTCTGAGATGCGGTATAGGGCCTCCAAAATGGCTCCTCTCCTCTGGACTAAATGCTGGAGCGGAAAAAGGTTAGACCGCAGGATATGGTCTATAAGAAGCATATACGGCGGAGCCGCCTCCTAACAAATGGTTCCAAGCCGGTCAACCCCGAGAGAATACGACCATCCCTAGGCTTAGGATAGGTCATCGCCTACACTCCACCGAGTTGTCGAGGACCACCTGTATTGAAAGGTACTACACGCTCCGAGCCCTAAGTATTCCCGGGTCACTGCTGATGGAGAAATGAATAGTTGTCGAAAGGCTCAGGCTCTGATGTCATGTAGAACTCAATGACCACCCGAGGGTAGAAAAACCAACGTGGTGTCATGAACGGCTCCAGGGAGTATCTCTACACTAGAAGCATCGGTGGAGCTCCCGGTCTTCTAGCAAAGGCCGGAGATCAATGAACCTCTCAGGCGCATCCTCGCACACCGCATTCTCGTAATAGGTTGCAAAGTGGGAAAAATGGTCAGCTCGATGATAGAGGCCGTAGACAAATCTAGACGGGGGCTCTGGAAGTAGTGTCTCTGTCAGGTGGTGACTGTGGCTCCAGGCCTGAGCCGAAGATTCTCCCACCCAGGTCCTGCCTCGATGGCGGTCCTCCCGATGGCCTGGGATGTGGTGGAGAGGGTAGAGTGGGGCCAACCCGAGTGTTGTATCTCCTTGGGATAGGGGCAGCAACACCAGGGGGATAGGATGAAGCAGGAGCAAAGGAAGAGCCCATGGCAGGGCTACAATGAGCAGCAGCAGAAGCAGGCATGGCGGCGGCGGCAGCCGTGGAGGCTAGGTCGGCGGCGGAGCGTGACTGAGCCGCCGCCAGAGGTGGAGGAGGAGGAATGGCGCACCCTGTGGGCTTAAAGTGTGTCCTCTCGTGGCCCGGCCATGGTTCCTTAAATGCCTATTAAATGGTTGGCTCAAAAAAAAAACTTGGAAAATTAATGGCAGTGCAGGAGACGAAGGGTTGCAGGAAGGTGAAAAGGCAGAACAAAATGTGGAGATGAATAGCAGTGTGTCGCGAAATTTCGCAGATCCTCGCTGAATCTAGAAGAGAACAAGAAAATTCAACCTAGAAATTTCTAGGCAAACAGAAATTCCCCCGCCACTGCAACACTTGCAAACAGAAAACCAACAAAGCTATGAGAAAACATACTTGTAAGTGAGAAAATTTGCAAAAGAAAATATGCCAAAAACAAGGGAATCGATAAAATCACAAATAAAACTAAAAGAATAAAGCAATAAAATTCTAACAAAAATTTTAATGACTTCTGAGATACTGCAGAAGTCACTCCCTATCAGGCAGTTTCTTGAAATCATGGATGGTCAAGGAGGGGGATCTCCTCCTTGTCTGCTGAGTGTTGCACTGCATATGGCTTTAGCCTTTGCCCATTGACTCAACACCCTATCATTTTCAATCGAACAGCTCATCGATCCATCGAGATGCACCTCCCGGATGGCGGAATGGCCTAGTCCATCTCGATTTAAGCTTACATGGAAAGAGGTAGGGATTGGAGTCGTAGAGCAACACTTGGTCTCCTTGTTTGATATGTTTACAAGCTATTAGTTGATCATGCCACTTTTCACTCTTATCTTTGCAATGAGGCCAGTGCCATCATCTTCCTAGTTCTTCCGTACTGCTAATATCGAGGAGCCTTTGAGACCAGCCCGCCCATATCTAGGCCTCTAGTTTCTCTCACTCGCCCACCATGCCTTAGTACTCAATTTCCACAAAGTGTGTGACATGCTTGCCATAAACTAGGCGATAAGGAGACATGCCCGTAATGCCCTGTAGGCTAGCTCCCCAGAGTGCCCACAAAGACCAAGAGCCTAAGAGACCAACTTTTCGGTTAGAGTTCACCACTTTCACGCCTTGTCCCTGATTTCCTCGTGGCTGGGGCTCCACCCCAGCCACCGGTCCGAGGGTGCAAGGGGGTGATCTACTTTATGCTTGACACCATACTGAGCGAGGCTCAAAATGTTTGCTGCGTAAATGTGAACCTCCATCACTAATTATGGCTTTGGGGACCCTAAATCTGGAGAGTAGGTTCTCTTTTGGCACTTTCAATACCACCTGGTCTCACGCTTTACAAGGGACTGCTTCAACCCACTTTGACACATAGTCAACTCCCACCAAAATTTAGAGGTATCCAAAGGAGGAAGGGAATGGTCCCATGAAATCGATGCCTCATACGTCGAATAGGTCAACTACCAAAATCGGGTTTAAAGGCATCATGTGACGGCAAGAAATTTTCCCCAACCTTTGGCATTTGTCGCATTCCCTGCACATGGTATGGGCATCCTTGAAAAGAGAGGGCTGGTCGAAACCCAGATCGTTAAAGACCTTCCTGCGCTTCAGTTTAAATGGCCTCCACATTCATTCTCATGGCAATGGCTGAGTATTCCTTGTTGCTCGTCAGTACACCTTCCGATTATCCAATCACACAATATTCAGGCAACAAGGCCTTCCCAATAATAGAGGAATTTTTGCAACAAGAATTTCTTTGTCTTCAGGCTTCCAATCTATTGGTAGCTCCCCCTCTGCCAAGTAATTTGCAATGTGGGCATACTCCAGGTCTTCTCAACAGAAGCTGTGGACTCCTCAAGGAACTCATCATCATCGAGGGTCAGGAGTGTCAGGCGCTATTGTTAATCTCGAGAGAGGTGATGGACAACATTTTCCACACCCTTTTTGTCCCTGATTTGCAGGTTGAACTCTTGCAGCAAGAGAACCCATCGGATAAGCCTAGCCTTAGCATTTTGTTTGGTGAGCAGGTACTTCAAGGCTGAATGATCCGTGAATATGATTATGTCCGACCCAACCAAATAAGCTCGAAACTTATCTAAGGCATAGACCACTGCCAGCAGCTTCTTTTCTGTGGTTGTGTAATTCCTCTGGGCCTCATTCAATGTCTTGCTTGCATAATAGACCACATGAGGCTTTCCCTCCTTCCTTCGCTCGAGAACTATTCCAAATCTGGCAGATCGCTCGACGCACATCACCTCGAAAGGTACCACCAGTCGCAGTCTCACTACCGGTGTAGTGGTTAACAGCCTTGAGCTCCTCAAAGCTCTTGGCATCAGATCCCAAAAGAATTTGGCATCTTTTTCCAGCAATTTGTAAAGAGGCTTGGCAATTTTCGAGAAGTCCATGATGAACCTCCTATGGGCTTCCCGCATGCCCTAAGAATTGCTCCATACCTCAAGCATTTGTGAGGGAGGGCAGCTTTGGAAATCAAGTCAATTTTTGCCTTGTCAACTTTCGATCCTTTTTCGAAATAACATGCCCTGAAGACACTCCCTAATTGACCATAAATGGCATTTTTCCCATTCAATAAGTTTTTCTCTAGCTGCACTTGCGCAGACACCCCTGTGCTGATTAGGCATTCTTCAAAGCTCCCTCCATAGACTGTAATGTCATCCATGTAAACCTCCAATGCGCCTACCAACCTCATCGAAGATACTGAGCATACATCGTTGAAATGTGGCAGGGGCATTACACAGGCCAAAGGGCATTCTCCTGTATGCATATGTGCCAAATGGCCATGTGAAGGTGGTCTTTTCCTTGTCTTCTACAACAATTTCAATTTGAAAATATCCTAAATAGCCATCCAGGAAGCAGTAGAAGGGGTGACCAGAAATCCTCTAAAGAAGCTGATCCATGAAGGGTAGAGGGAAGTGATCCTTCCTACCCACCCGCTGGTCTCCCATATCACTATCCAACCCACATGCATCTCCTTCATTGCAAATGTTACCCCTAATTTCTTAGGCACAACCTGGGTTGGACTCACCCAGGGGCTATCTGATATGGGGTAGATGATACTCAGCTCGCAGCCAGCCTTTGTGACTTCGCCCCAACCACTTTCTCGCATACGATCCACTCTTCTCTCCGCGGGTCAGCCATCGACTTTGCCTCCTCCTGCGCAAATGTGATGGGTGCAAACTGTTGGGTTAATGCCCTCATCGCACCTCTCCACCCTAGGGCCTGCTTGTTCTCCGAGGATGTGCAAAGATGCTACTTTCCTCTAAGTACGAAAGGTGGAGGAATGACAACTGGCACCGCTTCTCCGCTCTTCCAACAGCATATTTTAATTCCATAGGCAAAGGTTTAAGCTCCAATTTCTGGGGTTCACTGGTTCCTTCCTCAATTATCAAAGGTGAATTTGCTTTTTTTTCTCTAGTCTCCAGCTCTCTACGTCCCGGGCTTCCTACCGCTCTCTTCCGAACACTCACGCTCTTCTGGCCACATCCTACATCCCTAACGGTCAGCCTCGTTCCTCCGTGATTATGTCAATGATGCAACTTTGGGCCATCTTCCACTGGTTGCATGTGCTTTTTACTCAAGTAGAAGATGTTGAGTTCTAAGGTCATGTTTCGGCCGCTGAAGTTGTATACCATCATTTTAAGAATGGATAATCGATTGAGGTGGCCAAGAATGGTCTCCTTAGGATGATAGGCACATAGTTGGCCCCTGATGCAGCTGGTACTGTGTCAAGTACAACAAAATCTACTGGGTAGTAGAATTTGTCCACCTGTATTAGAACATCCTCCACTATCCCCTCGTATCTTGCATGGATCCGCCTCTAAGTGACAATGTGCATTTTGAGGTGATTGAAGCTCTCCAACCCTCAGCTGCTTGTACATCGAATAGGGAAGCAAGTTTACACTTGCACCCAGGTCCAATAGTGTTTCTTCTACACAAATGCCTCCAATATTAACCGAGATGGTAGGACAACCCAGATCTTACCACCGGGGTTCAGATCGATGATAAAGATCGAATTGCTCACCGTGAAGGCCTTTGTCATCATTTAGTCTTCTTCACTGTACAACACAAGTCCTTCAAAAAATTTGGCATATGTGGGGACTTGTTTGATCATATCAAGGTGATGTTGACTTTTACTTGCCTCAAGATTTAATATTTCAGCCTGGTTTGATGGCCTCAGATCGATGATAGTGACCGACTGCTCGCTCAGAAGGCCTTCTTGTCATCATTTAGCCCTCTCTTCACTGTACACAAGTCCTTCAAAATTTTGGCATATGTGGGGACTTGTTTGATCATATCAAGCAGGGGATGTTGACTTTTACTTGCCTCAGCACTTCTAATATTTCACTGTCGATGGCCTTTTTCTTTAGCTTTTGCTTCGAGAAAAGGTGGAGGTGTGCTATTCTTCACTGCAGTCTCTTGGGTCACCGCCTCTTCTAGTTCCTCAGCCCGTGCCTTCTTCGTTTGTACTGCTGTTTGAGCTCTTACCACTTCTCAATGTGATAATTGCCTCGACCTCATCCATCCCGGAATTTACTCACCTGAAGAGCTCACTTCATGCACTTTCTTGGGATATTGTGTATGAGAGGGAATTTCCTTTTCCCCGCAGACCCATACCTGGGTTGGTTAATCTCGAGATTGAATACTGTAGGTTATCATATTTTTAGAAATTTACCATGTGCTATCCATTTTCTTGTTTAGTGTGCTCTATCAGGTCAATTCTCTTATCGTCCGGGGCATTCATCGCCTTCGTTCCTCCACAGTTGCCCACCACCTGCCTGGGTTCATAATGGCATGTTCAACTGAAGATGAGGATGGTAGGACAACCCGGATCTTTATACTTCACTCCGGGTCTCAGATCGATGATAAGATCGACTGCTCAGTCGCATGTCTTTCATTAACATTTAAATTTCTTCTTCACTGCATACAAGTCCTTCAAAATTTTGGCATATGTGGGGACTAGTTTGATCCATATCAAGCAAGGGATGTTGATTCTTTACTTGCCTCAGCACTTAATATTTCAGCCTGCTGATGGCCTTTTCTTAGCTTTTAGTGCTCGAGGAAAAGCGGAGGTGTGCTATTCTTCACTCGTGCAAATTGGGGTCACCGCCTCTTCTAGTTTAGCCTCCCGTGCCTCTTCTCGTTGCACGCTGTTTGAGCTCTTACCACTTCTCAATGTGATAATTGCCTGACCTCATCCATCCCGAATTTGGCCTCCACCGGGAAGCAGCTCACTTCATGCACTGATCGGGGTCAGGTAAGGAGGAATTTCCTTTCCGCAGGACTCAAGCATCGGGTTGGTTAGTCTCGAGATTGAATCACTGGCAGTTATCATATTTTTGTGGAAATCTCACTGGGTGTGTTATCCATTTTCTTGTTGAGTGTAAGCTTTCCATGTTTCAATTCTCTCGATCGGGGTCTAGGCATTCACGCCTTCTATTCCTCCACAGTCATTTCACCACCTCGCTTCAAGTTCATAATGGTCTCGCTCAACCGAAGATGAGATGGTGGGGTGGCCGAGGTCGATGAGGATCCTTGCTGCTGATGTGCAGCAAGAGGCACATATGGAGGAGGCTTTAGCTTCCAGGAGAGGTTTGGGTGATTCCTCTAGCTGTGGTTATGGGTGTCACTACATTCGTGGCATTACCGTGGTCAGGATTAATTCAATAACATTGCATTCTCATCCATCATATCCATTATCATGTGGGACATTAAAAGGTTTCCTTTGGTGCTCGGGCGGATTGACAAATGAAACAAGGATGGTTAGGCAGAGATGCCTCAGTCATTGCTCGCTCCTCATGATGATTTCGCATTTCAAGGTCCTCCAACCTTCTGGTTAAGGCGGATAGCTTTGCCTTCATTTCCATGTCCTCTGTGATTGAGTACATGCCTCCCCTTGAATTTGCTGCAAGTCTCATCCTCTCTACCTCTCTAGGGTTGGGTTCATCCCATGCTTTGGATGTCTCAGCCACATAGTTCAAGAAATCCATGGCTTCCTTTAGATGTTTGCTCATGAAGTCCCCCGCATTACGGTTTTCAATAATAATCGCTTTCATAGCAGGGGACATTCCATTATAGAAATGGTTAACCATCATCCAAGTATCAAAGCCATGGTGGGGCAAGCATTGATGGTCTTTAGGTACCTTTCCCAGCACTGGTAGAATTTCTCATTTTCTAGGGTCAGTGAAGGTAAATTTCCTTCAGTCAAGTATTTTATGGGTGCTTCGAAAAATTTCTTCAAAAAATTCTCGCCCTCGCATATCTCCCCCAATTCTTTATAGTTCCCGCCTCGCAGAGTCGAAACAACCTTAGCCTTGTCTTTCAGGGTTAAGGGGAAGGCTTTCAATTTCAGTGGCACGCATATCAGTTGCACCTTCCTTGAAAGTCATGCAAACTTCCTCAAATTCCCTGATGTGAGTGTATGGATTTTCATTTTCCATACCATGGAAAGTTGGGAGCAGGGGCACCAAATAAGGCCTGACATTCGCATCCTTTGTAGGAGGTATGATACATGAGGGTGCACTCACTCTTGGTGGGTGTATATGGTCCCTCATTGTCTTGTATGCATTTGGGTTCCTTTAAACCCCCTGTTGGCTCTGTTGCTCCTCAGGAGGAAGGTCCATCTGGTTAGTGTCTGCCGACTTCATCGGCCCTGCCTGCTGATGACCCACCCTTCTGACCGGGTCGTAGTGTTTCTATCCCAATGGTGCATAAGCTGAAAGGAAATCAACACAAACAGACAACCAAAAAGACAACAAGGCTTGCAAAAAGGTTAAGGTTAGCTATCATAAAAAAAATGAAAAATCTATAAGACAAGATGTGGCCTGTCCACCCAAAGGAACTCGCTGTGTGGAAGATTCAAGTAAAGACAGTATGAATTATAATTCACCAACACTTGTGATGAGGATCAAGTTCAATAGCTTCACTTGCTCTAAGGCACCATCCCCAAGAACGGCGCACTTATCTGTGCCATAGTAGGTAAACTCGAATCAACAATATTTATATCCTAGAACCCTACCGCCGTAGAAAGCACGCAAAGATAAAGGGCTCTAAGGCCGAACTCGTGGATGGGTTTTCTTTCGTGCAAAATGATTTACAATATTACAATGGTGATTTACCTGATTTGGGGGTTTCTTTGTAAAAGCAAAGGATTGATGGTTTGAAAAACTGGAATGTAGTGAAATAAAAGGTAAAAGAACTCCTAAGCTCCCTGGTCACTTCTGGTTGGGATTCTAAGGTAACCGAAATGTCCTCATTTTTTCCTCACGTTGGGAGTATAGTCATTTCCGAACCGGATTCATTTCTAGCTATAAAACTGAACCCTAAAATTTGTTCATAATATACAAGATTTATTAACCATTAATGTTTCAGCGTTGGAAAACCGGTCCTTCGATCTAAACCTGAGTAAATAAATGGCAACTAAGTGAGCATCGCGATCTAGCACAAGTATCCACCAGCCTTAAAAGCTTGCTAAGTACTGTCAATCGGGGAAAATATCACAAGGATTGCTCTTGAAGTAGATGAACATAAATGATAATAAACAAGGCTGGGCAATGTGGAGGACAATGTTTTACCTCAAGAACCCGATCTAGTGACCTCCTCTGCATGAGGGAGGTTTAGTTTTCAAGCATCCCTTTGAGTTGTCATCCTCAAGGGGTGTTTCAAGGTGAGAAAGTGCCAAAGGGAGAGAAAACGAGGGAAAATCACCAAGGTGGAGAGTCAAAGCTGCGCCAATTTTATTTATCGATAGTGATCGACCGATTTACGCAGCTCGACTCAAGGCTTATATATTGCTCGGAGTCAAGGAAATTACAAAAAAGTATGAAACTACAAAATTACATTGAGGACAGTTTGGGAAAAAATCACAAAAAGCAGTCAAAAAGTTGGTTAAACAACAAACAGGGCAGGTTGCAAAATCGCACCTCGCGAATCGCAGCTGCGAAAAATTCACAACACCGCGTCCCCATTAATCTCTCTCTCCGTCTGCTTAGACCCAATTGCCTTCCGACTTGTACATGCAATCCCAAGTTCGCTCGGTTCGGGATTTATCGACCAATGATAATGGTGTAATTGGCTTGCAAAATCACAAAATAACCACAAATATGATCCGTAGTATACCGACCTTAGTGTACTAATCGGTTATTTAAGTTGATTTAGTACACAGTAATAGTCAAACCGTAATAAACAGCTCAAAATAGCACTAATTGGGCAATTGACCAACTTTTGCTAACTTAATCCTCAGAGAGTCACCGGCCTCACCATTGTTGGGATCACCCTTCAGTTTAGACAGGCTACCGATGCCCCGAAGGTCGATTAATTTACGTAAATAACACAAATTCTTGTACTTATAGTGAAGAATCATTTGTTATCAAAATAAACTATGGAACTCAAGAAACATGCAAGATAGATTAATGTGAATGGTGAAGGTTATTTTTAGCCATAAACTTTCATGGATTTAGTAATAATTATGGGTGTTAATCTAATTATCCTACATGTATAAAGACCGTTAAACACCATACATATACACCTATACATGGGTCCAAAACGAAGAAGGAAAAACAATAGTGAAAGCAAGGAATCTCCAACATGCTTCAGTTAACATTCATTTCAAAAGGATTGGCATGAGGATTATTGATCGGCTTGAGTTTACTCGGGTGGAAATATTTATTAGTTGTTCCTAAAGTTTTTCTGTTGGCTTATAATATTATGATGACTAATGTGTTTGAAACACGGGGAAGAAGAATGGAAGTTGCAACAGATCACCCATTTAGAATCACACTGATTCACATAGGGAAGGTCCAAAATCAATAAAATTGTATATCTTAATACCTTCTTAATGTTTGAAGATTAAGTTACTACAAGACAGCCAAGCTCTAGGCTCTAAACATTGTGAACGTTCTTTCGCACAAATGACTTACAATGGGGTCTGAAAATGGTGAATTTGTTTGATGATTAATAAAAAAAAGAGGTAAATGTCAGAACTGGTGTCAAAAATGAAGTAAAAATATAAAAGAAATTAAGTATCAAAGCACAGGTTCAGTTCTATGGTAACTGAGGGGTTCTCGGTCTCTTTTCCTCAAGGCTAGAGGATGACCATAGCTTACCTCCCTAAACCCATCTTCACTTAGCCATAAACCCAACCCCATTGGGAATCATCCTTGAAAATGGTATTCATCGAAAGCATCAAGGTTCCTACAGTTGAAAACAGTCCCTCGACTCACCCTTCCAATGATCATAGATGTAATCAATAATTTCGTGGGAATCTAGCAATAACCATCCACTGAACCCTAAAAGATTACCAAATGTACTTTAATCATTCAAGGTGCACTATGGATTAAACCTATAGTTAAAAGGAGACACATTTGAATAATAAAGAATATCTCACACAGAACATGAGAACCGCTGGCTACCACACGCATCTTGCTCAGTAGCCTCTCCTCCAAGGAAAAGGAAAGAAGGGTTTTAGCCGCTCACCCCTGAAGTTGTCATCCCTCAAAAGAGTGTTTGGTTAGTGAGGTGTGGGAGAGAAATGGAGAGAAATGAGAAAAGCCGAAGAGCCGAAGCTTCCCGCCAAACTTTATTATTTATCCTGAAGTCTTTTGGTTACAGTGCAGCTTGGGATTTATATATTGCCCAAAGCTAAGAAAAATTACAAAAGAGTATGAATTGGTCACTATTACATGAGGGACAATCTGTGAAAGTAAATTGAAAATTTATGAAACAGTGTCAAAGAGTCAAAATTGTGCAGAACAAGTTTTCATTGTGAATTAAATTTCGCAACCCTGCGAAATTGCTAGTGGTGCTCGATTCCATAACGCTTTTCTTCAGCTTTCTGATCTACAAACAAGTCAACTTGGATTTCTCCATGGTTTGTAGCTTATTCAAAACTTGGCATGATTGGCTTACAAAAATCACAAAATGCCACTAAATATTGCAGCATTGCAAGGTCCTTAACATGCAAATCAAGTTAATTAGGTTATTACCATGCAAAAAGTGTCAAAACATGTAACACAATAAGGGTAAAATAACACTTTTAGGTAATCACTTCCCCCAACTCGACATACATATCTTTAGTGTTGGAAGAAAATAAAGAAAATAAAAAGCAAGATGAGCTATAAATATCTACACAAAAATGGTTTTCAAAATCATCAAGTGATAAACCCAACTCGCAAAGGTAAGTTATCAAAGCCCTGTCCAATGACCATCTCAGGAAGAGTGTGTGCTATGCAAAATCAAGTATCAAAACAGTGTTAACTCCTATAGAACCAACCTAACATCTTCCAAAAAAACCTAAGTGTTAATTTGATTAGCTTTCAAAAATAATCTGTCAAACTCGTCTTCAACCTAGCTCTTATCTAAACCTTGCAAACTAACTAACCTCAATAGATTAGGACCCACTTTTATTCCATTACTCAGTTTTTTTGTTATAGGGGTGCAATGCTGAGGGTATCGAACTCACAAGTGTCCATGTAACGGGGGTCCACCGATGACTCCCAACCACTAAGGCTTCAGCATCAAGTCATAAGAATCTTCGACCACCGACTCTTCGTAGTTTCAATTCTCGACTCTTAATGAATCTAAAAACTCCAGCACCTACAATTTGCTAAAATCTACCTATTCACCCATGTAACAAGCACAAGGTCGGTGACTCTCAACCAGTTGGTTTAGGGCACCATGTTTTAAAGACTTTCGTCATATCCCCCTCAAACCGTGCTCGGGTTTCAAGGCAAAGTGTCACAATTATTTATTTTTTTTCTTTTTCTTTTTCTTCTCTCTTTTTCTTTTCTTTCTTTCTTTCTTTTTTTTTTTAAAGACTCATTGGTCTTTATTCAAGTGGTCCACTCATTAAAGGTGGTAAAAATCTTTCAGCCTGACTTCTTTGTGGCATAGGAGGTAAGGCAGTTTTTCAGCCTATAATGAAATCTAATGTGCACGTGTGTGTTATTCAACGTGGAAAGAAAAAGCTTAGTCACACAAGAATTTCCAAATGCATTATCAACTCAACTAAGCATAACACCATTCTAACATCAACAACATTGGAACAAAAATTCAATTCCTCATACTGAAAGCTGGGTATTACAAAAAACAAGTTTTCTGAAATTGAGAAACTGAAAGCATGAACTAAGAACTAAAAACATGAATTATATTAAAAAAACTAACTAACTAGCAAGCCATTCAACTAAACAAAACAGGCTTGCTCAAAACTTAAATCAACACGCTCCTTGTCCTCCCCCAACCAAATGCACACTGTCTCAATGCATATGGAAATGGAAAATACTTATGAGGAAGTTATTATTCCTGGAGAAATGCAAATGCGGAGATGGAGGGACCAATTCGAAACAAGAAATAAAAGAGAGGAAGAGTGTTAAACCAAAATATTAATAGTGCAAAATATGATCATGCCACAAGAATGGAAATAAAAAAGATATCAATATGCTTCCCAAAGAGGCCTTATTCACCCCATTTGGGCTTCAAATTATCAAGTTGGGAGAAGAAAAGAGATGTTAAATGTACTACACTACATTTTGAAAATTACGCCCCTACAGGCTAATCTCAAAAGTGTTCTTTTTCAGGCTATATTTAGATTCTACACTCTCTAAGCTTTCCAACCATACTAAAATTACCCAAAACGGAGTTTGGATGAAAAAGTTATGGCTAAAAAAAGAAAATAGGTGCACTCATATCGCGAATATTCAAGTACTGAATTTTCGCAACTTGTTTAATTTCTTTTTTTTTTTTTTTTTGAAATTTTATATATATAAAAAGAATATTTTTTTTTTTTAATTTTCTCCACAAGGTCTTTCCGCCTCCTACACAGTTGTCGCTCCTGGTTCTTTTCCCTACGAAATTACCAAGAGCTCCCCCACAGTCGTGATAATTTCGCAAAATTTCAACCCTTGTGAAATTTTTCAATCTCCCGCTCACTATATACTACTAGTACAAAACCTGCAAAAATAAGCCAGGAAAAATTAAAGAAAGATGCAGGAAAATTAAAAATGAGCTAAAAACAAGGATTAAATTAAAATTAGAGGAAATCTAAAGAGAAAAACTAAATAAATCAAAATAAAATAAAACCAAAAATCGAAACAAAAAGTGGGAGATCGAGTCCTCTCTCCCAAACCGCCAAGCCTTTGAAGCCGTTGAACTGTGGAGCTGTGGTCTGCTAAGGTCCAAGTGCTCCAAATCTCAACCAAGATAGTTTCGGTATGAGCCATCCGATGTGCCATGCAATATGAGCAGCTGCCAATGTCTGTGATGTAGTGGCGAAAGTTTGAACAAAGGCCACTAACTTCCTAAAGTACGCACAACACGGGATACCTTAGCAAAGAGGTGTTTCCGCGGTTGAATGTGGGCAGCAGTGTAGGTGGATTTGCACTAGGTCAGGAGAGGGTGTTGATAGCAGTGGGTTGTTGGTGGTTTGGGTAGTGACACTAGGATTCAATTTTGTGGAAAATGGTTTAAGGATAAGCTTTTGGGGCTCTTCCACTACTTCCTTTCCATTGCCCTCCTTAGTCAGCAATGGAGAGATTGCTTCATCCTTTCTTGATGGACAAAAACCAACACAAATGTCTGAGGATTCAGATAACCCTTCAGAAAATTTTGCAACAGTCTCTATCAGCTTTTCTTATAGCTGCTGTTTACAATGCTCCTCCATTGTGATGTAAATTAGGCACTCTTCCTCCGATAAACATACATATCGATCGCGCCTCAAATTGAGTAACGCAGATACATATCAAATTTCTGATCAAGGTCACTTTGAAGCCCATCTAATTTTTGGTCTAGAGAGCTCTCCATAGTATCAATTCTTTGATTTGTTTTGACGTTCACTACTTTCTGTTCCTCTATGCGCACCCACCCTGGCCTGCTCAAGTTCGCGATTGCTTCGTCTGACCCAGAGGTTAACCCTGGTCGGGTGGCCGTGAGGAGTCACATGATGTGAAGGAGCAGGAGGTGTATACCGTGGAGGTCTTGATTTCCAGCGAGAAATTTGGGTGGCCCCCAACTAGGGTTGTAGGTACTGCCATATGGTGCATTAGTTAGAGGAACAGTGCAGAAGGGTGCACTCACCCATAAAGGGTGTCTGTAATCCCTTATGGACCTATATGCATAGGGTTTCTCTCCACTAGGTACTGACTATGTTGCTCTCCCTCTGGGTGTTCCATTGGGTTCAAACTAATATTCAATTCAGAATTGGACTCCTGTACAATACTGACTTTGATCAACCTGCCTTATGGATTTCTAATCCATTAGAACATGCACTCCTGCAGTAAGAATAGGGCAAACACCAGACAACAAAGAAACAATCCTACCTAAAGGTTTTAGCTTCTTTTTTTTTTTTTAAACATTGAAATGAAACTAAAAAAAAAACTGACCCTAAAATACTAAAAAGAATGATAAAAGAAAATTCACCAAAACTTGTGATAAGGATCACAACTGTTCAATGGTTCATCACTTGCACTAAGGCACCATCCCCGGCAACGACGCCATTTTATTCGCGTCAGTAGGGATATCTGGAATCAACAAAATCTATACCTAATACCTCTTACCACCGTAGCATTGCTACTGCAGTACAGTGGCTTTAGGGTCGAACACAGGGATAGGTTTTCTTCGCACAAATGACTTATAGTGGGGTTCAAAATGGTGAATTTGTTTTGGATGTTGGGATTTGATAAAAAAAAAAAGTGAGGTGAAATGTTTGGAAACTGGAAATAAAATGAAGTAAAAAATATAAAAGAAATCTCCTTAAAGTATCAGGCTACTGGGTTTGGGTTCTAATGGTAACTGAGGGTTCCTCGCCCTTTTCTCATATTGGGGAGGACGACCCAAAGTCATCTCCGAACCAGATCTTCATTTTAGCGCTATAAACCTAACCCTTAATAACTATCCTTTGAAAATGGTATTCACTCAAGATCGTGGTCTCGCATGCTGGAAAAAAGTCTCCTCACTCATCTTCCAATGACTAATAGATGGTAACTAATGAATCTCAAAGGGATCTAGCACAAGCATCCACTTAACCCTAAAAGATTACCAAATGTGATCATTCAAGGTGCATCGTGATAAAACTTCATAGTTAAAAGGAGACACATGAATAGCAAGAATACCCGAGTTGGAGAACATGAGAACCGTCGCTACTACATCCGTTGCCTAGTAGCCTTCTCCTCTAAGGAAAGAAGGGTTTTAGCCGCTCATCCTTTGAGTTGTCATCCTCAAAGGGTGTTTGGCTAGTGAGAAAGGGAGAGAAAATGAGAAAAGGCGGGAAGAGCTGAAAGCTTCCCGCCAAACTTTATTATTGATCCCAAAGTCTTCTGGTTACAGTGCAGCTTGGGACTTATATACTGCCCAAAGCCAAACAAAATTACAAAAGAGTATGAATTGGCCACTATTACATGAGGGACAATTTAGGAAAAAATGAAAATTGCAGCAGAAAAGTCAAAAGTCA
>JAEQBH010005998.1:0-189756 GCA_016808115.1 Tetrastigma voinierianum
GGACATTATTAAATTTGTCCCAATCTGATCGAGGCCAAGTTAGTCGTCCGTCTGAAATTAATCACTGCCAATCCTGTAGCGTCTTAAACATGGTAAAGGGTTTTTGGGTTTAGTACATGCCAACCAATCATATATATTTATACGATAATTAGTTATTTTTTTATAATTTCAATTTATTTATCCATTATTGTTTTAAGTATAATATTTGTTTAAAACAAATTGAAACTATAATTTTCATATATTATAAATCGATTTCTTACTTGATAATTTAAAATATGAAAATATTATAACGAGAAAAAATATATTATTAAAAGCCTATTAATATTAAAAAAACTATTTATTTTATGCTTTGGTGTTTAAGATAATTTTTGTTTAACTTATGTATTACTTTAAGATTTTTTTGTTTAACTTAATTATATTACTTAATATCAATAAATTATTTTGGATTATAATAAAAAATTAAATATCTCTTTTATTTAGCAAAAAACAAATTTAAGTAAAACTAAAAGTATAAACCCAAACAAAAATTTTGATTTAAATACCATTGCAAAGTAATCTATGTTGTATTTAAGAAATTGAATTTTATTTATTTATGTTATTTTACATTTTAAAATTATTTTTATTAATTTTTGCTACCGATATTCGTAGCAAAAATATCTATCGATATATCGCGATATATCACGTAATTTATTCTTGATATATTCGTCGATCTTGATATACCGATATATTTTGATATTTATTTATCTTTGAATATCGTAGAGATTGTTAATTGAAACGTGGACGGATAAGATCGAATATTATAAATGAAGATGATGAAATTTGAAAGAATTTAAAATGCCCCGAAATAATTTTTGAAAAGAAAAGGGCCCAAATGATTAAAAAAAATAAATGGAATTGTTCATTTTTATAATTTCAATTTATTTATCCATTATTGTTTTAAGTATAATATTTGTTAAAACAATTAGAAACTATAATTTTTCATATATTATAAAAATCGATTTCTTACTTGATAATTTAAAATATGAAAATATTATAACAGAAAAATATATTATTAAAAGCCTATTAATATTAAAAAAACTATTTATTTTATGTGGTGTTTAAGATAATTTTTTGTTTAACTTAATAATATTACTTTAAGATTTTTTTGTTTAACTTAATTATATTACTTAATATCAATAAATTATTTTTGGACATAATAAAAATTAAATATCTCTTTTATTCCCAGCAAAAAACAAATTTAAGTAAAACTAAAAGTATAAACCCAAACAAAAATTATGATTTAAATACCATTGCAAAGTAATCTATGTTGTCTTTAAGAAGTGAATTTTTATTTATTTATGTTATTGTTACATTTTTAAATTATTTTTATTAATTTTTACTTTCTTAATATTAATGTAAAAATATCTATCTGATATATCGGAATGATTCAGCTAGATATATTTTCGTCGATCATAGATATTTTGATCATGAAGTATCTTCGTAAAATTAGTTAAAAAACATTTATTATTAATATATAATATTTACTAGAATCTATAGTCGGTTCATAAAGTAAAAAAAAAAAAAACTATTAGGAATATATAGTCCAATCAATTAAGTTTATTAATAAATTAAAAGTTTTATTATAAAATGTAAATATTATCGATAATTTTTTAGAAACAAAAAAGTATTAAAAAGTTAAAATAAAAATGTTTCTTTAATTTTTTTAGTAGCAAACCAATTTGGTGTGTTTTAAAATTTGAAATTTATCCAACAGCTGTCTCCTTTACCTTTTTGACTTTTGAGGACAACGTTTTGAGAGCAACCATGTGTGGGGATTTTCCTTTGCTTCTTCCAGACCAGCTTCCTCTTCTTCCCTAATTTTATGGCTGCAGCCACTCCTCCCTTCATTCCCAATTATCTGATCTCCAGTACCCACTTGATCTTTGTTGCCAAGGAGTTCCCCTCTCTTCCATAAAGAGGAGGCTGTTGATGGAGAGTTCTTCCAGTCAGGGGACTCGAGGTTCGGCTTTCTCTGGTTCTGTTATCCCCAGAGGGTTTGTCAAATCGGACGTCGACTCAAGGATCGCTCGTCCCGTTTGCCGTCGGCAAAATCAGCGAGTACCAATGGAAAATTCGCCGCTGTGGAGACTCCCGGCCTTATCGCACTGCCGACGACGACTTTGGAGCGTTCGAGACTGACCAAAAATGGGTCTAAGGCTGAATATTCGAACCCGAAAATAGGCGGAAAAAGAAAATGGTGCTTTTGGGCTGCCGACATCGACGACCAACCGTCGTCTGTTTTTAGGTTCAGTAGATCCAGATTCAGTTGTGTGTGAGGAAATATTGGGTTCCATATCTCCGGGAAAACGGATCTGTTGGGGTCTGATTCTTGCGCCTCCAGGTCCAGTCGAGGGTTGGATTCAGGCGCTTCTGGGAGTTGGCTACTGCGGGATCCAGAGAGGTCGGGTTTACACGGATTCAACACCGTCGGCGCAGAGATCCTGGCCAGTTCACTGAAGGGTCTGAACCTCAATTGTCGGTTTTGGCCGTTCAGTCGGATTTGATATTTTCCAACGCGTTTTATGGCTTTATATTGTCAGATTTTGTTGGTTTTAGTCTCTACAGGTCCGGATCTGGTCGCCGTTCCGGTGGCTCAATAATGGCTATGTTTTGTTGAATAGATCGGTTATCTATTACCACCGCTGATGCAGAACGGCTAGTGGTTGTCCAAAGCTCTTCGGGTATACCCGGGATATGGCAGAAATCATGGTGAGCTGCAAGTTTTATGTTGCCGAACCAGATCCGGTCGATCTGATGATGGTGTACATCCCAATTTCTCTGGATTTTGCTTCGCAGAGATCAGTTCCGATCAGTTTGGGTATCCTCGTCGGTTTGTCAATGAAGGTCATGTCGGGTATCCTCTTTGCGTCCTTAACTCAGATCTACAGTTCGGTCAAAAGGCGAGTGGTCGGCAGGTCGGTCCGGTAACTCAGTGGATCTGGTCAAATCTAATACTACAGTGTTCAGCTTTAGTTTAATGCACGGCCTGGATGAGTTCAGATCCAGTGGGGTTCGTCATTTCAGTGTTCATGAATGATTTATCCCGCAGGTGTTCTTTTTCAGTAGAGGTGCAGTTTGTTTGACCGCTCAGTTCGGTTTTGTTTCCATCAAGGGAGTAATTACCGGAGGTGGTGTGTTGCTGGTTGGTTCAGTACTCTTTCAATAATGGCTTCCAGAATATTTCTGCTTTTCCAGACTCAGTTCTCTATGTAATTGCTAGATTGATTTTGCCCGGACTCAGTCCCTTGGGTTGTTCCGTTGATTGGCTTTTTGCAAGTTTGCTCCTTAGCCCGAGTTGTGGGTTTGTGTTATGTGGTTATTTTGTTTGTTGACCTGTATTTGGGGTCTGGTTGGATTGTCTCTCCTTTGCCCGGGGTGTGGGCTTGGTTATGTTGGTTGCATGTTTTATGGCATCTGTTTGTGTCTGTTGTGGGCTGTTGCCCTCTCCTATTTTTAGGGGAGGTTCTGTCCGGTTTTCGGTTTCTTCGGTGGCCTAGGCCTCTTGTATTCTTTTCGGTTGTTTGTTGGGCATTGCCCTTTTGGAAATAAATTCTTAATCATCCAAAAAAAAAAAGATTATATTCTCTGCTGTGTTTAAGATAAGATAGTGGATACGACTGTCTTGCATTTGTTGTTATATCTTCCTTAACCCCCCTTTCTTCCTCTGTCAGAACAGAGGTCTTTCCAATTTCTGCATTCTACATGTTTATGCCGATTAATTTTATGATCAGACTAAACTTAGCGTGACGGGTGGCAGTATTCTTGCTTGGTTTCACTTTCTTTCTACGCAGTGGCATTTCTCTCTTGTCGTTTTAACTGCAACCTCTCTCACTCTGCGCCTTTATGAGATTTTGCAAAAGCGTCGAATTCTTGAGATTTTCTGTTCCATTTCACTGAATCCAGACCGTCAGGCGGTTGGAGAGTAGTGATGATGGCTTGATGGCTGGGTTGAAGGTTTTAAAGGAATTAGGTATCAATTCGATGTTATTTCAGCGCATTTATCGGTTCGTGATAGTTTACTTGATAATCCTTGATTGTTTTCGCTTTCGGCACTACCAAATCGCGGAGAACTACCGGTTCTTTGCGAGAAATCTTGTCGGCTCGTAGTACGTGTCGAGAGGTTAGAATCTGCCATATCTCAAGCACTTATTTTTGTCATTTCCTTTTTTATAATGCGGATTTGGAGAGTGGTGATGATATGACGATGAAGCGACATCTTTCCCATCGGGGCCCGGTCGATGTTGAATTTATCATCGATTCATGCTCTGTTACATACGTATGTCTGAATTTTTATATGCGAGGAAATTTCGTGGCTCCGAGAATACTTGGTTCGGGGAAAATTGAGGGCGAGAAGGTGGATGTCCTACAGTTTTGGAGTCATTGTTATTAGCGAAAGTTATTTGTGGGAAAGAAGAACAATAGCTTCTCGTGATTCAGTCTACATCTGCCAAATGGTACCACATTCTCATGCGGTGAAAAATATTATCCTCTAATTCCAATTTCTTTTCATTAGTTTAAATCGCCTTTCTCGGGGTTTGGAATGTTTTATGGGCCCGAAGCAGGCGTACGGGGCTGAACGGATGGTGGCAGAGAGTCGGAATTCGAACACATGCAGGTCGGAGCCGGCGTTAGTGCTGGGTTTCTCGATACCTCTCCACATATTTGGCCTTTCAAGCGTATTTGTTTTATCGAGTGGTCTTTGTGAAATTTATGGGATTTATTTTATTTTATTTCATTTGCTTGCTTGTGAAGGCTTGTGCCCAGGATGTGGGCGATTTGTTATATTTGTTTTATCAATTGGTCTTGGGCGAAGCCGTTTCCACCATATTTTAGGGAGAGTCTTTGTCAGTTTTTCGTTTTTGGTGCGCTTTTTGAGCACGTGTATTATTAACACGGTTTTTGTTGGGACTTTTCGCACTGGTAATAAGTGCTTGGTGTCGAAAAAAAAAAAAAATGGTGCGTTATGTTATGTTGTTATGTGATATATTGCTAATAGTTCTTTTTATTCTTAATGAGTTTCTTGTAATCTTGTTGATATATTATTTTAACTGTTGTAGATAAATTGATTGAGCCGTCGTGTTTCTTTGATGATGATTCCGGGTATCTTGTTCTTGGCTCATGAAGCGATGATTTAACTTCGTCCGATTACGAATATGTACCCAATACCGTAAGCGATGGTTGGTGAAGCCACCAAAGTTTTTCAATACTTCCGGCATGTTTGCTTTTTGAATATGTTCTTGTTAAGATAAATCTTGTATGTTTTGTATCTCTTTTCCTTTCTTTTACATGTTTTGTGACATCATTTGATTTAAAGATTCTGAAGTCAATCTTCATCTACCGTCCCGTTACTCTTTCGTTTTTAGGTTTATGCCTTTAGAGCCATGGTTACGATTTTAACCCGATATGCTTCTTGTTTGTGGTTTGATGATACATTGGATTAATTTTCTAAGTCAAACTAAATAAATGAGAAATAAGAAGATTGCTTATAAAAGAAATATTATCTAAATATATAAACCGTATATATTGTTGTTATGAGAGAAAATTATATTGATGTAAAAATCTCTTGCTTCATTATTTGTCATGTTTTGTTTTATTGCATTTGTTTGTGCTTTTTTCTTTTTTTGGGTTTCCTTCGATTGATTTTTTAGTCATATATTGTTTTTTTTTTTGTGTATGTCTTTTGGTGATTCTTTTCACGATGAAAACCACCAGCTTCCAAGTGCATATATGTTCTCTTTTTAACACCAAATTACTGCATCTTGTTGGTAGCATTTAACATAAAAATCAAAGTAAAGTGATGGAATTGTTTAAAGAGGCACTATAACCACAACATGCAATTGAACCTTTTAGTCTTCTTCCAGTATGCGGTGTAATTTAATAATAACTACTTTGTGGGGAGTGAGTCTTTTCTTGGTCTCACGATACATAATCTTGAGTTTGTTCCGGAGTGCTTGATGGTTGGATACGACTTCGACAATTTTGATATAATATTTGCAAAATTATAAAATTAGTAAATGAATCTGACCAGGTAGAATAAGCGCGAGACCTTAATGTGCAATTTGGGTTAGTCACGATTAGTCTGTAAAAGAGATAATAAAACACAGAAATAAACAGTTGAAAATAGCATTTTTGGTATTAATCAGCTCATATGCATGCTTGGCAAGTCACGGTATTTCTGCATCTGTCTGAATCTTAGGAGTGTGAAAGCGCGTCGTTGATGTTTCACCGATGACTCTTTTCTTGAACAATCTTTTGTTTTTTAAACTTAAGACCCATTGGAAAATCTCCGATAATAAATCCAGTTTGTCTCATCGAGTCAGTGTGTTTATCATTTATGGGCGCATGAATTTTTGGGTTCACAACTCTGGGACGCGTGAGCTTTTCAACATGTTTACAGTCATCTTCCAACAAAGCACCATACGAAGCGCAGCTTATTTTGAACTGTCCGGTTTAGTTAATTTCGAATTTCGAGAATTTGGTACGCAAACGGCTTATGACAAAGCCGAAGACCTTGGAGTCTCGGGATCAAAACCAATACTCAAACACTTTTCGGGGCTATCGAAAATAGTCTGGCTTGTCGATATTCGATCGCAAAATTTTGGAATTTGAAATGCCTTGCTGCTGACCACATTCGTAGCCCCGAAGAACCACATGTCATTAGCCCGACCTTGTGGTTAGAAATAATCGAGTTGGAAAATTACTATATCTTGGAGTTTAATAAGCTCGCTGATTTTAATGATCTTACGTCGTAAATTTCGTTCGCGTGAAGCCCAAACTTTAATTTTTGGGCCGAGTCAAACCGACGCGAGCGTCGAAAATTTTCGCTTTTCCTTTTCACTTCTTATCTTTCTCCTCAGTTTCCCTTACTCTTTGTCCTTTTTTTTTTTTAACTTTCTTTCTCCCTTAACGAGTTACCGTTCGCCCGAATTGATTAAAAGTAGGAAACCGCCACTCTCGTACCACGTGTCTCATTTTCCCGTTTTCTTGAATTTTTAATTCTTTTCTTTTTGTTTGTTTGTTCTATCTCGGTGAGGGGCTACCTTCCTTCATACTCAACTTGACACATGGCTCGACATGGCGAATTCATCCTAGTGTCGTAATGTCGCGTCGCATCCAGTTTGTGACGTGATATCGTTTGTTTTGGCATTGAAATTTCGTATCACCGAGAAATCTGCGAAATTCAACTAAGTAACTAGATTTTGCGAGACAAATTCAACAGTAAAACTCGTTTCGTTATTTGAGATCTAGAAAATTTATGGTTTCCAATCAAAATTACGCTTTATGCACCGAGGAAAAATTGAATTTTTCAGGGTTTCTATTTAAGGAAATGACCCTCTTGACTCTTCCTGAAGGGAACCCCGAGATGGACTTGCTAACCCCTTGCGTGGAACCCTTGCTAGAGCAATGTAACTGGATTAGAGGAAGGATATATTTCCACTTAGCTATTGCTTAAAACAGTCATTTCTCTCATTTATTCTTTTTAGTAGGTGAAGCAAAGTGAATTCATACCCTTAGTAAGAATTACTAAACACATACTAAAAATATTCTTTTATCCATTTTAACTACCCTTAGACTGGACCTATAGCTTTGGTGTTAGAACTTAGGATTAAGGCCTTCTATCGGCCTTAGACGTTGGTCGAAAGAGTATGCCTTCTTATTTTCAAAGTCAAGTAAACTACCTTTTCTATTAGGAGCTAGAAGCTTAGAGTTGTTAGAGGCTAGGAGCTAGGACGAGATGAGGAGAAGGGAAGAAGTCACTCGTATGAGTTGTTGTAATGGATTTATGGTATGTAGTGGTCAATCGATAGAAACTTGTTCACATCTTGGTAAGGTTATGAGGCAGTAATGGCCCTCACTTAGATGGGAGGAGGATGTTTTGGACTCTGGGTGATCAGCGGTCCTTTAGGGAGCTAGCTACATTCTTTTAGTGAGAAGGGGATAGGTAGCCAGCCTTGCGCACTAGGAGTTTGAAGATGTCTAGAGTATATGACTTAAACGCCGATGGACGAGGCTCTTTATTATTCTCAAATCCATTTCGTACAAAGAAGGAAAGGCATGACAACTTGCCTTCCCTTACTCTTACTAAGACTAATGTGCAATCATTCCTCCGTCACATTTATTTGCAATAGATTCTAACTAAGACCCGAATAGTCCACTGGTCATTCGACATTTTCTCTAGTTGCCCCTCTTCTTAAAGCCCTTTGAGAAGAAGATGAATGTCAATGTGCCATTTTATCCTTTATTTGGAATACTATTGACTTAATCTTCTTTTTCTTCGGCGAGGATATCGTCGTTTTAGGAAAGATTTGATAACATCTTCCTTAGCCTTGTCTTCTACTCTAGCTAATTGAATACTAGAATATTAGTTTCATATGTCCCTTCCTTGTCCTATTCAGGTTAGTATGTGTTGAGGATTAGTTTTCTAATAGGGCAGATTATTTTTCGGCACTACGTGCTTAACCTTTCCTTTATTATATTCTTACATTTTGTTTACTTTCATCACTCTTCTAGTGTGTCTAAATAATATTGTATTAACGTATTTTTACGTGATGAAATTCGAGAATTATTAACTTGTGGAGATGCGCTTTGCTCAGCTGGCTAAAGCCTTTTTGCTGCTTTGCTAACAGTGGGATCTAATGGAGACGCGCGAGAAACCCTATGAAGAGTGGATGGACACCCTCCGTGAGAAAGTGCTTATGATGACAGAGGAGTTCCAAGAGTGGACTAGAGCTCTAGAGGGAGAGATCATACTATTGAGCGAGAATGATGGCGTTACTTGATACCTCAATCTGCGCCTCTTGTGAAGGTGCGAGTGCCTGTGCCTAAGCCTTTCGGGGGTGCACGGAACACCAAGGACTTGGAGAACTTCTCTTGAGACATGGAAAATTATTTCATTGCTACTTGCATACCTGTTGGTAAACAAGTAACGATTAACCGCCATGTATTTATCGGGCGATGTAAAGCTTTGGTGGCCGGGGCGGATGTCGAGAGCGATCTTGTTGTTGGTTATTAAGATGTCGAAATGTGGGAGTACTAAAAGAGCGAAGGATTAGTTCCTTCCCACCGAAAATGACATGGATGGCTAGAGTGCGAAAATGCTTAAGAAAATGGGCAGCGCGGGCATGGTAAAGAATACGTAAAGTCATTTATTTACCGTTGTTAATTGGCGAAAAATCAGGGCCAAGTCAAAGTTAATAGTTGTTCAACTCCGTTTCAAGTTGCAGCGTAGACTAAAAAAAAAAAATATGAAGCATAGGGTGTGCAGAAACCTCTCGGCCAGTGCAGCCCAGCGGTCGTAGGAAACACCGGCTAGTGCGTCTTTAGATGCGGTGCGCGGTCTAATGCCGCTGACGTACTTGCCTCGACAAGGTGCTGGGCGCCAGTGCTTTGCTAGACACGGTGCTTGACTAGGCGCTGAAGCCAGCGGTGCCTCGACTTTGAATCTTATGCCCAGGAATGGTGGCTACCGATCCCAGTGCCATGACATGCACAGCAGTGCGCAGCTTGGTGCATGCGGCCGCGATTGCCGATGCGGTGCGTGCGCAGATACGTTCGCGCCGACTGCTAGCGCTGGCGTACTGGGTATGACACCTCGACCTCTTGCGTGCATAGAGCCGCGACTCGGCGTAGTGCATGTCTAGCGCGGTCTTGCTCCCGGTCAGTGTCGTACCTGGCGCGATTGCGCGGGCTGGTGCGTCCACCCCAGCCATAGTCGCGCCGGTACGAGTGCGTGACATGCATAGGCGATTACTTTCACGACCTAGTGCATCCACCCCAGCCGTAATTGTCACGACTGGTGCCGCTGCCAGCCGCGACCTTGGCATACTTTGCGTGGCGTGCGCAGGCGGTCGCGCCGACCTAGTGCTCTCACGGGCCAATTTGTCTTCTGAACGCAGTCTTTTGCTTAGGCGTAATTAGCGCCGACTGGTGTCATGCTGAAAGCGGAGTGCCTCGACTTGGTGCCATGACATGCCTAAGCGAGGGGCCTTGGCTGGTGCGTGCGGAGCACGGTGACTCGACCTGAGTGCGTACGGACGCGATTTTCGTGAAGCAGTGCCACATGACATGCACAGTAAGGTGCACCGACTTTAGAGCATGCCTGAACCGCGATTAGCCGACATAATGCCATGACATGCCTAGGCATGGCGCCTCGACTTTAGTGCGTTTTGAGCACGGTCTTTTCTCGGCACAGTGCGTGCCTAGTATGATGCTTGCCGACTTTACAGTCTTGTGACATGCCTAGAAAAGGTCTTATCGGCGTGAGTCTTTTAGGCAGCGGTGGTTCGTACAGTGCTTTCACAGGCAGCGGTGCCTCGACTGAGTGCCATGACAAAGCTTTTAGACAAGGTACCTTGATGCAGTGCGTGCGCAGACTCGGTGGCTCGGCTGATAATGCCTGAACCGCGATTTGCGCCGGCAGTGCCATGACATCCGCGAGCGATGTGTCTGCTTGGCGCCGTGCGTGCTGAGCGTAGTGCGCCGGTCGCGTCTGTAAGCGGCTTTGAAGCGCGGCGCCGGCGCAGTCGCGTCACGCAGGCGCGGTCGCGCCGGCCGAAGTCTTGTGCCTAGTCCGCGGTGTACCGAAGCTTGGTCGTGTTGACATGCCTAGGCGAGTCGCCATAAGGCTTAGTCTTCTGCGTAGACTCGGTGCTTCGACCCAGTGCTTACCCTGAACACGGTGACATGGCCTGAATTAACGCCTAGGCATGGTGCCTCGACCTAGTGCGCGAGGCATGACACCTGGGGTGCAGTCTTAAATCTTGGCGCGCGGTGCGTCGACAGTGCCGTGACATAGGCGCGGTGCCCTCGACTGATCGTGCCTAATCGTGGTGCCTCGGTCACAGTCGCGTGCACAGAAGCTAGATGCCTCGGTCTAGTGCCATGACATCTTAGAAAAGATGCGCCATTTTTCAGTTAGCACTGAAGCGCGGTCGCGGCTAGTGCTTGCCTATTCACGGTGCCCCTGCGACCTAGTGCCATTCACTAGCCGGCAGTGTCTCGACTATTGTCATGATAATACTTTAGGCAAGTGCCTTTGCTAGTGCATGCCCTGAACTTCATTGACTTGGCTTTAGTGCGTCACTTTCAAACCCATGATGGCTCGGCCTGGATTCCGTGACATTACTTTAGCGAGGTGCGCATAGGCCTAGCGATAATGCTTGAACCGCGGTGCATCGAGCATGGTGCCATGATATGCATAGAGCATGACACCTCGGCACAGTGCGTACCCCTGAGCAGGTGCCTCGGCACAGTGCCATACTGGCCATGGGTAATGCCATTTAGTCTTTATGTTGTCTGCAAACCAGTGCCTCGACCTAGTGATGCTTTCCTAGATTCGTTGCTTCGGCGAGTGGCGCTGAACGCGATTATTTGTCTAACTGGTCGCGAATTGCCTTGCCCACGGTGCCTACCGACTGTCGCGTGGCTTTAAAGGCCCGGAGTTCGCCCAGTGCAGTGCATGCTGGAGCTTCGGTGGCTGTGCAGTGCGTGCTGGAAGCGCGGTGTCTTGGCCTAGTGCCATGACATGCCAGAAGCCAGTGCCTCTCGACTAGTGCATGGTGGACCGCGATGCCTCGGTCTAATGTATGCCTAGGCACGGTGCCTCGTCTGTGCGTACTTTGAAACGCGATTGCCTCGGTCTAATGCATGCCTAGGCGCGGTGCGCCGACTGGTCTGTCTTTGTAGCGGTCGCGCCGGCGCAGTGCATTGACATGCTTAGACGAGGTGCCTGCGACTGTCGTGCCAAGCGGCGATTGCCTCGGCTTTAGTGCCATTACATGCCTAGACAAGGTGCGTTGGCTGTCGTGCGAACGCGATTTGTAGACCTTGATTTTTCCCTTCAACACTTGCATTTATCATGGGTGTCACACTTCGCTGAAATCGTTCTCATATAACACCATTAGGGCCCTTTTAGGTTTAGTCTGTCTCTGAGCCTCGGGTGGGTTTGTATGTGGTCCGTTGAGTGCATATGTAGTTCACTTTAGAGTGTCACCATGACTTATTTTTTTAGTTATTGGCATGTCTTTATGGGAAGCCAGTGGGGCCCGCCGAGGTTTTAGGCTGATCAAAGTTTATTAGAGTATGTCAAATTCGAGCACTTGAGCTTGTTTCGATCATATCTCCCTTATCAGAGCTGAATTGTTCCTTTGTTTATTTTGCATTGGATTCGCATTTGCGGAGGTTTTTGTTAAAATTTCATAATTTTTGTCAGCCGTTTGATATCGGTTATTTACGGTTCATCGAGTAATCATTATCACAATCTGGTTTGGAGTGATTTTGGTGAGCACTCCTCCTTGTTTCGATCATGCTCTCCCCCTCATCCGACTTGGAATGGTGCCTTAGTTTTTGTTGGTCTCCTTATTCTTTAGAAACATTATATCAAAGTTTCATAATTTTCCTCAACCGGATGGGCCCGGTTGGAAGGCTGGTTGTCCGGTTAGTCGGTAGCTTGGTAATGGAGCGGCGCTTTTGTGATTTTGGAACCCAAATCGTATATGGAGTCGAGCCCGTAAGCTCGAAGCTCGACCATGGGAGTATTGTGGGCCATTTTGGGGCCTTGGATTCTGGTGTCTGATTCCCGCCATGAATCCATGTGGATACTTGGTGGTGAATATTTGAAATCTTAAAGTTGACGCGTGAATAAGGAGAGAGTTAATGGGGAAGGCTGTTTGAGAGACTAATTGGGGCCCTTTCAAAGCTTGAAGGTGGAAAGCACCGGTAGGTTCGGATGCGAGGTGAGAATCGGTATAAAGGGGAGAAAGATCAAAGTGGAAGGGATCTTGGAAGGGCGACCACTACGGGCTCAACCGCATGTTTCTTTGTTTCGGCTTGGATGCTTGGCTTGGTTTCTTTTAACGCTTTGTGGAAGAGGTAAAAATGCTCTCTGGCTCCACTCTATTCTTTAATAGACATTCGATCAAATTTGAGAGTTTCTCCTCAACCATTTGGCCCAGGTTTTCACGCTCATACGTGGCAGGTTCAACCGATTCTGGCAGGCGGTTGGGTGGTTGGTTTATTTTGGTTGGTTCTCTCATGGCGAGAATCGATCCTTGGTTATTTTTAGATTCACGACTCTTTAGGAAGTTTCGATAAATTTTGAGAGCCTCTCTCGATGGTATGGGTGATTTGGGAAGCCAGGATTAGTCGGTTCATTAGGTTGGGTTTGCGGGAATGGCCGGAGTTTGGGGAGTTTGGTTTGTTTTGGTTGGTTCTCACTCATCAGGCGAGAATCCAATCATAGCTTGTCTTTTAGATTCTGACTCTTTTAGGAAGTTTGTGACAAATTTTGGGAATCGCCGACCCGATGGTATGGGCGGTTGGGAAACCCAGTTAGTCGGTTCATTAGGTTAGATTTGCGGGAATAGCCGAGTTTGGGGTTGGTTTGTTTTGAAGTTTGGGTTTCTCCCTCCATCGGTGAGAATCGATCACCGTTATCTTGTTAGATTCACGACTCTTTCAGGAAGTTTGTGACAAATTACGAGAGCCTCTCTCGATGGTATGGGCCCGGTTGGGAAACCAGTTAGTCGATTCATTAGGTTAGGTTGCATGGCCGGAGTTTTGGTAGTTTGGTTGGTTATGGTTGGTTCACGTCATGCGAGATGAGAATGCGATCACCGTTTATCTTGTTAGATTCTGACTCTTTTAGGAAGTTTGTGACAAATTTTGAGAGCCTCTCACAAATGGTATGGGATGAGTTTGGGGCAGAGATTAGTCGGTTCATTGGGATTGGGTTTGCGGGAGCAGCGGTTTGGGTGGATTCGGTTGGTTTTGTTGGTTCTCACTCATCGTGAGAATTAATCACGTTTGTTGTCTTCAGATTCACGACTTTGCCCAAGATAGTTTACGAAATTTTTTGAAATCTTTTCTCATCCCGGAATGCACGGACATTTGGGAAGCAGACAGCCGGTTCATTAGATTGATTCTTTGGAATGGCGGTTTGAGTAGTTTGCTTTGTTTGTGTTGGTTCTTGGTCATTGGTCGAATTGGCCTCTTTGTTTGTCTTGTTAGTTCTAATTTCTAAGGAAGGTTCGAGGAGAAGTTTTGAAATCTTTTCTCAACCATGGATTGGTTGGGAAAGCCAGAGCCCGGCGGTTCATTGGAGTTGGGTTTTCGAATGGCGGTTTAGGTACTGCTTTGTTTGTATTGGTTTTGGTCATTGGTCGGGTTGCACTCCGTCTATTTTGTAGATTCTGATGCGTGAAAGATGTTTAATGAAGTTTGAAGTACTACGTCGTTTGGATTTGTTGAAAGCCAGGTTCAGCCGGTTGGGCAAAGAACGACTCATGGTGACCCCTATTACAGCATATTTCGGAGTCCGAATATATTATGGTGTGCTCTTAGTCGCCTTGAGAACGTAAGCGAACTTTAGGAATTCTGAGAGTTCGAGTTTCGGTTTGAACAAAGTGGGGTAGTGGGCAATGTGGATTGGTAAGTATGGTTTGTTTTGTTAGATTTTAAAGGGAACGTGTGCTAAAATAAGCAAACCACTTACCTCCTTTCAGTCTGCTTCCTTTCTTTTGGTATGAGATCCAATATTTGGTTTTAAATGAATGATGTATGATATATTATTTGCCCTACCTATTCGGTGTGCGTAGCTAGGGACCTGAATTTTATCTTAGGCGTTGGTATTTGTATCGCTATGTGTGCATGGTTTTGAATTTTGACATTGTGATCGTTTGAACTTTTGGCGGCCTGCTTATACCGGCGCTTGGCTAGGGACCACGATTATGTGCTTTAATGTTAGGTAATGAATTTCATATGGATCTTTGTGTTGGGTGTCTGCATGCTGTGTTTGTTAATTGCCTTTGATGCAGCGTGGCCGGGGACCGCGGTACGTCTTAGTTCTTGCTTTGGTTGAGGAGTGTTTTAAGCGTACTGAATGCCAGGTGGGTTGGTCGTCACGAGTTGTATGTTTAGCGCAGGAGTATCGATCATGACCCGTATGGCTCCACATGCCCGATTCACTAGTAGGAAGCCAGAGTTCGGGGCCTGGGAGTGCTACCTCATGTGCGCTGATGGTAATCGATCCGAACGAGAAATCTAGTTTTCGCGAGACCGCCTTTTTATACTAGAGTCATTGGTTTTGTTCTTCTTGGTTTTCTATATAAAATAACAACCAAAAGTAGTAGCGATTGAAAAAGTCCTCTCGAGGATGGATTTTCAAAACTTCGAAAATCAATCCACATTTTTCTTCCATATAAAGCGAATTCGTAGGCGCATGGATCGGGTAGGGTCCTGAGTGGCATTCATTTTGGGGGCGAACAGAATCTCACGGTTTCATGGGAGGATCGAAGCAGACTTGAGTTGTGTATATTGGGCTAGCATGGTTTATTTACCATTAGACTCTTAGGCTACCTGAATGACGTGATAACTTACTTGGTTGGTATTTGGCCTACACATTTGTGATTTGTTTATGTATTATTTTCACATTTTTGGATTATAGCATGCTTTCTCATTTATTGATCGAATTATCCCAGCTATGATATTTGGAATTAAGGGCGAGGATAAGTGTGTAGATTTGTGATAAGGCTTTCTCTTTGTGCGTGATTGTTTTGTTGCATGACTTCTCCTTCCTGCATGATTGCTTGCTTAGCTTGTGTTTGTGGGGCATGTATCTGTACTTACGAATCACTAGTCTTGAGTCGATTCCCATTTGATTGCTTGAGATTCTTGAAATTCGTTATTTGTTTGCCAAATAGAAGCTAGGGGTTTGGAATAGGATCTGCTATAAGAGACTATATGGTGTGTGGGAGACTTAGCAGCTGGAGATGAGACGGATGTCCGAGCAATGAAAACTTGTATAGCCCTGAGCTGGATTTCATGGATACTTGCGTGGCCGGTGTGTGCATAATGATTGATTGATTGACAGTTAGGATCTGGGTTGTGTATCCTTGTGGAGTGCAGTCATATAGCCTTTAGGACTTGCCTCTTCCCTTTGTTAACCGAGCCATCTTACCCACTAGGTATTACCATATGCCGAGAATCTTGCTCAGCCGTATGGAGCCATTTATCAAATTAGATGTTAACATAACATGTCAGAATCTTGCTCCTGCATGTGGAGCCATTTTATCGGATCGATATTTAACATCACATGTCGAATCATTCAACTGAGGTTTTCATTGTGGGATTGCATACTGGATTGATTTCCGGATTGATAGTCACGGGGACTGATATGCCCTCTTTACTTCTTCCAGGATTATTGATTAAGAGCGACCTGGGTTCCCGAGCTTGGATTCGGATCGGAGGTAGACTTGTTAGAGATTCAGATCCACGGTCGGTTCGGCGGACATCAATCATGAGATATGGACTCTCGATGCCTTCTCTTGTCGACGACTAGTGGTGCAAATGCAGCATCTCTGGGATCTTGTTTTGGGGTTGGGACATAGGATTGATGAGCATCGAGGCCGACCATTACGATTTTTGGGGAGCACCCGCGCTGACTCTACCCCACCTCCACCGCCTTACCATCATCGGACCCAGCGTACCGCTTGGGACTACCGCAGTTCCACCCCATGCGCCCCACCAGGTATTTGGACCTTTGTCTGTGGGGCCCATACGGAGTTCCACACCCACCACCACGGCCAGTTGTCCAGCCAGTAAGTTGGAGCTTTTGTTCTACATGGTGGGGACCCGAGACCATGCCACGATACATTGTGACCCCGCATAGATTATTGATGACACTCGGGCGTATCGATAGGATTTGAAGCCGGAGGATCGGGTCTCTGCTGATATTCTGATGGAGTTATAGGTTGGGGCCGAATGATGACCTTCCGGTGGCGGCCTTGCGGTTAAGGTTCTCTGGACATTGAGGAATTTGCCGGGATAGGAATTGCCCCGTATTCACTTGCGATTATCTGACTGCTGTCGCGTGCATAGATTGGATGAACCTGAAATGATCATGCTTTTCATACACGTCGTTTTAGTGGTGCGCTTAGCGTTGGTTTGCATCATTGGACCCTTTGAGCGCAGGACATGGTTGATTTGGGGCAAAGTATTATCGAACTGATATTCTTTTATCTTGTAGTGGGCGTGTCACGAAGAGAGTTGGAGGCCCTCGAGGCGGAAGTAGGATGGTCGATTCTTTCATTTATCTCTGATGGAGAGAAGATAGCACGGATTATAGATAGACCCTCGCTGTGATCGGATCAAACATGAGTTATGCGTGGTCTTGACCTCGCTTTGCTAGGCATCTCGTGGAAGCCTGGGGAATGACTTTCGGATGCATTGGTTCAGTACTCTACACTCTATGACATTGAGGGCATATCTAGAGGATTATGGGCGGACTCTTCTCCTTCAGACTCTAAGGGGAAGAAGCCGGGGTAGGGACCCAGACCATCGGATGTTGGTGCCATTATGGCGGAATAGTCCCCACGTCACCCCTCCGTTTCGAGACAATTTTCGGGGCAGCCTTACGGATGATAGGGCGAGGTCGGTCTGGACCAATTTACTCCTTTTCGGTAGATTGAACTGCCACTGTCGGCCATCACGGCGGTGTAGCCTTTCACGTAGGCGCCTCGGGAGGCCCTTGTATGGTACCGTCGACGGTATAGAGGCACGCCTCCGCAGAAGTAGGCTAGGCCGGTTTACGACTCGGGATGCCAGTAGAGCATTTCAAAGGTGGTTGAAGGAGGTTTGATTATTCGCCACCACCCGGTCCTGCTACGGCCTACCTACTGGATTAGGCCAGTCTTGGCTGTGCTATCATCAGAGAGCGGGTCATGATACATATAGTTGTGCAGCATTTAGGCATGCTATTATGATTGATCAGGGTTTGGTTGATTTGGGACGCCCTAGAGTGACTACAGACCCGCTACCCACTCATAACACTAGAGTTGTACCTCCACCCCTAGGTGGTATACATTCGATTGAGTTTTTGGGAGATGAGATATTCATGATGGGATGGGATGGAGGCTCCTCGGCCAATCTTGTTTATCTGGATTCGAGGCTTTAATGGATACATTGGTCGAAGTATGGTATTCGACGCTCGTCGATCATGCGCATAGGCCCCACAGGACTAATGGGCGGTTAGTATCAATAAGAACATGAGGATTTTGAGAAAGATGGTTGAGACTTAGGGATTGGTCGAGAAGCTCCCCTTTTACGCATTGTGGCCTTATCGTACATCTTTTCGTGCTTCTCTTGGGTCTACACCTTATTCTTTGGGTATATGGCATGGAGGCGATCTTTGTTAAGTGAATAGGATCCTTGGTAGCATTAAAGCCTCGGATATCACGAGAGATTGAGTGGAGCTCAGTCAGATTATGATCCCGGCTCGACCTTTTAGATGAGAGGGGATTGAGGCGACGGATGATGTTCGAACTGTCGGAGGAAAATGACTCGTGCATTTAAGAAAGGGTCGAACTAGGAAGTTTCAAAAGGCGACCTAGTCTTGAAGGTCCTCAGGGGATTGATCAACGACCACAGAGAGAAGTTTGGAAGGCCGTGTTTGAGCGGGCCTTATGTCATCAGAGATCGACTCGAGGGAGGCGGCCGGTTGGCGGCCGACTAGTGCTTGCCTATTCACGGTGCCTCGACCTAGTGCCATTCCTAGCAACGGTGCCTCAGCCTAGTGCCATGATATGCCTAGAGAAGGCGTCTTGGCCTAGTGCATGCCTAGACTTGGTGACTTGGCCTAGTGCATGCCTAGACACGGTGCCTCGACCTAGTTCCATGACATGTGCGCAGCGAGGTGCCTCGGCTGCGTCGCTAGACCGCGATTGCATCGGCATAGTGCCATGACATCTTGCGCGTGGCACCGACTGAGTGCGTGCCCCAGGCCTTGCGGTCTTGCCGACTTTAGTGCCATGCTGCCATGGTGCCTCGACCTTGTGCCATGACATGCCTAGACAAGGTGCCTCTCGGCTGGTCGTAGGTGGAATGGCGGTCTGCCTCACAATGCATGCCTAGGCCGCGGTGCCTGGCCTAGTCTTATCTTTGGCAGCGTGCCTCGGCTGGTGCGTGGCATGCTGAGACGAGGTGTTTCGGCCTAATCGTGTCTGGCGTGCGCCGGCCTTGTGCCGTTGCATGCTGGAACGAGGTGCGTTGGCCTAGTGCATGCTTAGACACGGTGCCTCGGATTAGTGCCATGACATGCTTAGCTATAGGGGACAGGTCCCCTTGTGGACTTTCATCAATGGGCTCGTCCTCGTCTGATCCCGGAGGGGGAAGATGGAAGCCTCGAGGCATAGATCGCCATCGTCTGATAGTAGGGTGGCCTCGACCCTCGGCCCAGCCTTCAATCGGGGCTCGAGTCAGGCTTAGATGTGCTCTGGGAATACGATATAATGGTCGAGGAAAAAATAGGGGACGGATGTGCGGGTGGACTGGGTGGTGGACCTTGTCCTCGAAATGAAATAAAGATGTCATAATCAGCTCTACCGGGCTGAACCACTAGCCCTCTGAAATGCGATATAACACCTGAGATGGCTCTATTCTCTAGAACAATATGTTGAAGTGGAAACATATTAGACCTCAAATGTGATAATAGGAAGCATCTGTGGTAGGTTCTTTGAATAATATGACCCTGGTAGCGTCCGTAGAGAGTCGAAGCATAGGGCTCTGTACAACGGTTAGAGCATTCATGTATGAGATGGCGCCTAAAAGCACGCTAGGGCGCTTCTTTGCTGAGAGTAGGTGGTGGCGGAGGGCCCCGAGGCGGGCTGGGAGCTGGAGTGGAGGTCTCGGCGGGGGTGGGGCCTTGGCGCACCGCTGAGTGCGAAGAATGAGCTCTGAGTGTCGGCGCAATGGATGGCCAGTGGTCATCTCTGTTCCTCTCATGGGGCGTGCTTTTCTCCGGCTTGCATTCCAACTTGGAGAAGCTCTCAAATGCTCTTGGATGCCCCTCTTGCACCAACCTCCACTTAAGGTACATCCCAGCCGCGCCGTATGCATGGCAACTCCCGAGTCGAGACGGTCTCAAGCGGCTTTGGTGATTGCATCTTTAAGCTTTTGGAGCGGCTTGGCGCCTCCCATTCCGCTTATCTCTTTTTGAAAAGATGCAGCCCAGAGGCCTTGGCTACCTTGTAATGACCAGGAATAAATCTTACGCAGTAGTTTCTTGGCTAGAACGATCAGGATTACGTGACCTTAATTGGGGGTTGGCTAGTGCCACCACCTTCACATCCATCCTTATCTCGGACTTTGAAATCCAGATGACCCAAAACATGATCTCGGTTTGAAGCCGAACTCCTGCTTCTCTTTCTTGACATATATTGGATTCTTGCCTTGATGCAGCCGAACACCATCTCAAAGTGTCTTATGTGATCTTACGGGAGTCGGTGTAGATCCTTTGTCGTCCCAATATACACTTACGAATGAATCCGAGTGAATAGGACCTTCATGAGGTTACAAAATGCCAGCATGAGCATTAGTCAAACTAAAGAGCATAACAAAAATTGAAAACTTCCATGCAGGTATTTACACATAGTCTTTGCCTTGTTCCCTTGATTGCGCGAAGTCGCGATATCCGCGTTGCAAATTAAGCGGTGAAGTACCGGCCCTTGCTCGTCCCGATCCCGACGAGTTTAGCGACCCAGAGGTATGGTCGCAGTCGTTACTTTGTCGATTATTGTAGCACACATCCGAAAGCGTCCCATCTTGCTTCTTACGAACAACACGGCGCTCACTACGGTGATTTGAAGTTTGGACGAGACATCAACTCCCTCGGTGTTTATGACTCTCACCGACTCTGGTGTAGTCATCCAGATAAGGAGCTTGGGGCGGGGAGGTCGACCAACCTGAGCTCTATCGATGATCGATTGCCTTCTTGGTGTTAAGCTATTTGTGACTCGGAGGATAACATCGGCAAATCGTCGGTTTGGGGCTATGGCATCGGCACTTCGACTTGCTTTTCGGCTTGATCTCGATCATTCTTGCGCGACATATGTGTGATCGCCTTCCCTAGACCCTTCTTGAGTTGTAGAATGACAAGGTCTTCTCCATTTGAAGGTCTCTTAAACGCTTCTTGATTCATACAAAGCATGTTTGCTTCTCATCCATGATCAACGGTCAGATTCAGAGTTTGGCAAGCGAATTTATCTTGGCTCACATGGAAGAAATCGTTGCCTAAAATGAAATCAAAATCATCGAAGGAATACTAAGGAAATCCCTAAATGAGAGATCGATCAGCTCCTCGAACTCCTCGGTCATGGTCAGAGTGTGCGTGTGGAATGACTCATCAGTTCTTGGCCAGGCCATTTCTCGAGTCTCCATCGATTCATATTTGTGAGTCAGCGGCCCAGTGGCATTAAGCGGTGAGTCGAATGGTGGTGTTCGTATCGATTGTTGTACTTTATCTACTCACGTCGAAGCACGGATATGCGTGCTATCTCGGCCTTTATCCTTGCTGCTTGCTCACGGTACATCATGAGTGTTGCATTAGCCGTCCCTTAGCTACGATCACATTCATGTCGCATTTTTGGCTCGTGTCTGGCGCTGAGAGCCGTTAAGTGAAGCCTTCTCAATGCCTCTTGAATTATGAAACGAGGCGTCTTTAGGCACTCTCCTGACTCGTATTTTATTAGGCTCTTCAAAATCTGAATTCTCAATCTGAGGCTCCCGTCTCGGGATGCTCTATGCTCTCTTTGAATCATTTCACGATGGTCACTTAAGTGGGCGCATGGTCGGCTATATAGGATGCTCGAGTGATCCTAGTCTGGAAATATGACTAGGTCGTACTCTAACAGTCTTTGTCATGATCGCCGTCTTTCTCGCCTTTAGGAGTCTGTTTGTTGAAGAAACTCATGCCTGTGCGAAATCCTATTGGGAGTAAGAGTCCTTCAGCTTAGAAGTCCTTCCTGTGCTTGGGAGTCCTTCCACTTCAGGGTGATCTTTCCACTTTAAGTCCTTGTGTAGAGTCTTTCTACTTAGAAGATCCTTATAACTTGGGAGCTTACTTAGGATCTTGATCCTTGTTACATTCGGATAAGGAAACTGCGTGAGGCTCTCTGCACATATGTTGTAGACATCCCTACCTTATTTAGTTTACTGCAGCCAAGTGTTACGCCTCGGGCCCCTCTAGCGAAGTGAGTGCCATGACAACCTTTGTAATCTAATTAGATTGCCTTGCCTTCCACCGTATCGTCTTGGCTCACGCTTTGTCTTCCCGGCGCTTGTTTTCTAACTGCCTTGCTCTTTTTCCCTTAGGCGGGCCATGGGGCAAAGGCAGTGCCCTCAAGCTGCACGGGACTCGTGTTATCTAGACAAGGGGCTGACACCTAGACACGTTGACTCGGCCTAGTTAATGTCTAGACATGGTGCCTCTGCCTAGTTCCATGACATGCCTAAGCAAGGTGCTTGCACCGGCACAGTCGTCTTTTAGGCAACTGATGCCTCGGCTAGTGCCATGACATGCTGAAGCGCGACGCCTCGGCGCAGATGGCATATGCAGACTTTGGTGCAGTGCTTGCCCTGAACCACGGTGTTTGATCACAGTGCTTGCCTAGACAAGGTGCCTTGACCTAGTCGTACAGGCGGTCTTATACGCCTGGTGTGCCTTGACGTACCTGGGCACGGCGCCTCGACTGATGCTTGCTGAGCCGCGGTTCCTCGGCCACAGTGACATGCTGTGTCACATGCCTGCCCACCGACTAGCGTGTGCGGCGTCTGGCCGTGCTAGACTGACCTTCTCACGTCCCGATCCTCGACTTTCTTATAGTCGTTTCCATCACATGTTGAACACACAGGTCTCGCGAGGCAGAGCCCCCGTAACCACATGTCTTCTTGACCTTGCTCTTGTTGGCCCTCTTGCGTGCCTCTCCTTGCGCTCGTTACTGACTGGCGCATTGCTCTATAACAAATGCCTCTCAGGCCTGCTACTTGACTCCTCGAAACCATGATGGCCTCTAGGGCACATACTGTTCTTTGCTGAAGGTCGTCTCGATGACCCTTTAGCATGCTCATTCACGTGAGCCACGAGGCACCTGCGCCCGCCCGGTGCATTACGCTACCATTGTGCCTCGACAAGGGTGTCTCTGTATTGTTTAAAGCGGTAGCTCACGTTAGGCTCACATTGCTGCGGCGCTGCTCATCTGTTATTGTCGGCCCGAGACTCGTGCTGACGTGGTACCTCAGAAGCGATCTCAATCCTCGGGTACCACTTACTTAGTGCGTGTTTCGCGCCTGAAACCTTTAAGGCCCCACTCTTTCAGGCTTACTTAGTGCATGTCTCGGCGCCTGAAACACTAGGGCCCCCTCTTTTCAGGCATCTCTCGTCAGCCCAGGCCCACTCTACAGGCGAAAGTAGGAACTCCTCCGTCAGAGTTCCCATCCTCTCAGAGGCATCCCATCCCGTGTTGAATAACTTATGCCTGTCGCCTCGGCGGTATATGGCGGTATATCTCGACACCAATCCCATCTGCCCCTCTTGTAGAGGAACTGTGTCCTTTCATGCGTTGTGTTGACAAGTTTCGCCTTGCCTTAGGCTCATCGAAGCGGCAAGCCCCAGGCCGGTTCTGCGGGTAGGCCAAACACCCCGCCGTAGTCCACGACTCTGAACAAGCTCACTCGCTCCTCTAAGCATCTCCGTCTTGTCTCCTAAGGCGGTCCTGCTCACATACCCCTGCACTCTCTTTGAAGCACTAAAACCACTCATTGCACACATCCGTCGACTTCATTGTCCTCATAGACTCTCATCACGCACACCCCTAATCAACACATTTTCTTCACGGCGCACTCTCTCCATTGTGGCTCGATTGGCTTAGCCGCAGTGTGTAACACCTAGCCACGATGCCGGCTAGTGCCTGTCCCAGACAAGGTGCCTCGGCTTTGAGTGCTTTGCCACAGGCCGATCTTCGACACGAATTAGCCACGGTGCTGACTAGTGCTATTCCTAGCCACGGTACCTTGGCCTAGTTCCATGACATGCCTAGAAAAGGTGCCTTGGCCTAGTTCATGCCTAGACACGTTGACTCGACCTAGTGAATGCTTAGACATGGTGCCTTGGCCTAGTTCCATGACATGCCTAAGCAAGGCCTTGCCTCGCTACAGTGCGTCTTTCAGGCGGGGTGTCTTGGCTGAGTCTTGTGGCATTACTAGGCGCGCCCAGTGCAGCGTCTTTGGCGTAGTCTTGCCAGCCTTATTAAATCGTCCCTTGATTTTATCATCGGCAAAGGGTGTTTAGGCTACAAATTAAAGAAAGTGGGAGAAGAAAATATCCTGACGAGAGGAAAGGCTTCGGTGCCGGTTTCCTTGATTGATTGATGGAGTGACAAAGCGTTGATTTGATTCCTGACATGGTTGAGCATATAGGTGTATAAGGAAATTACAAAAGTGTGTTAAAGAACGAAATTACATGAGAAGCGAGTTGTATAAAACCACGAAAATTAGATTGGCAGTCACGAGGCACGTGAAGCGGTGTTCGCGGTTCTGCGAGTGCGGCTGAAATTTCGTGACTGCGAAATTTGCGGGTTGCAAACTTTGGCTTCTCTGCCAAAAATTGCTCTATTCTCTTTAGTGTTTTGTTCCAAAATTCCTACGATTTGATCATGTATCTTGGTCGACTCCATCGTGTTTGAATCCAACTTAGGAAATATGAGGTTGACCTCAAAACTACCAAAAATAGCTACATAATGTGATCGATGGCAGCTAGGGACCTAATGTATCAATTAAGTTATTAAAATTGATTAGTACACACAAAAGCGCATAAAACCTGCTATAATAATTTTTTGAAATTGCGTATTTGGGTACTAATCCTCCCAATCGAGACATTGCTAGTCCCATGTGATGATAAAAGAAAGGAAGATCATGCGGGATATGTTATCGCAAAAAATGGTATGCATTTTGAAAGTATGTGCAGGTAATGCCTAACCTTCAATATGACAAATTAAGTAGTCTCTGTATAAGACGACAGGAGAAAATGCCATGAACTGGATTTGGGGCAACATTTATTCAAATCATTTAGAATTTCCACTTAGAAATCTAAGTGTTTTTAGGTGATCGGTTATGATAAGGCTATGAAGCTACCTCCCGACTAAAATCTGCCAAATACCTTGGGCCCATTGATAACCTAAGCAGATTCAATTCCACATATTTCCTTATACATTGTATTGTAGGTGTAATGCTTCGACTTCACGAGAGTCAGATTATGCTTGAGGATCCCACAGATGACTCTCGACCCGACTAAGGTTTAGGACATCAAGTTCAAAATCTTCCGGCCCAGGCTACGAGGTTTATTGCGGGCTTGAATAATTTAGAGAATCAAACGCTACAACTCGCTAAACTCCACCCATCCACCTTAGCGATCACTAAGTCGGTGACTTCTGACCGGTTGGTTTTAGGGCACCGGGCTTTGAGGCACTGGCCGTGGGCCGCAATTTGTCTTCCGGGTTTGAGGCAAGCGCGCGACCACTTGTCTCTTTTCTTTTCTTTCTTTTGGATTTTTCTTTTTCTTTTGGAAGACTCATTGGCTTCTTTTTCTTAAGAACTCTAATCTATTATGGGCCGTCAACGATGCTAAGGCCGGTGTTGTAAAGTAAAAGGAGAAAGCAACTTCTTAGCCCATTGATGAAAACTAATGTGAACCGTGTGTGGCTAGAGAATGGTGGAAGACAGGGTGTAATTACCATGGTCATCAAGCCGACCCGATAACTTCCCGATGGGCATGGAACCATTCTAGCATTTGGTATCATACGATTACTTGATTTTCAATTTACAAGGGAAGAAATGAAAACCATAAAAATATTGGAGCTGAAATGAGATGCAAAAAGTGTAGAAAAATAGATTTGTATTATATATATATCAAGGTAGATTTATAAAATTTTTCGCATTTGCGAAAAGTAAACAACAAGCCTCTATATAAACAAAAATGGGCTTTGCTGGGCATGTGGTATAAGTAAAACTAAAATCAAAGTATGAACATCATGTTTCCAACCTTTAAGCGTCGGCAGCGGGCAGGAATGTTAGCGGAGAGTGGTACCTCCTGTCGGTGGCTAGAAGGATCATGCCGGCACAGGCGGGCGGAGGTCGCTGTGGCTGATGGTGCTGCGGTTGCTAACAAATCCGAGATGTAGGGACGATGGTGGAGGAGCGATCACGTCGGGGAGGGATATCGGAGGCTGAGGCGGGGGGCATGCGGATATCGTCGTTTTGGAAGATTTGATAACATCTTCCTTAGCCTTGTCCTACTCTAGCTAATTGAATACTAGAATATTAGTTTTATATGTCCGCTTCCTTGTCTATTCAGTTAGTATGTGTTGAGGATTAGTTCCTAATAGAGCAGATTATTTTCATGCTACATTAACCTTTCTTTCTTCAATATATTCTTATTTGTTTCCCTTTCATATTTTCTAGCGTGTCCACAAATATGTGTATTCTCTTGTATTTTTACATGATGAAATTCGAGTCGCCTTTTAATGGAATGCGCTTTGCTCAAATTTAATTAAAACGCTTTTTCTTTGCTTTGCTAACGAGTGGGATCTAATGGAGACGCGCGAAACACATGAAGGTGGATGGACACCTCGGTGAGAAAGTGCTTATAATGACGGAGGTTCCAAGAGCGGACTAGATCTCTAGGGAGAGATCATACTATTGACGAGAATGATGAAAAGTGTGATGCCTCGAATATGCCTGCAGCTGAAGGTGCGAGTGCACATTGCCTAAGCCTTTCCGAGGTGCACGGAACACGGGACGGAGAACTGTGAGACATGGAAAATTATTTCATTGCTACTTGCATACGTTGGTAAACAAGTAGTCGCATGTATCGGGCGATGTAAAGCTTTGGTGGCGGGCCAGATAAAGCGACGATGCTGCTGTTGGTTGACTAAAGATCAAAATGTGGGAGACCTTAAAAAAGGAACTGAAGGATTAGTTCCTTCCCACGAAAACATGGATGAGTACAGAGTCCTGCGAAAATGCTTAAGCAAATGGTCCAGACATGGTAAAAGAATACGTAAAGTCATTTAGCTCATTGATCCCGCCCGGCGCCGAGGACAAGTCCAGTTGACAAGCTCTTCCTTCATTTTCAAGTTGTGCGGGTGACTAAAAAAATATAAAACCTTGAGGTGTCTAGTTTCTCTCGGCGAGTGCGGCCCAGTGTACTCTCGGTCTAGTGCATACTTAGGCACGGTGCCTTGGCCTAATGCCATGACATGCCTCGACAAGGTTACTGGCGCAGTCTTTGCGCAGGCGGTGCTTAGGCTTAGAGGCCCAGCAGACACGTCTTATCGACCTAGTGCCATGCACAGGAGCGGTGCCTCGGTGCGAATGTTGTGGCGTGCTGGCCCAGTCTTGTGGCTTGGTGCGTGCTTAGGGACGCGGTGCCCATCGGTCGGTGCGTGCAAGACTCGACCCGCCTGCGACTGGTGCCATGACATGCCTGGGTATGACACCTCGACTCTGCATTGCATGGGCGCGACCTGACGTGGTGCGTGCACAGCGCGGTCGCGCCGGCTGGTGTCGTGCCTGGTGCATCCACAGCACGTGGTCGCGCCGGCTTAGTCGCGTAGCGTGCGTAAATGCGGTGCGCCGCGACTGAGTGCGTCACAGCCGTAGTGCGCCGTACGGTCTGATGCCTAGCCGCGACGCTGGCGTAGTCTTGACGTAATACGAGTAGTCTTGCCGACTTAGTGCTTGCTGAAGCGGTGCCCGACTAGTGCTTGCTTAGACATGGTGCCTCGGCCTAGTGTCATGCGCGTACCTCGGCTTGGTGTCGTGACATGCGCCATGAGGGCCTTGGCTGAGTGCGTGCCTAGACAGGTTCACGTGCGCAGTGCATGCACGGACAGTGCCTCGACTTAGTCATGACATGCCTAAGTAAGGTCGCGCCGACTGCTTGGCATTACTAGACACGGTGCCTCGGCATAATGCCATGACATGCTGGCGCGCCTCGACTGATGCATGCTGGGCACGATGCCTGCTGAGTCTTGATACTGGCCCGTGGTCGCGCCGACCTAGTGCCATGACATGGCTAGAAAAGGTGCCTCGACGTAGTACTTTTTAGACACGGTGGTTCGACCTAGTGCTTTCCTAGACACGGTCTTATCGGCTGGTCTTGTGTGAACTGGAGCAAGGAGTGCGTTGAGTACAATTGCATGTCTAGACTCGGTGACTCGACCTAGTGCATGTCTAGACACGGTGCTCGGCAACGTGACATCCACTAAGCGAGGTGTATATTGGTCGTGCATGCCTGAACGCGTGGTGCCTTGGCTGGCTCACCGTGTGAGCTGGTACGGCCTGGAGCCTGGTGTAATGCCTGGGCGCGGTTGCGCCGACCTGATGCCATGCCTAACCCGGTGTCTCGGCTAGTGCGTTAGCGTGCACCCCATCTGAGGTGCCTCGGCCTGGTGCTTGCATGAACGCGATTGCTTGACTGATGGGCGGTGTGCTTGGCACAGTGATTGCTGAACATGGTGTATAGATCACGAGTGTTTGAGCCGCGACATCTCGGCTTTAGTCTTGGTGGCCGCCAGCGGTCTGCCGGCTGAGTCTTGTGACATGCGTAGAGCGCGATCTTATCGACTTAGTGCATGCCTAATCATGGTGCCTCGGCCATGCCTAGAAACGGTGCCTCGATGTAGTGCCATTACATGCTTAGAAAAGGTGCCTCGGCCTAGTTCTTGCCTAGACCTGCGATTAGCCCGACTGATCAACTTTGATGCGGTGCCTCGACGTAGTGCCATTCCTAGCGGTGCTTGACTGGTGCCATGATATGCACAGGCGAGGTGCCTTGGCACGTGCGTGCCTAGACTTCGGTGACTAAGCTGGTCGTGCTGGAAGCGGTCGCGTGGCCTGAACCAAGTGGCGTGCTGGCGGGGTGCCTCGGCTTTGTCTTGTGCTTAGACGGTGCATCGACATGGTTCCATGACATGCGCGTAGGCGCCTCGGCCCTAGTGCATGCACAGGCACGGTCTTGCCGACTGGTGCAGCCATGGTCTTGCCGGCAGATCTTATTGGCGTGCGCAAGCGAGGTGCCTCGACTTCAGTGCTTTCTAGATTCGGTTAGCCCGACGAGTCTTGCCTGAACCGCGATTGTCCCCAGCTGGTGCGTGCCTTGCCGCATTGCCTTGGCTGGTAGCATGAATGACTGAACCAGGTTCAGCAGTGCGTGCATGCTAGACTTGTTGACTTCGGCTGTGCGTACTGGAGCCGGTGCTGTGGCTAGTGCCGTGATGCCTGGGCGAGGTGCCTCGACTAAGTGCATGTTTGGACACGATGCCTCGATGCAATGCGTGCCTACGCACGGTGCCTCGGCTAGTGCCATGCTATGCAGTGCCTCGGCTGGTACGTTGACATGCCTAGACAGGTGTCTCGGCCCAATGCCATGCCTAGCCCACGGTCGCCACCGGCCTGTGCCATTACATGCACAAACGAGGTGCGTTGGCGCAGGTGCGTACTGGGCGACGTTGTCGCTGGCGTCGTGCGACTGCCCGACACATCCACCCGCCGCTGGAGGGCTTTATCGACCCGGTTCGACTCCTTTAGCGTGGCCTTTCCCGCTTTTGGGTGGGAGTAAGGGAAGATGTCGCTGTAGTGGTCGTGATCGCTGCGTAGTGAGTGAGTTGGGCCTTGCCTCCTCGATTCGGTTTGAGCCCGTCCACACTGGCCGGTTGTAAGTTGAACGGCTTGTCGACTTGGACATGTCATGATGTCAAGGATGCAGTACAAACTCTTTCACATAGTCTCACGGCCAGGCAGTGCCTTGGTTTCTTCGAGAGACTCCTCGCCGCCGTGGGTAGGCGATCCTTGGTTCCTTTTCAGATCTCGGCTCTCGATCTTTGGTCGGCCCGGCCCCGTATCGTCGCTTGTACGGTTCGCCACGAAGCTTTGCATCTGTCAAATACATAGTGGTTATCGTTACTTGTTCACCTGGTATTGACGGCGATGAAGTATTGCTCCATGTCGGAAGGAAGTTCTCGAAGTCTTTGCGTTTCGTGCACCACGAAGTCTTGGGCTGGTCTCGCACCTTGCGGCGGATGCGGCGGATGGCGTGCGCACCCTTTGCTGAAGCCGACCGATCCCCCTCCAGAGATCATATCGGCTCCTCGAACTCCTCGGTCATAGCGCCATTCGGTCATGGAATGACCTATCGCGCTCTGGCGGCTTTCTCTCGGGCTTCCATCCATTCTTGTGGTCAGTCGCGGGACGGCATCGGCTAGAAAGGGTGGAGTTTGGCTCGTTCTTTGTGCCTATCTCGCGTGGCTGGACACTGGGTTCCTACCTCGCCCTGTCCTTGCTACTTGCTCATGTAGGCGCATCAACGATCATCCTCGTTAGCCGTCCAGCTCCCGATGCAGTTGTCACACGCTACTTTTTGCTCATGCGGCCCGCAAGGCCATTGTGCGGCCTTGCAAATGCCTCAGCTATTCTCTCGAACCTGAGGGCTTACGGGGCTTCTCCCAGCTCATTTTATTAGCTACTAAAATACAGACAATTTCGTATAGGCTCCCGCACCTCGGGGCTCGATGCTTTCTTTGGATCGACTCCGAATATGAATTAGCAAGAATTAGGCGCGCGAGGCCGCTTTATAGGATCTTAGAGTGATACAAATAATGACTAAGGTCTACTCGCTCTAGTCTTCAATCCAGTAACCATTATGATGACCATGATTAGGTCACATTAGTAAACTCACCTTCTGACCAGTTCCGCCATAGTGGGAGTCCTTTGCTTGCTAGGAGTCACGTAGGCTGAGGAGTCTTCCTTTGAGGCCTTCGGCTGGGAGTCGGCCAGCTTGGGAGTCTCTCGCTAGGAATAGGGAGTCCTTCCTTTGGGAGTCCTACCCTTTAAGTCGCTACTGTATTCGCTTGGTGTAGATCCTTCATTCTTATTCAGTTAGGATCTTCTTGTGAGGCTCTGCGTAAATATAACATTCGTACATGATTCCGTTCTTGCTCCAGGTCTTACGTACAGGGCCCCACTTTAAGCGAGTGAGATCATAGTAGCGATGCGTGCGGCGTCAGGCCGGATGCCTTGCCTTAAAGCTCATATGCGTGCTTGGCTCCGGCACATTGCCACTCCGGACACATGTTTTCCAGCTTTGCCTTGCTCGGTTCCTTAGGCGGGCCATGGGGCTGAATGGCGCCGCCTCGCCTGACCTCGTGTTATCTAGTCGAGGGCTGCTTGCACATGCATGTCGTAGCCTTTGGCGAAGTGCGTGTCTGGGCTTCTTATTTGTGTGAGTCACGTGTCCGGGCATGTCTTGGCGGGGTGCCTTGCTGAAATGACATGTGCAGCAAGCCTGATTGCACAGGGATGCACTAGTAGAGTCGCCGTGTTTGGGAATGCGTGACGGGGCGCGCTGCTGGGCGTGCGTGTTTAGTGCGGGGCACCTTACTGAGCATCTCATTATTTCGGCAGAGCACCTTGCTAGGCATTGCGTGGCGGTAGCTAGAACTAGCCACGGCTTAGGAAACGAACGGAGACTGAGGAGAAAACTTGAAAGGAAGAAGCGTCTGTGAAGAGTAGAAGCCTTTCTGATGCTTAGAAGCTCTGAAGGCTTGGATGAATGAAATGAGCTTTACAAGTGCTCCCATATACACATGGAGAAGTATTCACAGAGGATATGCTTGGAATATCTTGAGAATAAGCGTAGAAAAGAATATCTTTGGATGTCGTGGAATATTCTTTGGATATCTTTAGGAATATCTTGGAATAAACGCCCAGAATATCACATGGTTAGGCCCGGATGTGGAGTCTCCATGACCAAGGTGTGACATATAAAAGCCATGGGCGTCCGCCGTCGCTCTTTAGACGGCGCTCGATCTGTTTAAGGCGCCACAAAGTGTTTTCTAACTCCCAGTGGCTTGTTTCTACGGTAGTCACTTGAAACTCTTAAGTATTAACTTTATAGAATTTGAAAGTTATTCTTATAAAGGGGCTCGTCTCTTGTGATGTAGTCAACCTCAACCTCTTTCCTTCATGATGATGAGTCTTGGATCGTATTGCAAGCCCTCTTTATGAGATCACCATTCTCTCCTGGGTGGCTGGTTGGATGCTAGCTCATGCGACAGGCATCGACCACGGTTATTTGAACTGGCTTATACTCAGTGATGTAGTCAGACTCAGTAGGAAGTCTTGCCACTTGCCCTACTTGGGGCTTAGCTGTACGGGTTTGGAAGTGGCCAAGTAGCAATGTGTCCATCTTCCTGATGAAGTCACGATCCAGTGAGATAGTGTCTCCACATGTCATAAACGATGGATGATCGCGAGTCATCTCTCTTGGTGTGTCTACAGCCTCTGTGTCATTGAGAACTGCGGCTTCCGAGGCTGTGATCTCTCTGCGCGAACCCCTCCCGATGTGAAATCAGGCATCGGTGTGTACCTCGAATACCTTGGTGTGATCGGGTAGTCTCTGGCAGCATTTCTCAGATTAACACACTAAAGTCTTCAAGGCACATTGACACTTCTCATCCCACGTCCTTGTTATTGCGAGGAAGGTCTTATCGATGGGTATATGTAGTATCGTGATGGGCAAGCCAGGTAGGATAATAGGCCTAGAAAGGCCTTAGTTGACACCTTGGTAGGGATCCATTCTAGATAAACACTAGTCCTCTCATCCGTCATGAGTTCTGTTTGATCTTATGTCTGGAGCCGCTTCTCTGAAAGCGAAGGAACATTTCTCGCCTTCCATAGCTCATTACGCCTTACTTGGCTGAACACCTTCTTTATATGATCCATGCTCTTCCCGAGGTGTTCTTGTATATACTTGATATCGTACAGATATACCACCCTGAGCTTATCCGGGGAAAGGATGAATATCTTGTTCGTGGTCATGTCTCTGCGGGTGCATTAGTGAGGCCAGGGCACATCACTGAACTCATGGAGGCGTCATAGATTCTGTGCGTAGTCTTGGCTCATCCCCACTCCCGGTATCCTCACTTGGTAGTATCCGTCCTTGAGTCCAAGTATAGTGAAATCTGTTCTTCCTAAAGTTAGTCAAATAAGTGAATGATAAGAGGAATGAGATACTTGTTCTTGATCGTCACCTTGTTGAGCGCCCGGTAGTCGATGCACATCCGTAGTGACCCATCGTGTTTCTTTTGGAATAAGACCGGCGCACCATAGGGAGCTTTAGACGGTTGGATGAATCCGGCATCCAGCAACTCTTTCAGTTGTCTTCTCAGCTCTTCCAACTCTAGGGGTGCCATCTGGTCCGTTGCGGGGTTTTTCCGGCTCGGCTTTCGATCTTGTGATCTTCACTCCTATCTGAGTGGGAGCTTTTTGGAGATGGTGGAGTGGCATGACATCTTTGAAGTCATCTAGTGCCTTCTTGACTTCCGCGGGCATGGGATCTCCCATAGGGTTAATCGGGTCTTTCTTAGAGCGCGAGTAGTCCTCATTCTTTCAGCCCTTCTCTGGATTGCATGGCCGATGGCATAGGGGTTTAACTGCTTTCGGTGATAGTGGGAACCATCGTGGTGCCTCGCTTTTAAGATGTAGTCGAGCATTAGAAAGTGTGGGCCTGACTCTTACTGGCCGAGAAGGAAATCCATCCAGTTACTATCATGAAGTCATCATGGGTGCCAGTGAAGTCCCGATCTTGCCTTCTCGACTGATGCTATTGTCACCACGGCTACTCCTTGTGAAGGCTTGGCGGCGAGTTAAATGCCTTAGTAGTCCTGCTCCTTGGATGTTTGGGTTTAGTGCTGCCACCACCTCCTCACGGGAATAGTTGTGTGTGGCACCGGTGTCTATCATGGCCTTGGTGGACATCCCATTCACCATGGCCTCCACGTACATGAGTCCCTTGCTTTGAGGTTGCTTCTTAGCTTGCTTGGCTTTTAGGGCATTCAACAACTGCATTGACCCCATGTGAGTATGAGTCGCCCCTCTTGCTCAGGTTCATCTCGATCCTTATGCTTTGAGGCCTTCCTCTTAGGACATTCGCGTGCTGATGGTCCGTGTAAAAAAGAAGCGGTTGTTCCTTGGCAGAAATCCTACTTTGTCTCTACCTTTGCACTCTCTGCTAGTAGAGGCTGCATTGGATCCTTCTTTAGTAGCGTTATTATTCTTGTACCCTCTGTCTCCCCCACTTTTAGCATGACTACCCTTGAATGGTGGCTTCTCTTGGGAATGAGGTCCGCCCGAGAAATCCATGAGTGCGCTCGCCATGGGCGTGGATAAATCTTGGACACCACGTCTCTCTGACTCTTGTTCGTGACTGCAGCCCAGGTTATCCATAAAGTTGAAAACAAGGTCTTTCTCATCCATACACAGACCTGGCGTTAGGGGAAGAAGAATTCGCTTAGCATGGATTCTTGGATAGACCACAGTGTGCTTGAGATGCTAATTTTCTTCGCGCCACGTTCCACATCCTTTCGTGGCAGTCGCCTCGACATCTCTGCCCGCCCACGCCAGTTTCCATAAAGGCACGTCTTCCTTTCCATCTCCACGAACTTTCTACGCCACCATAGTGTTGCATTATCGATGAGGTAAAGAGTAGCAGTTCGTACCTTGGTTGCCTCATCTTGGAGCCCAATTGCTTCAAAGTACCTCTCTATGTGCCACAAGCATTGTTTAACCTATCGCATCCCGTCCCACCGAAGGTGTGGCTTCTACATCTCCACCCGCACCTCGCGCGGCCATCACCCGAGCCGACAAAGGCCGCCTTATAAATGGTCACCTCTGTCCTGCTCCTCTTCACGCTTCATCGCACCTCCACCCGACCCTGCCTACCAAGATTTCTGCAACTTTGTAAACTCCTCATGTGACACCGGACTCGGCGAGCCTCAGATGTCCTCTCAAGGTCTTGGATCTCGCACCTTGAGATCCTCCACGGCCTTCTCCATGTCATTCCATCACGTCTAATTCCTTCTCTTGCAGCCCACCATACGACTCTAAGTGGCCACCGACCTTCCAAGCTTAAGCATCTGGGATCCCGAGACTCAGTTCTTCTTCCCTTTCCCTTAGCACCAGATCAACGCCCGCCCACGAACTTGTCACACTCCTCTATCTCGAGTCGCATCGCATTCTCTCCAAGTTACTCCCACACGCTGTAACGTCAAGCTCGATACCAACCGGCCGCGACTTAGTTTCCCTGCTAATCTCCCGTGCAGCACTTAGAAAACTCGCCCCTCGGATGTTGCTAAGTCAGCCTCCCACTTCGTCGCTTGCTAGCTCTACTTCTGCCACTACCCGCCGTCATATAATCCTCGGTAAAAACTCTCAGCCAGTTAAACTCTCTATTAAAGAAAGAACCTTTACAATGCTTGTAGGCTTCCTGTGCTCGAATCTAATCAACGAACTACAAGCGCCTCTATATATACACATACGGGAAGAGAATATTCCCGGTGAGCTACGTTTCTAATACGCTAAGTTATCAAACCATAAAAGAATATGCTTCGATATGCTCGATACGCCTCTAATATTCGATACGCTTGCAATACGCCGCTTATCAAACCTGTATCATCCCATTGCGGCCGGATCGTGTGTGGAGTGTCTCCATGATAAAGCACACACTCCAGGCACCTCCGTCTTAGGCTTGTCATGGCACTAGGCCGAGGCACCATGTCAAGGCAAGGCCAAGGCCAAGACACCGTGTCTCAGGCTCAAGACTCAGCCGAGGCACCCGGCCTAGGCACTTAACGGCACCAGGCCGAGGCACCGTTCAAAGACGCCGCCACGGAGTCACCGTGTCCTACGCACTATACCGGCGCAGACTGGCTTCAAAGACGCCACAAGACTAGCCAAGCCACCGTGGTTCAGCATGCACTATAATGAGTCACCTTATCCGTGCACGCACTAGCCGAGTGTCACCACTTAGTTTCCTCGCTGTCTCCCAGATTTCAGACAACTCGCCCTTTCGACGCCAAGTGCTCAACCTCCCGATCACCACATCAAATTCCGCCTACCCACGGCCAAGAACTCGGCAACACTCGAAGTTAGTTATCTTATCAAGAGAATGCCACATAATGCTTTTGAGAGTTTTGATCAGTGGTTTGCAACAAGGCCACTTCCTCCTTTATACCACCTACACACAGAACCTTTCGCTGCTCCCCACAAACCTGGTAATTCTAGAAGATTCTACCACACACACACACTAGTTTCCCTGTAAGAACCCTTGACGACTCCCTTCCTTCCATACCCTTCCACACACACTTCTCCCAGCCTTCTAACCTTCCACACATCTTTCGCCAGCGGGCGCCTCTGCTTCTTAATCTTCCCACTCCTATATAAGCCTCATGCTCCATATGATCAAGAGGGGGTCATGGTATATACGCGACATTCTCCCCACCAAAGCAGCCAGACGCCCTTGCCGATCTTTCGGCCCGAAACCGACTGATCTGCTTGAACTCCGCCACAAAGATTCAAGTACCTCCCAACCTGGCTTCACTTTCTCGTAGTCCTTCCACTCACTAAGTATTCTTTGTATCGAAGTTTTTCCTGCACCCGGCCTCGCCATTATGTAGTCCACCCTCCTCATTACAGGATCGACCACTACTGCAGGTGCCTCAGAACCCCGCCGATCCCTTATCGACAAAAAGGCTAGATCACCACATGGAATATAGGTGAATCTTGTACCAAGCAGAACTCCGATCTCAGAGGACACCTTCCCAACCCGTCCCATGATATACGCCTTCACTTCCTCACAAGTCCTTTCAGGCACCTCGAGCCGACTTCGAACTGCTATGTATGAGCTTCTCGACACTAAGTCTCCAATCCACCCCATGTTTCCTCTTCTCTTGTCACCCCATTTCTTCATCTTCTAAAGAGCCTCCAAGTATGAGCGCGTTTACGGCCGTCAGGCCATCCCCAAGAAATTTGTAGGTCACTGGACTCTCTCCCTTGTATCCCCAAGAGCGTGAGGAAATACCCGCTGTCGCTCTACGACCATCTAACGACTCTCCTGGCGCCCTTACCCTCTCAGAGATGATAGTGGAGAACCGAGCCACATCTAGCAACTTCGCCTTCAACTGCCCGATTAGCACTCACAAAGTGCCTCAAGTATAGCTCCAAAGAGGCGTCACCGCTCTGCCCGCCCATCCGTGACGCGAGCTGCAGGCATGGTTCAAGGCCACGAAACAAGAGCTCCATCCAAAACTTCCCAATGAAGCGAAGTCACGACACCGATGATGAATCTTTGGTACTCTAATACACCACGCTTCGAGGAATAGTCTCGGCCGCTCTCGCTCAGGTAACTTGGGGCCGCTATGAAAGCAAAGATATTTCCGGAACCTACCCACCACCACTACGACAGATCCATGTCCTCAAACTCGGGCAGCCGAAGGATGAAGTCCATAAGGACACTCTCCCAAGGCCGCTCCGCATACAGCGGCTCCAGCAACCCCCCCAGCTCGATACAAGTCAGCTCCAATCTGTCTCATTTAAGACACACGTCCCACGTATCTTCCACATCATCCCGTGATCCGGTGGTCAATAGCAGACTGACCCCAGTAAAGGCCCTCGCGCTGCCGTCGTTCCTGGACGTCTGTACCCCATTCGAAATGGCACTCGACGAGATTCCTTCCTCGAGGCTTCCCAATTTAGGCACATAGAGCCGCTTCCCCTTTGTGTAGAGTAGACCGTCCTCTACCCAAAACTTGCTCTTCCCTTCACGGTACTAACGCTGCTGAGACTTTTACCACTGACACAGAACCTCCTTTATGAGATCCACCATCTCTCCTCAATGGCTAGTAATGGATGCTAGTTTCGCCTTACGCCTTAAGGCATCTACTTTCACGTGACTAGCTGCCCCGGCTTATATTCCAAATAAGTAGTCAAATTCACCAGAAGTCCCGCCACCCGTCACGCGCCACTTCTTCTCAACCGAAGTAGCTAGTAGCTTACACATCCGTCTTCACTATGGGCAGACCCCAAAGCAGATAGTGTCTCCATGTCCAAGGCAGATTACGCCGCCATCTCCTTCTCTTCGACTGTGTACGCTCTCCGTGTCATTGAGTTTGGCGTAAGCCAAAGCCATGCAATGGCCTTCCGCATAAGAACCCCTCCACAAGAAAGTCGTGGCATCGCCACACTCGAATACCTTAGCCAGGTCGTAGCGCCTAACACCGCCCTCCGCACGGCCTTCAAATCTTCAAAGGCTTGTTGGACATTTCATCCCACGCCCATGCCTTACTCTTCGGTGGCGTCCGCACTCACCGCTCTCAACAGCACCCTTTATGAACCGTCGATAAGAGTTCACTGTGCCCAAGAGAAGGACCTCGCCAGGGCACTTAGTGGGGGGGATCCCATTCCCGGATGGCTTTGATCTGCCTCATCCATCATGAGCTCGCCATCCTTGATGCGATGTCCTAGGAAGCCCACTCTCCAAGAGCGATGAGCATTCTTCTTTCCACATATACCTCATTCCCGCCTCGCTCTCACACAAGTAGTCTTCTACCATCCCTTCGCCTATCCTCACTTGGTGGTAGTAGCCCGATCGCAAGTCCAAGCCTTTCAAGCACTCGCTTACCAAGTTGATCAAATAAATCACAATAAGAGGAATGGGATACTTGTTCTTAACCGCCACCTTGCTGAGCGCCTGTAGTCGATGCATCCCCAGAAGGACCATCGTGCTTTGAATAAGACCGGCGCCATAGGAGCCTTACTGCTGGATAATCCCAAGATCCACAACTCCTTCGCTTGTTCTCTTAACTCCTCCAACTCCGGGGTGCCATCCTATAGTGGCCCCATGGCAAGGGGGTTTTGCTTCCTGCCCAACTCGATCTTATGATCTCCTCCCTCCTAGGTGGGAGCTGGGTAGCTCCTAAGGGGTATTTCACATCTTTGAATCTCATCTAGAACCTTCGACTTCCATAAGCATAGGATCTCCCATAGGGTCAACCAGGTCCTCCTTAAGAGCCACCATGTAGGTCACCTCATTCTTTTTCAACCCCTTTTCTGGCCAAGATAAATTTGACAAGATAGAGGTTCCTAATTTTTGGTCCCTATGGGATTGCAGAACCATACATAGGCTCCTCTTCTAAGATAAACACTGAACGTGTAAGCGCAGCCACGCCACCCGGGCGGCGAAGTCCATCCCGAGCACCATCTCAAGTCATCCACAAGTGTTACCGGGTGAAGTTAACCTTGCCTTCCCACGGTCCGATCTTCATCACACCCCACGAGCCTACTCCTCAAGGGGCTGCTTCAAGAATGGAAGACCGCTGGAAACATCCCGCCCTCGATGTCCGAGCTTCAGCTCCGCTCCTCCTCCGAGACAAAGCCAGGCGTGGCACCCAGATTCATCATGGCTCGGTGGACATCCCATTCACCTCGGCTCCACATACATGGTTCTCGCTATACTGCCTCCTTATCGGCTCGACCTCGGGCGCATTCAACAAGCCAGATTGACCCATGTGAGCATCATCACCCTTGTTCGGGTCTCCATCTCGATCAAGGCAGTGCCTTCCTTGGACATTCCCGTGCCCAATGTGGTCCACAGACAGAAAACAAGAGTCTTTTTGGCTTGAAATCTCTGGCCGCTTGTCTCAGCTCTCGCCCCTCTCTCGCTGGTGGGAGGCCGCACCGATCCTTCCTAGTGTCAGAAGTAGCCCTGCCTCCCCACCTTCGACACGCTTACCCTCGAGCGTGCTCCTGACCGAGACGAATCTCCTTCAAAATCCATGAGAGACTCCGCGATCGCCATGGCTGCACTAGGTCTCGACACCACGTCTCCTCAACTCTGGTCACCCACTCGTAGGGGTTCTCCACGGCTGGAAATAGAAGCTCATTTCATTCATATCTGGCGCCAAGAGCCAGTGCAAGAGAACCTTGACATAGTCGCAGATCGATCCCGTATGCCTGAGATGCCTGATCTTTCTACGTGCCATATATCCCACAACCTCAGTAGAATTGCTTTTCTACTTTTCAAATCCGCCCACGCTGCCTACGGCGCATAGTCCTTTTCATATCCATAAACCTTCTACGCCACCACAGAGTAGCATTATCAAGAGATAGAGAGTAGCTGCGCACCTTAGTACCTCGCTTGCTAGCTATTGCCTCAAAATATCTTTCCATGTGCCACAAGTAGTTATCAAGCTCCTTAGCACCTTCCAGTTGAAGGTGCGGGCTTCTATGACTCTCCACCTCACGCCATGGGTGGCCATAACCCGAGCCGACAACGCCTATAAATGGCCACCTTGCCTTAGCTCCTCTTCTTCATGCTTAGCTGGGTCAAGACCTCCACCCGACTCTAAGTTGCGAAAGATGCTCTGTGACCACGAACTCCTCGTGGCGACACCACCGGACCGGGCGAGCCATGCATGCCTCAAGGTCTTGGATCCGCACCTTGAGATCCTCCACGGCCTTCTCCATGCCTCGCTTCCACGAGTCCACTCCTCCGTGTCCGCCATCGCGATCTCCAACCGCGTCACCCGACTATCCAAGCTTAGAGAGGATCACGAGACTTGTCCTCCTTCTTTCCCTTCCCTTAGCGAGGGTCAAGGTCCCTTCCCCGACTTGCTCGGGTAACTTTCTTCACACGAGCTCTGATCGTATCCTCCAAGCACCCTACACGACGCAAACCGAAGCTCCTGATACCAACCTGGTCACCTGACCTACTCCTCATACTTCCTCAGGCGCATAGACAACTCGCCTTCGATGTTGCTAAGTCAACTTCCCGATCGCTTCTCGCTTACTAGCTCTGCCACCCACCCGCCGTGGCGGCAGAACTTGAGAGTAACACTTGAAAGAAGAAAGCCTTTATCAAGAATGCTTTACAACGCTTGAGAGTTTTGATTTGTGATTTGGTAAACTAGGCCACCACCTCCTTTTATAGCCACCTATGGAAGTGTGTAGAACCTTGAAGGTTCCCCACAAAACCTGGGAGAATTCTGTAAGATTCTACTACGCACACATATGTACAAGAAGCTCCCAAGAACCTGTGACGATCTCCTTCCTTCCATACCCTTCCACACAAGCTGACTCCTCCTGAGTCTTCAGAACCTTCCACATCTTCTAAAGCAAAGGGTATCTAAGTCTCTAGAATCTTCCCACCTCCCTATATAAGCCCTCATGCCTCCATATGATCAAGAGGGGCTTTCCATGTGTGAGGGTGTGACATGAGGCACCTTGCCCAGGCATGTCATGGCACTAGGCCGAGGCACCGTATCTAGGAATGCACTAGGCCGAGTCATCATGTATAGTCATGCATTAGGTCGAGGCACCTTGCCTAGGCTTGTCATGGCACTAGGCGCTGGTAATAATCAAAGGTCTGCGCCGCACCTGCCGAGTCACTATTTTAGGCAAGCATGCACCAGCCACGACTCGCTCTAGGGCTTCACATGCATTAGCCGCAGGCACCCTTGCTGGCATCGCACTGTCGGTGCACCGCTTCAGTATTGCCATGGCACCAGCCGAGGTAAATATGTTCCAGCATGCACCATGTAGAGTCACCGTGTCAAGGCATGTACTAGGACTAGGTATCTTGCATAGAAATGACATAGCACTAGGACGAGGCACCGTGTCTAGGCATGCACTAGGCCGAGTCACCGTATCAAGGCATGAACTAAGCCGAGGCACCTTGCCTAGGCATGCTCGCGCACTAGGTCAAACACCGCAGGCATCGCACTAAGCCGGCGTGATCGCTTGCCTGTGCACGACCAGCCAGGCAGACCTACCGCATGTCAAGGCACTAGGCCGAGGTATCGTGTCTAGGCATGCACTAGGCAGAGTCACTGTGTTCAGGCATGTACTAGGCCGAGGCGCCTTGCCTAGACATGTCATTACCCAAGGCCGAGGCACCGTTACTAGGCATGTACCAGCCGGCGTAATCAGGATTCCAGCATGCATCAGTCGAAGTCACAAGTTCGGGGATGCACTAAAGCCGGTGCAATCTACTCCATGTATGTCGCTATGACTCACTATATTAATCGTTGTTTGGTACGCACCAAAGCCGCAGGGCACATTGCCTAGGTACGTCATGGCACCAGGCCGAGGCACCGTAGCCCAGTGGGCGAAGGCCGAGTCATCTTGTCTAGGCATGCACTAGGCCGAGGCACCTTACCTATGCATGTAATGGCACTAGGCCGAGGTACCATGTATAGGCTTGCACTAGGCCGAGTCACTATGTCCAGGCATGCACTAGGCCGAGACTCCTTGCCTAGGCATGTCATCGCACTAGGCCTGAGCTTTCATCGTGCCCAGCATGCACCAGTCGAGTCACCTTATCTAGGCATGCACTCAGACGAGGCACTCGCATGTCATGACACTAAAATGGCGTTAATCGTGTCTAGGAATGCACTACAGTCGCAGGTACTACGTATGTGCACGCATCTAAAGTCGGCGCGACTTGCTCAGCTTGTCATGGCGCACAAGGCCGAGACTTTGCAAGGCATTGCTCTGTGCCGAGGCATCGTGTCTAGGGCATGCACTAGCCGAAGCACCAAGCCTAGGCAATGTTACAAGACTCAGTCGATAAGAACGTTGCCTAAAGACGCACTTTGTCGAGTCACCGTGTCCCGCATGTACTAAGCCCAGGTGTACCTCACGAGAAATGACATGGCACTAGGCCGAGGCACCGTGTCACCGCATTAAAGCCAGTCACCGTGGTTCAGGCATGAACTAAGCCGGCAAGCACCTCGCCAGGCACGCCATGGCGTTAGGCCAAGGCACCCTTGCTAGGCATCACACTAGGTCGAAATCAGATCTAGGCATGAATTAAGTCGAGGCACCTGCCTAGGCAAGTCAAGACTAAAATGTAGGCACCTCATAGCATCGCACTGTTTTATAAGATCGTGCTCAGCATGCACCAGCTAAGGCACCTCGGCCAAGACATGTCATGACACTGGGGCCGAGGCACTCGCAAGACATGTCATCGCACCAGCCGAGCCATCGTGGTTCAGCATTCACTACAGAATAACCCAAAGTACGCACCAGCCGGTCGCCGCGGTTTGTAAGCACTGTGCCGAGGCACCTTCCTGCGTATGTCATGGCACTAGACCGAGGCACTGTTGCTAGGTATTGCACTAGGGTCAGACACCGTGTCTGCATGCACTGTAGTCGGCAAGACTCGCAGGCACGTCATGGTACTCAGCCGAGGCATCGTGACGCTGCGCCGACAAGGTCGGCTCAATCGTGTCTGCGCTGTATTGCGCTACGCACCTCGCTTCAGCACACAGATAGTGCCGAGGCATCGTGTCTGTGCACGCACTGCGCCGAGTCACCATTGCCTAGGCACGCACCAGTCGATGCATCTTCCTGCGCCTCAAGACTAGGCCGAGGCACCCTTACTAGGCATCAGATTAAAGCCGAGGCACCTCATCTAGCATGCACTCAGGCCGAGGCACCAAGCTCAGCATGTCATAGCACTGTAATCGAGTACCGTGTCTAGGCACGCACTATGGTAGCCACTCACATGCCCTGGCAGACAGACAGCCATATTTCGCCTGGGGAACGGACTCAAGACTGTACGATGATCGTTTGTAGGTCAGACCAGGTCGAGTCACCGTGTTCAGCATTAACTAAGTCAAGCACCTCGCTCTAGGCATATCCCCGGCACTCGTCAGGTATCGGTCTAGGCATGCACTGTGCAGTCACCGTCCGTGCATGTATGCTTCCAGGCACCTTGCTCATACATGTCATTACCCCAGGGCCGAGGGCACCGTGATCAGCTTGCACTCGGGCCGAGTCGATCATGCAAACACTGCATCGGCGGGGCATCTTCTTATGTATGTCATGGCACTGTGCAGCGCATTCTTTCGGGCGTATCGCATCAAAGCCGAGGCACCGGTTCGCGATGCACCAGTCGTAGGCACCACCCAGGCATGTCATGGTACTCACGACGAGGCACCGGTTCAGCAAGGTCAAGGTCGAAGCCACCGCTTAAACATGCAATGGCGTCGGTAAGCACCTACCTAGGCAAGTAAATTCAGACAAAACCGGCGACCGTTTCTGCGACGACCAGCCGAACAGTCATCGTTCCACACGACTGTGTCGGCGCGCACTCGCTTAAGCAGGTCAGTGGCACTAGGTCGAGCCACCGTGTTCCAGCACGCACAGCCGAGTCACATTTTCCGTGCATGCACTAGGTCGGCGCGACTCGCCCAGTATTTCATGTCACTAGCGATAAGACAAAGGTTAGGGGCAGCGACCAGTCGAAGTCACCATGTATGCACGCGACTAAAGCCGAGGCATCGCCGCTTCAGACTTCGTCATGGCACTGTGTCGAAAGGCACCTCTTGCTGTGCATCGTGTCTAGGCATGTACAAGGCCGAGGCACTGCTTCACAGATGTCATGACACAAATGAGGCAATTGCCCTGGCACGACTATGTAAAGTCACCGTGAAAAACAGCATGCATTTCAGCCGAGGCGGCCTTGCCTAGAAATGACAATTTGACACTCAGCCGAAACATCGCTTAGTCACGACTAGGCCTAGTCAGCGTGAGCCCAGTACGCACTTGTCGAGTCACCGTGTCCAGGCATGCACTAGGCCGAGGCACCTGGCCTAGGCATGTCATGGCACTAGGCCGAGCCACCTTGTCTAGGCATGCACTAGGCTGAGTCACCTTGTCCAGGCATACACTAGGCTAAGGCACCTCTCCCAGGCATGTCATGGCACTAGGCTAAGGCACCGTAGGCCCAACGCACCAGGCCGAGTCACCATGTATAGGCATGCTCTAGGCCGAGGCACCTCGCTTCAGCTCACATAAAGATCAGTCGAGCACGCGTTCATGCTCGCACTAGTCGGTCAACATGTCTAGGCATGCACTGTGTCGGCAAGACTCCGCTTCAGCCGTCGACCAAAGTCGAGGCACTGTGCCAGCATCACCAGGCCGAGGCATCGTGTTCCAGCATGCACTAAATGAGGCACCTCGCTCGGCATGTCATGGCACAAGGTCGGTGCACCTCGCTCAGGCATGTCATCACACCAGCCGAAGCCATCGCGTCTGCATTCACTAGCAGAGTCAACGTCCGGGCATGTACTAGGCGGGGACCTTCTTTGAACGTGTCATGACCACAGGCGGGGGCGCGGTGTCTAGTCATGCACTAGAGTAGTCGTAGTGTTTAGTGTATTCAGTGAGGGCACCTTTCCTGTGTGTGTCATGGCGCTAGGTCGGGGCACCGCGCTGGAGTGTCGCTGCGAAGTGAGACAAGCGTGTCTGGGATGCAGTGGTAGGGCACCTTGCACGAACGTCGTGGCGGTGGGTCGGGCAGTGACAGAAATTTGGGACAAGGTCAGTCAGTGTCTGGGCTTGCGTTGGGGTGAGAGTCACTTGCTGGGCGTGATGTGGTGGCCCGGGGCTGCGGGTGTGCGAATGTGGGCAGGTCGATGTCTGGGCGTGCGTGGGGTGGGCGGCGCTGCAGGGCTAGCATGGCGGTATCTTGGGGCGCCTGCGTGCGTCGTATTTGGGTAGGGCCAGCACTTGTCGGGCGTGCGTGGGCGCCGAGCTGGGCGTGTCATAGCCATTGGGCGGAAAGATGCGGGTGTGCAGGCATGCGCTGTGTGGAGTCAGATGTCGGGGCATGTACTAAGTAGGGATTGCCTTGCTGAAATGACATGGCACTAGGTCGAGGCAGTGTGCAGGCTTGCCTTGGTCGGGGTGCAGGTGTGCAGGCGACCCAACTAAGCGGAGGGGAGGGAGTACTACCTTTTGAGTATCGTAGCAAGTAGGGCCTTCGCAGGGCATCGCGTGGGTGGCGCCTTGCCGTATGCAAGGCGTCTTGGCCCAGAAATTTGAATGTCGCGGACTTAGTCTCATTTAAGCTCGAGTGCGGCACTTAGACAACTCGCCCTCTCTGATGTTGCTAGTCGACCTCCCACGCTCGCCTTATTTATGTGTAGCCTCTTGCCCAGAACTTTGGAAGCAGAAACAAGGAAAGCTTGGAGGAAAGCTACATTGAAAGAAGAACTCTTTCTGATGCTTAGAGGGCTCTCAAGCTTGAATGAATGAAATGAGCTGATGGCATCATATATCTGGCAATATGGAAGAGAATATTAGAGGATATCTTTGCTGGAATATCTTGAGAATAATAGTAGAGAAAAGAAATATCTTTGCATATGCTCTTGGATATCTTCAGGAATATGCTAAGAATAACGCTAGAATATCTATCATTAGTAGGATCGCATTATTGGTGGTGTCCTTGGTAAAGGGTGCTTGACATTCTCATGGCCGCGAGACGATATAAATCATTCTTTATTGTGGCTTCTTTCCGACACATGCTAGGCGCCTGAAAGTGTTTCGCGGCTCTAGCGGCTTCACTCTCTGAGTGATCCGCTTCCGCCGCTAAGTATTCCTTATAGAAATTTGAAAATTATTCTTTTACCGGGGACCGGGTCACCTTATGATAGTCTACCTCCTTGGCATAGGATGTGGCCGACCCATTTAGAGTCGCGACAACTCATGATGAGATTCCTTCGATGTTTCCCAGCCAGGCACATAAGTCTCTTACCATGGTGTAAGAGTGAGCGATCCCTCCGCTGAAAACGCCTCATCTTTCCTTGAGGGCTAGGTGGTAGGGCTCTTAGCTCACAGGGATCGTCTTCTTGACCTAACATGAGATCCACCATCTCCTCGGGTGACTAGTCGTAGGCGTGGTTACGCCTTGCGACAATGCGTCGGCCACGTGATTAGCTATGCCTGCCTGCCGACGTGTGAGTCAAATGGTAGGAAGTGCTAACGCGTGCTTGCTGCTTGGGGCTTGGCATGCAGGTGCGGAAGTAGGTAGTAGCAGCTTGTGTCAGTGCTGATGAGTGCATTTCCGGCGGATAGTTTACATCACGTGTGTCATGGCGATGGATGGTGTAGATCATCTCCTTATCTTGAATTTGTGTCTATCTCTGCGTGTCATTGAGCTTCATGTTTCCAAAGCTATGGAAACATCTTGCATAAGAACCCTCGACCTCCAATAGCAAAACGTGGCGACGGCCAGCACTGCGAATACCCCGGGTGTGGTCGTAGTGCCAACACCGGGCTTCTCCGCTGTGCCTCTTCAAATCTTCAAAGGCTTGCTGGCATTTCTCGTCCCATGTCCACGCCCTACTCTTCTCGGTAAGATCCACAAATGAAATTCGCCACAGCATCCTCGATGAATCTCGATAAGAGTTTTGATTGGGGCCCAAGAAGGACTCAGTTGTCGCACCGAGTAGGGGATCCCATTCTAATGGTTTTGATCTTACTCATCCATCACAGCTCACATCCTTGGATGCGATGTCCTAGAAGCCCACTTCTCTGTGAGCAGATATTTTCCTTCTTCACATATAAATTTCATTCCCGCTTAATAATTAACACCTTCCTTAGATGATCGAGATGTTCTCCAAGGTTATATATAACAATATCATCTGGGATATACCACCACAAAACTTGTTTGGTGAAATGACTTCGAATATCTGCTCATCAAAGCTACAGAATCGTGAAGGCGCGCATTAAGAAGAATTTCAAAGGGCATCAATTAGGAACTCATATGAGCCCATACTGTCACGCACGTAGCCTTCGGCTCATCTCCTTCTACTATTCTTACTTAGACTCTCGACCAAGAAGTCCAAACGAATATACTTCGCTTCTACCAGCCGATCAAATGTTTCAATAAAGAGTGAATTCGATACTGTTTCCAATCACAACTTGTCGAGCGCCCTAGCTGATGCATATCCGTAGTGACCCATCATGCTTCGAATAAAGATCAACGCACCATAGGAGCTTTAGATGGTCGATGAACTTAATCCGAAGAACTCCTTGGGCTTGTCTTCTCACCTTCCAACTCTGCGTTTATCCGTAAGGCCCCATACAGTGGGTTTCGCTTCTCTCGACTCGCCGATCTTAAGGATCTTCCTCCTCAGTGGAGCTTTTAGGTAGCTCCTGGTGGCATGACATCCTTGAACTCATCTACTCGCCTTCTCGACTGGCGTACGGATCTCCCATGCGTCAATCAGTCTTCCTTAAGAGTCGCTAAGCAGGTCACCTCATTCTTTTTCAACCCTTCTGGGCCTGTAATTACCGATAAAGATGTATTTTAGCTTTTCTCAAGGATAATGAATCCATACACTAGCTGCCTCCCTCTTCTGATAAATGCATAGAACGTAAAAGGTATGGCACAAATTTCCACTGCGAAGGAAATCCATCCCGATCACTATTCAAGTCGCCCATGCGCCACCGCAGGTCAATCTCGCTTCCCACGACCCAACATTCATCACACCCCACGAAGCAATACTCCTTGTGAAGGCTTGGCTGGAGTTAACCCGCCGAGCCATCCCGCTCCCTGACAACCTGAGCCAGTCTCTCGCCTCCTTCGGTGACAAAGTCGTGTGGGGCACCTATATCACACGCTCGGGCGGACATCCCGCTTTACATCGACCTCCACGCATACGAACCTCGCTTTCGCGTCGCTTCTACCGCTTGATCTGAGGCATTCACACCGCCACCCCATGCGAGTATCATCACCCTTGCTCGGGTCTCTCTCGATCATAAAGAGGACTGGCGCCTCCCAAGACATTCGCGCGCCCACGCATTCCATCGCACCGTAAACAAATATTGGTCCTTGTCTTTGAAATCCCTACGCTTGTTCCTTTCTTCTTTTCCACTTTTGGCCTTCTCTCACAAGAGAGGCCGCATTGGATCTCCTTCTTAGCAAAGATTAGCTATTCTTTGCACTTCCGGCCTCCCCACCTGCAGCATGATTTCCTTGAATGGTGGCTTACCGACTAGTCCCCTTCGAAATCCATAAGAGATTCGCTACCGCCACAATAAGGGCATAAATCTCGACACCACGCCTCCTTAACTCTCGTCACTCTAACTCAGAGTGCGATCCATAAAGCTGAAAACAGCGCTTCATCCATACCTGAAACTTCCAAAGATTGGGGTGTGGGAAGAGAACTCTCGACATAGTCGCGATAATTCTGGGTGCTTCGAGATGCTTAATTTTCGCGCTCATGTGGCCCCACATCCTCGGTAGAATCGCTTGATCTCTCAAGCCTCGCCTACGCGTTTATAAATATGATGCCCTTTTCCATCTCCGGTAACTTTCTCTGTACGCCACCATAGCCAGACATCGATGGCAGAAAGAGTAGCAAGCCAGACTCGTTGCCTCATTATCGAGCCAAATTCAAAGACTCTCCATGCGCCAAAAGTAGTTATCTAACCTCGTATCTTGCCCCACCGAATGAAGGCGTTTATACCTTCATCTCTTCTCAAGATAATGCCAGGTCACCTGAAGCTGACAGCGCTATCTGCAAATGGCCACTTTCGTTCAACTCCCCTTCACGCCGGCCACCTCACCCTTTCACTCTGCTGCCGAAGACGCCTAGTGACTTTCACGGACTTCTCACGCCGACACCATCGATCGGCGCCGCGACGCTCTCGTCGACCTGAGATCCGCTCACGCCTCTCTCCCATGCTTCGCTTCAGACCACGCCCACCTCTTCGCCGCCCGCCATGGTTTCTGCGGTCACGACCTTCAAGCTCTCGCCGCAGGATCTCGGTGACTCGCCCTTCTTCCTTCCTCAGTAAGAACTCGCATCAACGTCCGCCCACGAATTTGCCTTCGACAATTCCCTCTTTATTCGAGAGCTCATCGTATCCTTCAAGTTACTCCCACACTTGCAACCGGCTCGATACCAACTCGCCACGACTTAGTCTCTATTAGCTCCCGTACAAGACTAGACAACTCGCCTCTGATGTCAAGTAAGTCAGCCTCTCCCACTCGCCTCGGCAGAACGCTTATGCTTCGCTACTACCCACGCTTGGAAGCAGTTATAACTCAAAAGGAAACTGAGAAAGAAACTCTATTGAACGGTTAACTCTTTACAACGTTGTATGGAAATTTCCTCAAAGCTCGAATTTAACGAAACGAACTACGTCGCCATCTATATATACACATATGGAAGAGACTATGATGCTCTAATATGCGAATAAACCATGTAGTTAATACGCTTGACATGCCTCGATACGTTGTAATTACGCTACGAATAAACCTTAGAATATCCTATCATGGGGCTAGGATCCTGTGTGGTGGTCTCCATCATAAAGGTTGTGACATGACGCACCTTGCCTAGGCATATCATGGCACTAGGCCGAGGTATCGTGTCTAGGCATGCACTAGGCAGAGTCACCGTGTCTAGGCATGTACTAGGCCGAGGCACCTTGCCTATACATGTCATTACCCTAGGCCGAGGCACCGTGACTAGGCTTGCACTGGGCCGAGTCGCCGTATCTAGGCAAGCACTAGACCGAGGCATCTTTCTTATGTATGTCATGGCACTAGGCAGAGGCACTTTTTCAAGGTATCGCACTAGGCCGAGACACTGTGTCTAGGGATGCACTAGGCCGAGGCACCTTACCTAGGCATGTCATGGTACAAAAACGAGGCACCGTGTCTAGGCAAGGTCAAGGCCGAGTCATCGTTTCTAGGCATGCACTAGGCCGAGGCACCCACCTGTAAGTAATGGCACTGGGCATGCACTGTGCCGAGTCACTCGCCCGGTGCATGGACTAGGCCGAGGCACCTTGCCTAGGCATGTCATGGCACTAGGTCGAGCCACCGCGGTTCAGGCATGCACTAAAGCCGAGTCACCTTTTCCAGCATGCATCAGCCGAGGCACCCGCCAGCATGTCATGGCATTCAGTCGGCAAGACCGCGTTTGCATGACGCACTAAAGCCGAGTCACCATGTATGTGCACGCAGATCTGCGCCGGCGTGACTCGGGCTTGCGCTAGTTTCACAAGATCGGCCAGCGGTGACTCCGTTGCGTGATCGCGACTAAAAGCAGAGCAAGACCGCGCCTGGGTGCGACGTAATGCGACGTGGCGACCAAGCCTACCCATGTCATGGCAATAACAACGCACCCCGCCCAGCATGCACTGGCAAAGTCACCGCGGTCCAGTACGCACTAAAATGATATCTTACCTTGAAATGACATGGCACTAGGCCGACAAGACCGTGCTCGTACGCACGAGCCAGTCGCCGCTTTTGTGGGCATGCATCGGGTCGAATCACCCGTCAAAGACGCATTCGTGCCGAAGACTGGGCCTAGGCATGTTCCCCGCACTAGGCGAGCCACTGTTCAGGCAATGCACTGTGCAAGAGTCACCTGTCCGTGCATGCCGCATGCACTAGGCTGAGGCACCTCTCCCAGGCATGTCATGGCACTAGGCTAAGGCACCGTGTTTAGGAATGCACTAGGCCGAGTCACCATGTATAGGCATGCACTAGGCCGAGGCACCTTGCCTAGGCTTGTCATAGCACTAGGCCGAGGCACCGTGTCTAGGCTTGCACTAGGCCGAGGCACCTTGCCTAGGCTTGTCATGGCACTAGGCCGAGGCACCCGTGCTAGGCATCGCACTAGGCCGAGGCACCGTGTCTAGGCATGCACGAGGCCGAGGCACCAAGCCTAGGCATGTCAGCGGCACTAAACAGGTACCGGCCCAGTACGCACTATGTAGAGTCATCGCAGCCCTCGTGCACGTACTCAGCTCAGGAACGCTGTCAGGAATGACATAAAGACTAGCCGAGGCATGGTGTCTAGGGTCACAGACTAGGCCGAGTCACCATGTCCGGCACGAATCCAGGTCGAGGCACTCCTCGCCCAGTTTGTCATGGCACTAGGCCGAGGCACTCGTGCTAGGCATCGCACTTGGCCGAGGCACCGCGGTTTAGCATGCACCAAAGTCGGCGCTATTCAAGCCTAGCATGTCACAAGACTGCGCCGAAAAATGCGGTTCAGGCACGCACTAAAGCCGAGCCACCACGCCCGCACGACAGCCGGCGTACTACAGACATGTCATGACCCTAGGCCGAGGCACCGTGACTAGGCATGCACTGGGCCGAGTCGCCGTGTCTAGGAAAGCACTTGGCCGAGGCACCTTTCCTATGTATGTCATGGCACTAAGCCGACACACCCTTGCTAGGTATTGCTCTAGGCCGAGGCATTGTGTCTAGAGATGCACTAGACCGAGGCACCTTTCCTAGGCATGTCATGGCACTAGGACGAGGCACCTGTCTAGGCAAGGACAAGGCCGAGTCCCCTCGTTTCCAGGTACGGACTAGGCCGAGTCAATCGCTTTCCGTGTACGCACTGCCGGTTGGCTACACCTTTTATCATTTATGGCACTCTCCACACAAGTTCATAGCCCACCCATAGGATATTCTAAGGTTTATTCTCTTCAAGATATTCCCAGATATTCAAGAAAGATTTCAAAGATATTCTTTTCTGGGCTATTATTCCTCGAAGATATTCCAAGATATCCTTCGAATATTCCCTCTCATATGGGTATATATAGATGGAGGTCAGAACATTTCATCTATCTCAAGTTCTTGAGCTCCTCTAAGATTGTGAAAGAGCTTCTTCTTTCAATGTAGAAGCCTTTCTCCAAGAGTTCTTTAGTTCCTTTTGCTTCAAGCCGGGGTAGTAGCTACATAAGCCAGAAGGGCGAGTGAGGTCAAATTTAGCAACATCCGAGGCGAAGTCTATGCCGCACGGAGCTTAGCCTGAGACTAAGTCCGCACGCTTGGCATCGCAGCCTCTAGCTGCAACGTGTGGTAACTTGAGGATACGATGGCAAGCCTCATTGCAGGGAATTGTCGAAAGAAGTTCGTGGGCGGACGTTGATCCGGGCCCCATGGCAAAGCATGACAAGCTCTGCATCCCACACAGCCGCTCAGTGATCCCGCTGTAGGTCACTATGGCGACACCACTGGGCGGCTACATAAGAGAGCAAGGCATGGAGAAGGCCGCATGCCAGACCCAAGCATCTTCAAGAGGAATACTAAGAAGGCTCACCCGGGTCCGGCTGGCCAATGGTGAGCTCACAAGGTCCCATGCTTACTAGCTTAGAGTCACGCCAGGTCTCATTCAAGCATGGAGGAGGAGTTGAGACAAGAGGTGGCCATTTACAAGATGGCACTGTCGGCTCGGGTGATGGCCACCCATGAAGCACCAAGGCGAGGCTGGGTGCCCACACACCTTCACGTGAACGGATGCCGAGCTGGGACGACTACTCTATGGCACATGGAGAGGTTCTTCGAAGAATCGTACTTCAAAGACGAGGCAGAGAACCAAGGCAGGCCAACCGCTACCTTTTGCTCTACCGATAATGCAACTCATACTACGTAGAAAGTTCTCGAGATGGAAAAGAGGATCGCGGTAATTATGTATTACACTCGGCCTGACTTCAAGAGAGAAACCGGCTGCCAGCTCACCCAGAGGATGTGGAATACATGGCGCGAAAGAAAATTAAGATCTCAAGACACGGTCTATCCGCACTACGTCGCACCCTCTTCCCTAATGGATGAAAGTTCCGGTGCATCGATTTGGTAAAGACTGCTTTTCAACTTTACTGATAACTCACGCAAATGGGTCGAGCCAAGAGCTGAGAGACGCGTGTCCAAGATTTATCCACACCATGGGCAGAATCCCACATTTCTACGAGACTCGTCCCAAGCAAAGCCACCATTCAAGAGTAGTCATGCTACAGGTGGGGGAGACAGAGGGTACAAGAATAATAAAGAAGGAGCCAGTGCGGCCTCTACTAGCAGAGAAGGAAAAAGTGGAGACAAGCGTAGGGATTTCAAGCCAAGGAACAACTGTTTCTTATGCGATGGACCACATTGGGCACGCGACTGTCCTAAGAGGAAGGCCCTCATGATTTCATGACGTAAGTGAGACCGAGCAAGAGGCGATGAGCACTACACGGGTCGGGAGGTAAATTGAAGCCGAATGCCCTCAAGATCAAACAAGCTAAGAAGCAACCTCAAAGCAAGGGACTCATGTACGTGGAGGCCAAGGTAAACCCGATGTCCGGCCACACATGATAGACACCCTGCGCTACCCACAACTTTGTCCTTTATATGAGGCAAGGAGACTAAGCTCCGCACATCCAAGGAGGTAGATTGCTACGCAGCTTAACTCGCCGCCAAGCCTTCTCAAGGAGTAGTCACAAGGATAATGAAGATCGGGTCGTGGGAAGGAAAGATTGACTTCACGGTGGCACCCATGGATGACTTCAAGATAGTGACGGACGGATTTCTCTCGCAAGAGTCAAGGTCTATACCATTTCTACGCTCACTAGCTTATCTTAAGAGAGACCACAGATTATTCTAATTATCACCGAAAAGAAAATCTAAACCCCTTGTGCCATCTGGGCCATGAATCCAGAGAGAAGGTTGAAAGAATGAGGTGATCTACTCGGGCGGCTCTTATGAAGACCGACACCCTACGGGAGATCCCATGCCCGTAGAAGTCAAGAAGGCGCTAGATGAGTTCAAGGATGTCATGCCAACGGAAATATTCAAAAGCCTCCCACTCTGTGAGGGAGGAAGATCATAAGATCGAGCCGAGTGCCTGAGCAAAACCCCGCTATGCTCTACAGGATGGCACCCTGCAGTCGAGGAACTGAGAAGACAACTGAAAGAGTTGCTGGATTCCGGATTCATTCAACCATCCAAGCGCCCCTACGCTACAACACTTTCTGGGCCTTATTCCAAAAGAAGTACGATTCGTCCTTCGAACGCGCATCGACTATCGCTTAATAAGGATTTGCCAAGAATAAGACTTCATCCTCTTATCGCTTGATTTATTTGATCAACTTGATAGAGCAAAGTTCTTCACTAAGTCGACTTAAGGATCGATACTACCAAGCGAGGATACCGCTGACGAAATTAAACGACTAAGGCGCGACGATAGCATTCATTTTGGCGACCTCAATGATGCCCTGTCTTACCAATGCTCCCGCTTACAAACAGACTTTCACGTAACAAGACATTCCATCCTTTCTCGATAAGTCATACAGATATCTGGGGATGATATTGTTATATATAGCAACACCTCGGGAAAGAAAGATGTCACCACCCAAGAAAAGCATGTTCGCTTATTAAGGCAGAATTTAGCTATGTGACATGAGAAATGCTCCTTGCTCTGGTAGAGAAGTATTTCCCAGATTAATCAGATAAGGGATGGCAAATTGATTATGGAAGGGGGCAAGATCAAGGCCATTCAAGAATGGGATCCACCAACCAAGGTACCACAACTAAGGTCTTTCTTGGGCCTAGTTAACTATTACCGTCGGTTCATCAATGGGTATTCAGCAAGAGCAGCTCCACTGACCGACCTTCTCAAGAAAGGTAAAGCATGGACCTGGGAGGAGAAATGCCAACAAGCTCAAGACTTCAGTTAAGCGCAAAGGACAGAGGAGCCTGTTGGCACTACCCGAACACACCAAGGTATTCGTGTACACACTCACGCTCCGACTCCTCGCTATCGGCGGTTCTTTACAGCAGAGAGATTTATTAACTTTTGAAAGCCGCAGTCTACTGACACAGAGGCGGTACATAAATTCAAGAGTATGAGACGCCGACCATCCATTGCTTACGGACATGGCATAAGATTCATTCCACGGGGTCGCACTTCACGCGTAAGACGAATAATGCTACATTGGCCATTTATTTCGGTTAGTTAAGTTTCAAAAGAAAGAAGGCAAGATTTCCTACGAAGCTTGACTACACTTCGAGTACAAGTCTCCAATCACGTGGCCGATGCCTTGAGCCGTAAAGTAGAGCTAGCATCCATGACTAGCCATCCCCGCCGGCATTTACGGGACCTTGGCAGCGACGGTTGCAATACGATCCATCAGCCTAGCCTCATCACGCTGCCTGGGCGAGTGAAAGACGGCATGCTTTCGGGGTAGAGGGCGGTCTACTCTACAATAAAGGAAGCCACTACGTGCCTAAATGGGGGAAGCATCGTGAGGAATCTCATCAAGGAGTCATTACGATCTAAATTTGGGTCGGTCATCCAGTAGCAACGAAGACGAGGGCACTACTAGAGTCCGTCTACCATCGGGCCACAAATACAGGATTTAATGCAGGTGACTTACAAGATCATTCTCATACAACAACATTGCAGTCGAAGAACATCAACCTGCGATCGCTGTACTCCACTAATTATACAGAAATGGGCCTCTTGAGCCACACACTACTGATTTCATCATTGGCCTACCCAAGTCCGAGGGATGTGGACCTATCATAGTGGGCGGTGGACCTAGCTTTCTAAGGCATTTATGGGCAGCCCCTGATGACCGGCATTACAACAGGAGACCGCCAGTTATTCCTCAAAATCGCAGGAAATATTGGGGCTACCAAAGCTCATCATCACGATCGCGACCCCGCTTCACTTGGTGGCTGACAGCTTTCAAGTCACACGGGTACCTGAACTCCACTTTACTAGCTTTCACCCCCACCGGGCGGCGCATTTAATCCGTGAATGCACTCTGAGCAACATTCGAGGTAATTTTGTGAGCAATAATCAAATCGATCGGCCAGCGACTATACTTTAGTTCTCCTACAACCTACAAAGGAGTGAGGCGACCGAGAAAAGTCCGTTTGAGATTGTCATAGGACAACAACCTATGACTCCTCATACCTTAAATCCAGTAGGGCACACAGTGGAAGAGTCCACTACCACAAGCTCGCTAAGAGATTTCGCGATGAAGAAATGACATACAAGGCTATACGGGAGAAGCCGCACAAAGATGAAGAATAGTCAAAAGAAGAGAAGACATGCAGCCTGCGTTGAGACTTAGTTTGTCAAGCTCATTCCACAAATGGGCTCAAGTCCTTCGAAGTGTGCACAGCGACTCATGAGTAAGATGGGCGCCCTTCCTATACTAGACTCGGGTCATAAGGCGTCCTACAAGGTCGAATTATCGCTAAGCGCTTAAAGATTCATCCCTGCCTTCCATATCAAGTGAATCTAAAGCCCTACCATGAAGATAAGGAGGATCCGTGCAGGAATTTCATAAGGGCACCTACAAGAAGGTCACGTCCTGCGATAGTTTATGCACTACATTATTACAGACGGTCAGCGATAATAATAACTTTCAGCCCTATAAGGAATACTTAGTGAAATGGAAGGAATTACTGCAGAGCTGCCCCAATGGAAATTAAACACTTCAGGAGGCCTAAACAGATCGAAAGCCGGCCGAGAGTTGACGAGGACGTCTCACAGCTGTAGAGAATGTCACACTTTATCAGCTGGCACTTCCACACGTTCATAAATTTCCACCCATAGGATATTCTGGGGTGTTTATTCCTTAGCATATTCCTATATATCCAAGAAGATATCCAAAGATATTCTTTTCTATGCTATTCCCAAGATATTCCAAGATATCCTCGTGCATTTATTCCCTCTCATACGCAGATACATGCATTTTGGCGTCAGGCTCATTTCATTCATTCAAAACTGGTGAGCCTCCTCTGCATCAGAAGCAGCTTCTTCTTTCAATAGAGACTTTCTTTCTCCAAGAGTTCTTTTGAGTTCTCTTTGCTTCCAAGTCGCAAGGTCAGAGCTACATACCAGAAGGCTGAGGTCGACTGAAGAGAATATCCGAGTGTTAATGTCCAAGCGTCGCACGCATTTAGCCGAGACTAAGTCCGTGATACACGAGGCACCTTGCCTAGGCATGTCATGGCACTAGGCCGAGCCACCGGGTCTAGGCATGTACTAGGCCGAGTCACCTTGTCCGGGCATGCTCTAGGCTCAGGCACCTTGCCCAGGCATGTCATGGAACTAGGCCTCGCCATGTCTAGGAATGCACTCGGCCGAGTCACCATGTATAGGCATGCACTAGGCCGAGGCACCTTGCTTTAGGCTTGTCATGGCACTAGGCCGAGGCACCTTTGCTTGGCATCGCACTAGGCCGAGACACCGTGTCTAGGCATGCACTAGTCCGAGGCACCAAGCTTAATCATGTCAAGGCACTAGGCCGAGGTACTGTGTCTAGGCATGCACTATGTAGAGTCACCGTGTCCAGGCATGTACTAGGCTTAGGTACCTTGCCGAGAAATGACATGGAACTAGGCCGAGACACCGGGCGTTTAGGTCAGACTATACCGAGTCACCACGCTCTAGCACGTAAGAAGTCGGAAAGACTCGTCTAGCATGTCATGACACTAGCCGAGTCACTGACAGTAATCGCACCAGTCGAGACACCGTGCCCAAGACGCACTCCAAGCCTCGAGTGTCACGCACTTAGTCTCCAACAAGCTCTCGTGCTGCACTTAGACAACTCGCCCCTCGAATGTTGCTAAGTCAGCCTCCCACTCGCCTTGCAAGCTATGTCAAGGCCACCTGGCCAATGAAAGAGAACTCAGCCGAACACTCGAGTAAAGAAACTCTATCAGCGAAGAACTTTACAACGCTTGCAGGAGCTCTCAAAGCTTGAATGAATGAAACGAACTGGGCGCCATCTATATATACACATACGTATAATATCTCTCGGCGATATGCTATGACATGCTATGACAAGTCCATGTAGTTAATACGCCTCGACATGCCGAATATTTTTTCGATATGTTATATTACGCGAATAAACCTGTATCATCCTATGACGGGGTTAGATCCCGCGGAGGTCTCCACGACATGCAGCGACATTCCGCCCCACTCAAAGCCCGCACGCCCTCTGCCGCTCTTTCAGCCCGAACCGCTTGATCTCGTTTCTCGAACCGCCACAAAGTGTTCATTGCCCTAATCGGCTTCACTGCAAATTCCTTCCACTTCACTAAGTATTCCTTATGTGGATTAAAATTCTTCTCTTTCCTGGACCGGTCGCTACGACGAATTTCACCTCACATAGACGTGACCATCGGGGCCGCGCCTCGTAGAAATTCCCGCCTAGATCTGATCTTCATGGTAGGCTCAGACATCGATACTTGAAGATGGTGACGACCCACTCGGCGCAGAATCGACTCAGAGACACCTTACTCAACCCTATTCCCAAGATGAGTGGGCCTTCATATTTTGCCAAGCCCTTTCACTCACCTTCCGAAAGCGACTCAATCGTCACAGATGAAACATAAAGACTCCAAGTTCCAACCCTAGCTCAGACGTCTCTCCTTCGCCAAATTTCCACTTTCTTCATCTTTTAGCGCTTTCTAAGATGAAATGCTACATGTCACCGCTGCCATCCCTTAGCAAATTTGTAGGCTGAATCTTCCCCGTAGGGGGCCTAGTGGTGCGAGAGTGGGGAAACATCGGTCATTGCTCGTGACTATCTCGAATCCGGGACTTCTAATAGCTTCACTCAGAGATTATAGTGACCGGAGCCCACATCTAAAGAATCCAATTTTACCACTGACAAGACTCACGCGCCCAAGTATACATAGCAGAGCATTCACCCGTTCCGTCTGCCCATCAGTCTGAGGGTGAAAGCTAGTAAAGAATTGAAGCTCTATGCCCATGAGCTTGAAGAGTTCCATCGAAAATTTCCCAGTGAAGCGTGAGTCACGATCACTGATGATGAACTTTGGTAGCCCTCAATACTTCACCATGTTCTTGAGGAATACCTACTGCCTCCCTCCACGTAATCCCAGCACGCATGAAGCGGCATACTTAGGAAAACCGGTCCACCACCACTACGATGTGGGGGATCCATATCCCTGACTTGGGGAGGGACCGACGATGAAGGTCCATAGTGACACTCTCCCAAGGTCTGCTCAAATTGCAGGTAGTGGCTCTAGTAATCCTCAACATGTCGTCCACTTTATCTCGCATACAAGACAAGTCCCATAAGTCCCTTTCACATCATCCCGTATCAATGGCCGTGAGTGTGACCTGACTCAAGAGGTGCCCTCGTACGTCACGCCTTCGACGACCGTACCCACTCGAGTCATGACACTCCTTGATGAGATTCTTTTTGATGCTTCCCCACTTAGGCACATAGAGCGTCCCTTTTCAAAGTAAGAGTAGACCGCTTCCTTCTTCCCAAAACCGCCTGCCTTTCCCTCTACGAGCCAACTGGATGAGATTCTCTACTATCGTGATCAGACGTGAAGAACCCCTCCCTTATGAGATCCATCATCTCTCCGATCGCTGGGCCACGACGCTACCGCTGACTTACTTCAAGGCACTCTGGCCACGTGATTGGGGCCATACCGGGGCTTGTACCCGTGAGTCAGAAGTCAAACTGTACCTGCGAAGCTCGCCACCCCGCCCGCAGGGCTTAGCTTCTTCCGGGTCCGAAGTGCTAGTAGCAACATTGTCTGCCTCACAATGAAGCGCGACCCCTGCCAGATAGTGCCTCCATGTCCCGCAAAGCACGGATGATCGCCGCCATCTCCTCTTTCGACTGTGTACCCGCCTCTGTGTCATTGAAGCCATGGCTAAAAGCTATGGGTGCCCTCCCGCGTAAGAACCCCTCCAATAGCAAAATCAGAGGCATCGGTGTGTACCTCGAATACCCGCTTGGCCGCAAGAAATGCCTGAACATCTACTCCTCCGTCAGCCTTCTTCAAGTCTTCAAAGGGTTGCTGGCATTTCTCGTCCCACGTCCATGCCTTACTCTTTTTCAGAAGATCTGTCAAAGGAGCTGCTCTTGCTGAGTATCCCTTGATGAATCGCCGATAGTAGTTGACTAGGCCCAAGATGGACCTTAGTTGTGGCACCTACAGGGGTGATCCATTCAACGGCTTCGATCTTGCCTCTCATCCATCACTTATTTGCCATCCTCGAAGTGCTACGTCCTAGGAAGCCCACTTCTCCTAGTGTTTAGCGAAGATTTCTCCCTTCACATATACCATTCGCTCTGAACGAACACCTTCTTAGATGATCAATATGCTCTTCCAAGGTTACTATATAATAATGTCATCTAGATATACCACCACAAACTTTATCCAGGAAAGGACACATCTTCGTTTCCATCAAAGTGCGAATGTAGAAATGATAAGAAGACTAAAGCAAGATCACTAGAACTCATAGAGCCATAATCCTCGTTACGCATTTAGTTTTCTACTTCATCCCCTCGCCACCTCACTGTAGTATCCCGATCGCAAGTCCAACTTAGTGAAGTACCTTGCTCTACCAAGTTGATCAAATTAGTGGGCAATAAGAGGAATGGGATACTTGTTCTTGATCGTCACCTTGTTGAGCGCCCGGTAGTCGATGCACATCCGTAGTGACCCATCGTGCTTCTTTTGAAATTAGACCGGCGCACCATAGGGAGGCTTAGATGGTTGGATGAACTGACATCCAAAGAAATCCTTCGCCTGGGTCTCCTCAACTCCTCCAACCTATGCCATCCCGTAGGCCCCATGGTGGCTCTTGCTCCTAATTCCAACCTCGATCTTATGATCTTCCCTCCCCTCCTAGTGGGAGCTTTATAGCTCCTAAGGGCATGGCATCCTTGAACTCCGTCTAGCGCCTTCTTGACTCGCATGACCTCCCATAGGGTCAATCGGTCTTCCTTAAGAGCCGTCACCTCTATTCTTTTTAACCCCTTCTAATGCACGGTCGATAAAGATAAGGGTTTTTGTTTTTCTAAGTGATAGTGGGAACCATACACGCGCCTCCTCTTATAAGACAGCCATCGAATCGTAGAAAAGGTAACGGGCAATGCTTTTCCCCGGCAAAGGAAATCCATCCCGATTACTATCTCAAGTCATCCATGGTGCCACCGCAGTCAATCCTTCTTCCACAACTGATCTTCATTGTCACTCCCACGAGCTACTCCTCGCAAGGTCGACAACCAGTTAATCGCTTTAGCCATCCCGTCTCCTCGGGCCTCTGCACCGAGTCTCTCGCCTCCTCCTCCGGCAGACAAAGCTGCGGGTGGCACCCGTGTATCATGGCCTCTGGGCTTCGACATCCATCCACCCGGGCCTCCACGCATACGAGTCCTCGGCTGGCGCCGCTTCTGGGCCATTTGGCTTTAGGGTATTCAACAACCGTGACACCCAATGAGTATTGTCACCCTCTCGGGCTCTGGGCCTCCCTCTCGATCATAGCACTGAGGGCCTTCCTCTTAGGACAGTCGCGTGCCCAATGTGGTCCATCGCATAAGAAACTCTGAATTACCCTTGGCTTGAAGTCCCGCCGCTCTGCTCTTCCACCATTGTCGCCTCGCTAGTAGAGAGCCGTGACCGATCCTTCTTTAATATCGTTTCTCAGACTCCATCCGTCTCCTCCACCTTTGGAAGATGACCAATTCCTCGATTCCGCCATTGGGCTCTGACGAGCCTCTTCAAATCAATACAGATTCTCGCTACCGCCACGGTCGCGATAAATTCGACACCACTGCCTTCTCTCAACTCTTGCTCGGCCCAACTCTGTAGGTTGTCCATAAAGTTGAAAAGAAGGTCTTTCTCATCCATACCTGGAGCCTCAAGCACAAGGGAAGAGAATCCTCGACATACCGCGACACCCGTGCTTGAGATGCTTGATTTTCTTCGTGCCACGATTCCACATCCTCTCCTGATAAACTCGCTCGATCTCTCTCTTGAAGTCCGCCCATGTTTTATAGTGCACGTCCTCCTTTCCATCTCCGAGAACTTTCTACGCCACCATAGAGTTGCATTATCGATGAGGTAAAGAGTAGCAAGCCAGACTACGCCTCATCTGCTCCCACCGGCTTCAGCAAGACCTCTCCATGCTGCAGACAAGTAGTTGTCTAACTCCTTTGGCATCCCTGCCCACTCGAAGGTGCGCACTAAAATCTCCACCCCAGGCTCTAGCCGCTGCCAGTAACCCAGCCGACAATGTTGTCTTATAAATGGCCACCTCGTCTCTCAACCTCCTCATGCTGCACAAGACTCTCCACCCTCGATCTGCGCAGAAGATTTATAACCTTTCATGAACTCCTCATGCGACACCACTGGACCTAGCGAGCTTTGCATGCCCTCTCAAGGTCTCTGGATCCACCTTGAGACTTTCCACGGCCTTCTCCATGCTTTGCTCCATATAGTCCACCCCTTCCGGTGTTTGCCATAGCTTAATTCTGCTTGCCCACTGAATCTTCCAAGCTCGGCTTACAGGATCCCGAGACTGGCCCTTCTTTCCCTTCCCTGGGGGCAATCGATCAACGTCCCTTTCCACGAACTTCTTGCTCGACAATTCCTCCACCCGAGAGTCATTGTTTTGAGTTACTCCCACACGCAACCTTGCTCGATACACTGAACCACGACTTACCTCCCCATTAATCTCCCCGCAGCACTTAGACAACTCGCCCTGATTGTCATATGCAGCCACCTCTTCCACTGCTCATAGTTATGCTCGGCTACCACCTCTACGTGGGGTTGTTATATAACTCGTTAACACTTCGAGAAATAAACTCTCTATCACGGAAGTTAACTCTTTACACGCTGCAGGTACTTCCTCAAAGTTCGAATGAATGAAATGAACTACGCGGCCATCTATATACACATATAGGAGTAATATTCCTGGCGATACGCTGGTGAATACGCGCTGCGAATAAACCATGTAGTTAATACGCCGATACGCCGTAATATTCTTTCGATACGCTGCAATACGCGAATAAACCTGTAATATCCTCATTGGTTAGGATCCCGCAGGTGGAGGTCTCCATGGAGCATGCACATGGAGCACGGCGACCTTCGCTTGCAGACGCTACCAAGACTCAGTCGGCAAGACCCACGCTGTGCATCGCATCAGCCAGACACCGCGGTCTAGGCATGCATTAGGTCGAGGCACCCTTGCCTAAGCATGTCGCATTAGGCTTCTAGGTATCGCGCTGGTTTGTGTGCATTCACTCAGGGCAAGAGTCAACGTGTCCATGCATGTACTAAGCCGAGGCACCTCGCCTGCATACGTCGCACCATAGCCAAGGCAATCGCGGACTAGGCTTGCATCAATAGTCGCCGTAACGAGCACTAGACCGAGGCACCTTTTCTATGTATGTCATGGCACTAAACAGCGTAGGCACTCTCTTCAAGGTATCGCGACTGCACCGATAAGATCGTGGTTCAGGATGCACTAGTCGAGGCACCTTACCCGCATGTCATGGTACTCAGGACGAGGCACCGCGGTTCAGGCGCGACAAGGCCGAAGTCGCCGCTTTCTGTGCACGACCAGCCGGCGAACCTTACCTAGGCATGTAATGGCACTAGACCGAGGCACCGTGTCTAGGCATGCACTAGGTCGAGTCACTGTGTCCAGGCATGGACTAGGCCGAGGTATTGTGTCTAGGGATGCACTAGGTCGAGTCACCGTGTCTAGGCATGCACTAGGCCGAGGCACCTTGTCTAAGCATGTCATGGCACTAGGCCGAGACACCGTGTGTAGGACAGGACAAGGCCGTGTCACCGTGTCTAGGCATGGACTAGGCCAAGGCACCTTACTTAGGCATGTAATGGGAATAGGCCGAGGGACCTTACCTAGGCATGCAATGGGACTAGGCCGAGGCACCATGTCTAGGCATGCACTAGGCCGAGTTACCGTGTCCAGGCATGCACGAGGCTGAGGCACCTTGCCTAAGCATGTCATGGCACTAGGCCGAGGCACCTTGCCTATGTATGTAATGGCACCAGTCGGCACAACAGGTTCAGGAGCCCTAGGCCGAGTAATCAAGTCTGTGGATTTGACTAGGCCCAGGCACCCATCCTGTGCATGTCATACACTGCCGGCATAATCGTATGTGAGTACAAAGACGCGCCGGTAGTCATGCTTGTGCACGCACCAGCCGAGGCCCCCACGGTGCATATAAAGCGAACCAGGCCGAGGCACCTGTTTAAAAGATCAGTCGAGTCACCTGTCCAGTATTTGTGTCGAGGCACTTCGCTAGGCATGTCATGGCATTTACGAGCAACAAAATACTTCAGCATGCACTGTGCCGAGCCACCGTGTTCAGCATGACCAAAGCCGAGGCACCTTCCAGCATGTCATGGCACTAGGCCGAGGCCGAGTCACCATGTTTAGGCATGCACTACAGTCGGCGCGACCTCGCCAGGCCATTAGCGGCACTAGCCGAGGCACCTCGCTTAAGCACGCACTGCGCCGAGCCAATCGCAGATAAAAGACGCACTAAAAGCCGAAAGATTCCAAATTGTGCACGCCATGACACTGCACGGCGTGATCGCGCCTCGCACGCACTATGCAGTCACCGCGGTCCAAAGCTTGTACCAGCCGAGGCACCTGGCGAAAGACATGGCACTAGTACGATGAATGCTGTTTGCAAGACGACTAAAATGAGTCGCCATGTCTAGGCATGCACTAGGACGAGGCACCTTGCCGAGCCATTGCATGGCACTAGGCCGAGGCACCTTGCCTAGGCATGTCATGGACCTCGGACGAGGCACCGTGTCTAGGCTTACACAAGGTCGAAACACCGCATCTGTGAACGGTATCAAAGTCGATAAGACTACCAAGATTTCACAAGACTACAGCCACCATGTTCAGACATCGATCAGTCGAGTCATCGTGTCCAGTACGCACCAGCCGATGCACCTTGCCTAGGCATGTCATGGCACTAGGCCGAGCCACCGGGTCTAGGCATGTACTAGGCCGAGTCACCTTGTCTAGGCATGCACTAGGTATCACCTTGACCAGGCATGTCATGGCACTAGGCCGAGGCACCGTGTCTAGTAATGCATTAGGTCGAGTCATCATGTATAGGCATGTACTAGGCCGAGGCACCTTGCCTAGGCTGGTCATGGCACAAGGCCGAGGCACTTTTGCAAGGCACGTGACTCCTCGGGTCGAGGGGCACGTGTCTAGGCATGCACTAGGCCGAGGCACCAAGCTGAGGAATGTCATGGTAGCACTGCGCCGATGGCACGCCTAGCATGCACTATGTAGAGTCATCGCGTCTGTGCACGTGATCAAAGCCGAGGTACCTCGTTTATAAACGACACTTCAAGACTCGTACAGACCGCGCTTAGCTCGTGGTACTAGGTCGAAATATCAGTGGTTCAGGCAATAACTAAGCCGGAGGCACCCGTCTGCATGTCACAAGACTCAGCCGGCGCGACCCTTTCTGTGCATCGTGACCAGTCGAGGCACCATGTCTAGGCATGCACTAAGCTGAAGCACCTTGCTTAGGCATATCATGGCACTAGGCCGAGGTATCGTTTCTAGGCATGCACTAGGCAGAGTCACCGTGTCCAGACATGTACTAGGCCGAGGACCTTTCCTATACATGTCATGACCCTAGGCCGAGGAATCGTGACTAGGCTTGCACTGTGCCGAGTCGCCGTGTATAGGCAAGCACTAGACCGAGGCATCTTTCCTATGTATGTCATGGCACTAGGCAGAAGCACCCTTTCAAGGTATCGCACTAGGCCGAGGCACCGGCGGTCTAAAGGATGCACTGTGTCGGTACACCTTACCTGCGACGCATAAGCATTGTGACGAGACCGCGTCAGCAGCGACAACGCCGAAATAATCGCTTGCAAAGACGCACTCAGCCTCAAACACCTTACCTGGGTGCGCAGGCAATGACACTAGATCGAGGCACCGCTTCTGTGCATGCACCAGCCGAAGTCACTCGTGTCCGTGATACGACTGTGCCGAGGCACCTTACTCCAGGCATGTCTCGCACAGGGCCGAGCCACCGTGTCTAGGCACGACCAGGCCGATCCACCTTTCCGTGCATGCCAGGGGCCGGTGTTAACTTTGCTCAGCATGTCATGGCACTAGTCGAGGCACCGTGGTTCAGGCACGCACTGCGTCACCATATATGTGCACGCACTAGTCGATAAGACCTTGCCTAGGTCATTACTAAGACTAGGCCGAGGCACCTTGCTAGGCATCGCACTAAAAATGGAAAGATCACAGCCTGCATTACGCACTGTACCGAGGCACCTTGCCTGTGCATGTCATAAGATTAGTCGATAGATCGTGGTTCACCATTCTCTGTGCAAGAGTCAACGTGTCCGCCAGCATGTACGTTTGAAGGGCACCCGCTCTAGACATGTCATTTTTTTGACCCTGCAGTCGAGGCACCGTGACTAAGCTTGCATTAGGCCGAGTCGCCGTGTCTAGGCAAGCACTAGACCGAGACACCTTTCCTATGTATGTCAAGACTAGCAGCAGAAAGACCCTTTCAAAGACGCACCAGCCGAGGCACCGCGGTTCGTGGACGCACTGTGTCGAGGCTCCTTACCTTGGCATGTCATGGTACTAGGACGAGACGCCGTGTCTAGGCAAGGACAAGGCCTAGTCATACGGGCATGCACCAGGTCGGCATTAATCTTTACCTAGGCATGTAATGGCACTAGACCAAGGCACCGCGTTCAAAGACGCACTAGGCCTACCAATCGTGGTCCGCGCACTCGACCAGTCGAGGTAATCGTGGCTCCAGTACGCAGCAGCCGAGTCACCGCGCCCGCGCACGCTGCAGCCGAGCACCTTGTCTAAGCACGTCATAAAGACTCGCCGAGGCACCGTGTTTAGGACAGGACAAGGCCGAGTCACCGTCTGGGTGCACTCGACTGCACTGAGACTTTACCTGTGCACGTGAAATGGGATTTCAGGCCGAGGCACCTCGTCTGTGCATGTCATGGCACTAAATGAGGCACCGTGTCTAGGGCATGCACTCAGGGGTCGTAGTCACCATATATAGGCACGCATCCAAAGTCGAGCACCACTAGGTCATTATGGCACTAGGCCGAGGCACCTTCGCTTAGGCATCGCACTAAAGCCGAGGCACCGCTTGCTCAGACACGCACTAAGCCGACACTCGCCTGTGCACGCCGCTAAGACAGTCGAGGTATCGTGTCTACTCATTCCTAGGCAGAGTCAACGTGTCCAGGCATGTACTAAGCCGAAGGCACCTTGCCTAGACATGTCATGACCCAGTCAAGACCGCGACTAAGCTTCAGACAGTCGAGCCTGCCGCGGTTCAGGCAAGCACTGCACCGATAGACGCTTCCTACGTGACGTCACGCCAAGACTACAGAAAGTAACTTTCAAGGCATCGCGACTAGTCGAGGCACCGCCCTGACGCACTGCACGGCGCCTCCCACTCGCATTGCCACAGACTAGGACGAGGATCCTGTCAGCAAGGACAAGGCTCTAGTCACCGTTTCAGTACGACTCAAAGCCAAGACACACCTACCTAGGCATGTAATGGCATTCAGGACCAAGGCACTGCCTTGCCTAGGTACGCACTACAGCCGAAACACCGTGTCCAGTACGGACTAGGTCGTATAGATCGTGTCTAGTGGATGCACAGGCCGAGCCATCGTGTTCAGTATGCCCAGTCGGCGCGACCTTGTCTAAGCATGTCATAGCACTAGGCCGAGACACCGTGTTTAGGACAGGACAAGGCCGAGTCACCGTGTCTAGGCATGGACTAGGCCGAGACACCTTACCTAGGCATGTAGTGGGATTAGGCCGAGGCACCTTGTCTAGGCAAGCACTAGGCCGAGTCACCGTGTCCAAGCATGTACGAGGCCGAGGCACCTTGCCTAAGCATGTCTCGCACCTGCGCCGGCAGACCTCGTCACGAGGCCGCACTCCGCATCTCTACTGCGCACTCGCCTAGGAGTCCTCGGGCCGAGGCACCGCGCCTGCGACGCACTCGTCGGCGCACCTCCCTAAAGACGCTCACTTCGCGACTAGTTGTACCGAAGCCAGTCTTAAGGCGCGACAAGTGTCGAAGTCACCGTGTCTAGGCATGCACTAGGCCGAGGCCCCTTACCTAGGCATGTAAAGGCACTAGGCCGAGGCACCGTGTCTAAGGAAGCACTAGGCCGAGTCACCGCGCCCGCGTGACGACCAGTTTAGATAAGACTTTCATTTAAGCATGTTATAAGACTAAAGCCGCTTCACCGCGGTTCAGGCATGCACTAGGTCGAGTCAATCGTGTCCGTGCATTGTACTAGGTCAAGCACCTTCCTGCGTGACGTTACTAAGATTAGTCGGCGTGACCGTGTCTAAAGATGGCTTAGTTTGTCACCATGTCTAGACATGTACTAGGCCGAGGCACCTTTCCTTTGCTTGTCATTGAACTAGGCCGAGGCACCCTTGATAAGCATCGCACTAGGCCGAGCCACCATGTCTAGGCATGCACTAGGCCGAGACACCTAGGCTAGGCTTGTCATGACACTTGGCCGAGGTACCATGTCTTAGCATGCACTATGTAGAGCTCACCAGAACAGCTTGTTCTGTGCCGAGGCTCCTCGCTTAGAAATGACACGGCACTGGTCGCAAGTAGCGCTTGCCTGCGCACGAACCAGCCGAGTCGCCATGTCTAGGCATGCACTAGGCCGAGGCACCTTTGCTAGGCATCCAAAGAGCACATTCCTGCCGCTTATTCCTGAAGATATTCCTAAAGATATCCAAGAAATGATATTCAAAGATATTCTTTTCTACTATTTATTCCCTAAAGATATTCCAAACATATCCTCGAATATTCCTCTGCAGGAGTATATGTATTTGTGTCAGGAACATTTCATTCATTCAAATCCAGAGCTCTCTAAGCATTGTAAAGAGTCTTTCATCAGCTTTTCCAAGAGCTTTTCAGCTTCTCAGCTCTAAGTCTGGGTTGTACTAAAGATAGCCTTGCAAGGAAATGTATACCGACTTAAAGAACATCCGAGGGGTGAGTTGTCTAAGTGCCGCACGAGAGCTTAGCCGGGAGACTAAGTCCGTGACACGAGGCACCTTGCCTAGGCATGTCATGGCACTAGGCCGAGCCACCGGGTCTAGGCATGTACTAGGCCGAGTCACCTTGTCCGGGCATGCTCTAGGCTCAGGCACCTTGCCCAGGCATGTCATGGAACTAGGCCTCGCATGCTCCAGGAACGCACCGGCCGAGTCACCATGCATGCACGCACTGGGTACGGCGCACCCGCTTTGCAGCCATGACAAGACTCAGCCGAAAAGACCTCGGGCTTCGCATCGCACCAGTCGGCACACCGCTGCCTCAGGCACGTGACTCAACCGAGGCACCGTTTAATCATGTCAAGGCACTAGCCGAGGTAATCGCGGTCTGTGCATGCACTATGTAGAGTCACCGTGTCCAGGCATGTACTAGGCTTAGGTACCTTGCCGAGAAATGACATGGAACTAGGCCGAGACACCAGCAAGTTTAGCTCTCGCATCAGCCGAGTCACCATGTCTAGGCATGAAGTGTCGGCAAGACCTTGCCCAGGCACGTCACACACCAGTCGAGCCGCCCTTGATAGGCACCGCACTAGGTCGAGACGCCGTGTCTGGGCTAATGCACTGTCGAAGTATCACGCACTTAGCTCCCAAATTTAGTCTCCGTATAAGACTTTGGGACAACTCCGCCTCGATGTCATAAGTCAAATCTCCCACTGCCATAAGCTACGCCTATTACTACCCTACGTAGCGTTGCGCAGAACTCAGCGAACACCGAGAAAGAACTCTATCAGCGAAGTTAACTCTTTACACGCTTGCAGGAGCCCCAAAGCTCGAATTTAGAATTTAAACGAACTACGCGCCATCTATATATACACATATAATATTCCTGGCGATACGCTGTTAATACGCTGGTATCAGAACCATAGTTAATACGCCTGGATACGCTTCGAATATTCTTTCGATACGCTGGTGAATACGCGGCGAATAAACCTTTAGAATATCCTATGACGGGAAGCAGATCCTCGTGCGGTGTCTCCATGATAGCAGCGACATTCTGCCCCACTAAAGCCGCAGACGCCCTCACGCTTCTTTTCACTAAATCGCTTGATCTGCTTTCTGAATCGCTTACAGTACCAAGCCATTACTCCCAACTGCGCTTCACTCTCTAGCCTTCCACTTCACTCAAGATTCCTTATGGGTGACGAAAATTCTCTTCTCTCGACCCATTCCGCCATGACGTAGTCTACCTCCTTTGTCATAGACGTGACCATCACGCCGGTGCCTCGTAGAAATTCGGCCTGCATCTTCCTTATCTTCATGGTGTGGCTTCAGACATCGATACTGAAGACAGTGATGACTCCAATTTCTCACAGAACTCGACTCAGAGGGACACCTACCAACCCGTCCCAAGATGGGAAGCCATATTTCCCTTACAAAGCCCTGCTCACCTTCCGAAGGACTTGAACTGCTGCGGTATGAGCCGACAAGCACTAAGTCTCCAACCCGAACTGATGTCTCCTCTTCGTCGCCCCACTTCTTCATCTTTTTGCCACTTTCTAAGATGGCTGCATGCACGTCACTCCCGCCGCGCCATCCCCAAGAAATTTCCAGGGCCAATCGACCTCTCCCTCGCGTAGGGCCTAGGGTGCGAGGAGTCATCGGTTGTCAGTCGTGACTATCTCAACCCGACTTCTCTCACATCACCACCTCCTCAGAGATGATAGTGAGACCGGTGCCCACATCTAAAGAACTTAGCCCAAATACCGATTAGCACTCACAAAGCGCCTCATATAGTTGGCTAAAGAGCATTCACCCGTCTGGCCTCGCCTCTCCATCACCCGATACGAAAGCCTAAGAAAGACCGTTTCTACGCCTACGAAACTTGAAGAGTTCCATCGGTACTTCCTGAAGAGTTGAGTCACGACACCGATGATGAACTTCAAATTTCTTAACATTTCACCATGTTCTCGAGGAATAGCCTGGCTGCCTCCCTCGCCAGGTAATCCTTAGCTAAGCATGAAGCGGCATACTTAAACCAGTCCACCACCACTACGATGATCCACATCCCTGACTCAGAGAAAATCACGACGGTCCATAGCGACACTCTCCCGCGTCGCTCAAATTGCAGTAGTGGCTCTAGTAATCCCTTGGGCTGATGTTGCTCCACTTTATCTCGCTGGCATACAAGACAAGTCCTTACATAAGTCTCTACATCATCCCGTATCAATGGCCAGTAGTAGACGGACTCTGCAGGCCGCCCTCGCCGTCGCCTGATGACTGCACCCCACTGAGTCATGACACCCTCGATGAGATTCTTTCACGCTCTACCTTGCAGACATGTAGCCGTCTCCTTCGTGAAGAGTAGACCGCCTTCTTCCCAAACCGCCTCGTCTTCCCTCTCCTTTGCTATGAGCCAACATGATATCTCCCGCCATCTGGATCACGTGGAAGAACCCTCCCTATGAGATCCACCATCCTCCCATCGCTACCACTGACGGCTACCGCGACTACCGCTGACGCTCACGGATTACCTACGCCCTGGCCAGACCCAGAGCGCAGCCTGAACCTCAAACAGAAGTCTCGCCACCTTGCCCGCAGGCTTAGCTTCTTCCTCGTCCCAAGAATCAAGAAAGAACATCGTTTCGTCTTCACAATGAAGTGCGACCAGCCAGATATGGTGCTCAGTGTCCCAGCAATGGATGATCGCCATCATCTCCTTCGATCAGGTACCGCCTCTCGTGGCTGAGTTTATGTTTTCAGTGCCACATGGGTAAGCCCCGCAGAACCCCTCCAATAGCAAAATCGTGAGGCACTGTGTACCCCTCGAATACCCCCGTGTGGTCGCCAACATCGGCTCCTCCGCTCGGGCCTTCTTCTAAGTCTTCAGCGGCCATTCAGATTTCTCGTCCCACGTCCACGCTCTTCTTTACTCTTTTTCGTAGCATCTCACAAAGGAGCCGCTTCAGCTGAAGATCCCTACGAATCGCTGAGAGGTAGCCGGGACTGCTTCAAGATTTTCGACCTGGCCACAGACCTTAGCAGTGATCCCATTCCCGAATCATTGATCTTACCTCTCTCATCCATCACGAAATGCCATCCCATGCGACGTCTGTAGTTCTAATTTCCAGAAAGAGGCTGAAGATTTCTCCCTCTCTTTCACATATAACTTATTCTCAATATCAATTTAACACCTTCTGATGATCAATACGCTCTTCCAAGGCAAGTACTATATATATCAATGTCATCTGGGATATACCACTCACAAACTTATCCGGGTGAAAGCCATTTAATATTTGTTTCATCAAAGGCAGAATGTAGTTATGCATTAAGAAGACTCAAAGGGCATCACTAGGAACTCATAGAGCCATAACTCGTTACGACGCAGCTTCCGCTCATCCCCTCGCCTATCCTCACTCGTAGCGTATCCCGACCCAAGTCCAACTTAGACAAGACTACTTCCTACCAAGCTCGATCGCACCCAATGCGGCACAAGCAGGAACGGGATACTTCGTTCGATCGCGTCACCACAGCCGCCTTTAGCCGACGCACATCCGTGAATGACTCCATCATAGCTTTTCGGAATGCATCACAAGCACTATAGGGAGGCATTTTTGAATGTCGGATAGAACCACATCCAAAGAATCCTTCGCTTGTCTCCTCGTCCCTCCAACCTGGGGCGAGAACACCAGCCTCCCGCTGGCAGTGGTTGGTCTCCCACCCAACTCGATCTTATGATCTTCCTCCTTCCAGCAGCTTAGTAGTCCTAAGTGGCATGGCATCCTTGAACTCGTCTAGCGCCTCGATTTCCGTGCGTGGATCTCCCATGTGGTCACGGTCTTCCTAAGCACTCGCAAGAGGCCACCTCATTCTTTAACCCCTTCTCTAGTTGCATGTGGCCGATAGCAGATGTCGCTTTTGCTTGCTTTCAAGTGGATAGCTGAACCATACACGCGCCTCCTCTTATAAGACCCACGAACGTGTAGTGCATACGCCTTCCCGGCAAAGGAAATCCATCCCGATTACTATCTCAGTTTCATCCACGTGGGTGCCAACGTGAAGCTCACCCTCTTCCACGACCCGATCTTCATCATCATCACCCCACGAACACCCGCGGCGTCGACAACCAGCTCAGAACCCGCTACCATCCGTCTCCTGGATTTTCTGAGCTCGAGTCTTTCTCGCCCTCCGAGACAACGTTATCGCGGCACCTGCGGTATCACGGGCCTCATTTGACATCCCATTCACCCTAGCCCACGCATACGAGCCCGTCTGGCGCCACTGCTTCTACTTTGCTTTGGCTTGTGCAAGATTCAAGCAACAACCAACACGACCCACGCGAAGATTGGCCACCCTCGCTTCTGCCTCTCTCGACATAAAGACTGAGGGCCTTCTTAGAGACATATCGCGCGGTCAATGTGGTCCACTGATGTTGTCACCAGTCCGCTTGCTTCCGCCGCTCTGCTCGTCGTTCTTTCCATCGTTGCCTCGCTTAGTGTAGCGCCACTGGATCCTTCTTTAATATCGTTTCATTTCATCCGCTCCCCTCCAGCCTTTAGCATGACCAATTCGATGGTGGCTTTGCTCGGGACGAAGTTTCCTCTTCTGAACAATAAGAGATCTCCCACCGCCATGGCTGCGGATACCGACACCACGCCTTCCTCAACTTCGCCGCCCAACTCGTAGGCTGTCCATATAAAGTTGAAAAGAAGTCTTTTCTCATCCATATACTGTTCCCCAAGATTGCGAAGAACTCCTTAACATAGCTCACAGATGCACTCCCGTGTGTTTCGGGATGCCAGATTTCTTTCGCCATTATTCCACATCCTCCTGATAACCTTCGACTCCCCCTCAAGTCCGCCCAGTGTTTTATAAGCATGTCCCTCCATATCCGTAAACTTTCTACGCCACCATGGGAAATGCATTACTTCAATATGCAGAGTAGTGAACAGTCATATCTGGGCTGCTCCCATCTGAGCCCAATTGTTTCCAAAGTACCTCTCCATACGCACAAGCATTGTCTGCAACCTCTTAACTTGGCCGCTTCCAATCGGGCGCGCGCGCAGACCCACCCTCAAGGTCGTAGTCTGGGCCATAACCCGAGCGACAACGTTGTTTTGAGGCAACGCGCGCCACCTCGGGCCTCAACTCCTCCTCACGCCACAAGACCTCCACCCTCGATTCAAGGCTGTAGAGCATTTCTATAACCTTCAGCGAACTCCTACGCGACACCACTCGTGGCCCCATGAGCCAGATGTTCCTCTTCGCCGCCTTTGATTCACCGAGATCTTCCACCCGCCTCCTCCACGCTGGTCTATAACCCCTTCCTATTAAGCTATTACAACACCCCAGTTTCTGCCTCACTCCGACCTGCCCCGCCACAGATCCAGAGACTCGTCCTTCTTCCCTTCCTGTGAAAAAGAACCCAGGGATCAACGTCCCTTCCACCTAACTTCGCTCTCGACAATTCCCCACCCCGAGCTCTGCCATTGCTCCCATCAGCCACTCCCACACGCAACCCGCTCTCCCATACTCAACCGCCACTTTACTTAAATTTCTCTTGCCATCTCCCGCATACACTGGATGCATCCACTCTGATGTTGAGTAAGTCACTCTTCCACTCTACTCTCTCTTCTTCAGCAAGCCATGCTTCGCACTAAATTTCCTACTTGGAAGAAAGAGAACTAAAAGAATGTTGCCTGAGAAAGAAACTCCTTATCAAGGAAAGAACTTTACACGCTTTATGAGCCTTCTCAAAGCTCGAATGAACGAAATGAATCCATACACAATCTTATATATTGTTAATATACGGCGAATATTCCCGGCGATACGCTATGTAATACGCAGTGACAAACCATGTAAAAATACGCCATATTTTAATATTCTTTCGATATTGCACACAAGCAGCCAAACCTAATATCCCATTGGTCAGGTTAGGATCCCGTGTGCAGGTCTCCAAGGATATGGCTATGGACACGAGGCACCTGGGCTTAGGCATGTCATGTTCAGGCCGAGGCATCCATGCTAGGTAACCAGTCGGTGACACCGTGGTTCAGCATGCATTAGGCTGAGGCACCTTGCCTAAGCATGTCATGACATTAGGCCGAGGTATCGCGGTTCAGGCATTCACTGTGCAGTCAACGTGTCCATACATTTCACCGGCGCACCCTTCCTGCACACGCCAGACCATAGGCCAAGGCACCGTGACTAGTCAGATCAGTCAGTCATGTCTGGTGGAGCCCACCGTAATCGAGGCACCTTTCTACGTATCAGCCAAGACTATGGACCAAAGTGCAGGCACTCAAGGTATCGTGACTAGACCTGGTACCAGACTCATGGACAACAAATGGAAAAACTGCCCTGCATCACAAGACACAGATCAAATCCACTAGTAAGACAAACAGTCCTGCTCAAAATGTCAAACAGGAACTCACTTAAAGGAAAAGCAAAATACAGATTCAAAAATCCAGCTCCTGCACATCAGTCTGAAGCCCACCGGTCCAAAATTATCAGTCATATCAACAGATGCACCAGTTCCAGTCACCAAACAAGACACTGCATCAAAAACACATCCTCAAACAGTTCAGCATGCCATGTGACAAAGCTTCATCGTGGGGGACAAGATAAGGTCAGAAACTGTTCAAAAGGACAGCAAATCTTGTCAGTGTGAATGGAATAGCTGTTGACTCACTTCCAGTATACGATCAGTTTAAAGGTCTATGTTCAAAAAATTTTATCAAACAAGTTAACGCACCCCATGAGTTTACACTGCCTGGTGGTCTGTCATACAGCCATGGATTTGGGTATTTGTGCAAAGCACACCTTGCCTATACATAACACCAGTCGAGGCGCCGGTTCAGTGGAGTCTCTAGTCGGCAAGACGGCCCAGTGACGACTAGCCCAGCACCCTAGCCTCCATGTCATGGCACTAAGCCGAGACACCGCGGTGTGTAGGCAAGGACAAGGCCGAGTCAATCGTGAGCTTAGCATGCACTCCAGTCGAGGCCCCTTACCTAAAAGATATAAATGAACTGTGCCGAGGCAATCTTGTTCAAAGCTGACAGTCAGTCATCGTGTCCAGCATGCACTAGTTTATACAAACATTTACCTAGGCATGTCAGGCATTCATCGAAAGAATAGCTGTCTAGGGTACGCACTAGTCGAGCCTCGACCGTGTCCGTGCATGCATAGCCGAGGCACCTTTCCTAGGCATGTCATGGCACTAGGCCGAGGCCGAGTCACCATGTTTAGGCATGCACTGTCGGTTTTTTGCCTGTGCTTGTCAAAAGACTGTTTCAAGACTCTCGCTAAGATCGCGACCAGTCGAGCCACAATCGCAGCAGGCATTCATCAGCCGAGGCATTCCATAGCCTAGGGTACGTCGGCGACACTGCATCGGCGCATCGCACTCGGCATGCACTATGCAGAGTCACCGTGTCCAGGCTTGTACTAGGCCGAGGCACCTTGCTTAGAAAAGACATGGCACTAGGCCGAGGCAGCGTGTCTAGGCATGCACTAGGCCGAGTCGCCATGTCTAGGCATGCACTAGGCCGAGGCACCTTGCCTAGGCATGTCATGGACCTCGGACGAGGCACCGTGTCTAGGCTTACACAAGGTCGAGTCACCTGCGGTTCGTCTAGGAAACGAACAAAGTCAGCACCTTTTACCTAGCATTTCATGGCACGCCAGCCTACCATGTTCAGACATCGACTAGGTCGAAACACTGTGTCCAGCATGCACTCAGCCGACGCAGACCCCGCCTGGGGCGCACGCGCCACAAGATTCGCGCCACCCACCGCGCCACGTATTCAGGTCGAAGTCAATCTTTGTTCAGCATTATCACCAGCGATCACCGACTGCGCACGCCACAAGACTACAGTCGGCGCACGCGCCTGGGGCGAACGACAGTCGAAACACGCGATAGGCATGTACTATCGAGGCACCTCGCTTAAAGTCATACGGCACAGCCGGCGACTTAGCGGTGATCGACTCGCAATGGCAGATCGCGGTTCAGGCACGCATTCAGTCCAGCAACTGGCCTGCACGCCACTAAGACTCAGGCCGGCGTGACCGTGTCTATAAGACGCACTACGTAGAAACATCGCCAGTCTGCGCACAGATCACAGCCGAAGGCACCTCAGCCTATAAAGACATGGCACTGCACGAGACCGTGTTTAAGTCAGATCGACATCAGGTTCAGCTGACTTAACTGCTCGATAAGACTCTAGCTTCGTAGCATGTCATGGCAGTCGAGGCACCCTTCTAGGTGATCTCGTGACGCCTATACAAGACTACGCTCCAAAGTGCACGCACTAAGTCAAGCACCTTGCTTTTTAGTGCATATCACGGCACTAAACAGGTATCGCTTTCAGCATGCACTAGGCAGTCACCGCTGGGTCGAGACATGTACTAAAGCGAGGACCTTTCCGGTGCCATGTCATGACCCCGCCGAGGAATCGTGACTAGGTCAGACCGTGTCGAGTCGGCCGCAGAGAAAAGCACTGGGATCGGCAAGATTCTCCCAGCTGCATACGCTGGCAAGACTAAAAGCAGGTAGTTATGACTTCAAGGTATCGACTAAACGAGGCAATCGTGGTCTAGGATACCAGCCGAGAGACACTTACCTAGAATGTTATGTTACTAGATCGAGGCAATCGTGGTCTAGGCAAGGACAACGCCGAGTCACCGTTTCTAGGCATGCACTAGGCCGAAACACCTACTCAGCAAAGAATACACCAGATCGAGGCAACTGCTTTCTGCATGCACTTAAATGAGTTACCTGGGTATCCTGTGATAGCGACTAGTCGAGGCACCTTACCCAGTATTATGTTTCTGCATTAGTCATTACTCCAGATGGCTTTGAAGTAGGCGTTATACTGTGTGCCGACCAATCTTTCCAGCATGCGTTAGCCGAGGCACCTCGGGTCAGCATGTCATGGCACTCAGTCGAGCACCAGGTGGTTCAGCATGCACTAGGTCGAAATAAATTATGAGAGAGGCGACTACGCTGTGCACCTCGTCGAGCCACTGAACACTGCAGCCAGCAAGACCTTTGCTAGCATCGCACTAGCCGAGGCACCAGGTTCAGACATGCACCAGCTCTATGACCTCGCCTAGGCATGGTCAGCTGCATTAGGCTCGAGGTATCGTGTCTACTCATTCCCAGCAGAGTCAACGCGTCTCAGACACGCATCAAAGCCCGCGCGACTCGCCCAAGACGCTCAAGACTCAGCCGAGGCACCTCGGGCCGGCGTATACGGCACTCTGGGCCGAGGCACCTGCCTGTGGTCCCGGGCCGAGGCACCGTTCGTGGATGACCAGTCGGCGCACCTTCCTACGCATGTCACGCATTAGGCCAGCCACCGCTAAGCGCAGTGCGACAAGGTCGGGAGCCATCGTGGTTCAGCATGCACTAGCCGAGGCCCCTTACTCAGCATGTAAAGGCACTAGGGCCGATGCATCATAAAGGTTTGCCAGAATGATCAGGCCGAGCCAATCGTGTCTGCATGTACTGTGCCGAGGCAATTCTCATTTAAGCATAAAAGAGGGGAGAGACTCTAGGTCGAGCCACCGTGTCTAGGGCATGCACTAAAGCCGAGTCACCGTGAGTCCATGTATGTATTTAGTCGGCTCACCTTCCTAGCATGTCATGGCATTGAGTCGGCAAGACCGCTTGTCCCAAGCACACAGTCGGTCACCACGCTCAGACACGTACTGTGCCGATAAGACCTTCAAGCCACATCAACCAGCCAAGGCAATCCTCTTGATAAGCACGCACTAAATGAGCCACTCATGCCCAGCGCATGCACTGTGTCGGGCACACCTGTGCTGGGGTCACACGACACTCTACCGAGGCACTACAAGTCTTAAAGATGCACTATGTAGTCACCGTTGTTCAGTTTGTACTCAGCGCCGAGGCTCCTTGCTTAGAAATGACATGGCACTTGGCTGAGGCAAATGCGGTCTAGGTAATGAACTACAGCCGAGCCCCGCCATGTCTAGGCATGACAGGGTCGATGACCTGCCCAGCACGTTACTGGGACCCAGCCGAGTGCTAACCGTAGTCCAGTGCCGCATGCGCCCGAGTCACCGTGTTTAGGAACGAATTGTCGAGGCACCCGCTCTGGGGCATCTGGACAAAGATCAGTCGAAATACCGTGTTCAGTGCATACACTGTGTCGGGCGCAGACATTACCTCAAGACGCACTGCGCCGATGACCTCTTAGAAACGACACGGGTACCAGTCACACCGGTCGCGCCACCTGTACCACGCCAGGCATGCACTAGCCGAGGCACCTCGCTCTAGGTATTTCATGGCACTGTCGGTGCACACTTGCTAGGTATCGCACTAAAGCCGAGGTAATCGGTGGTTCAGGTGCCACCAGGCCGAGGAACCTTACTCTGTGCATGCGCGACACTAGGTCGTGTACCATGTCTAGGCATGAAGAAGCGCTTCAGCCCATTTATAGGCACGCACTGTGCCGAGGTCACACTGTGGCATGTAATGGCACTCCAGCCAAGGCACCCTTTCTAGGTTTCAGCAGTCGATAAGATTCCAGATACGCACCAGACGAGGCACATTGCCTAGGCATGTCGTGGCACAAGGCCGAGCCATCGTGTCTAGGCAAGAACAAGGCCGAGTCACCGTGTCTAGGCATGCACTAGGCCGAGGCACTGCCTGTGCATGTCACGTGGAACAGCCCAGGTACCATGCTCAGCATGCACTATGTGAGTCACCATGTCCGTACGCATTGCGCCATGCACCGCCTAAACGGCGCTTTCGAACAGTCGGCGATCGCCCAAAGCTCACTAGGCCGAAGCGGACTTGGTTGCCTGCGCGATGAACTAAGCCGATAAGACCTTGCCTGTGCATGTCATGGCACTAGGCCGAGGCACTTCTTCTTTTCTATAAGATCATCACACCAGTCGAGGCACCGTGGTTCGTGCATGCACTAGGAAGAGGCACCTCGTTTAGTACAAAACGCGCATCAGTCGGCGGATTGCCTGGTGCACGCACTGCAGCCAACGCCCGGCAGACGCACTGCGCCGGGCAAGACTTCCTCCCGCTCTGTATTACGCCACGACCCAGTCGCAGATCGCTCAGCATTGCCCCCAAAGTCGAGGCACCCACCAGGCATGTATTTAAGACTGAGCCGAAAGACCTGGTCGGCGTTGAATGCAGACCAGCCTGAAGGTCACCCAACCCTAGATCAAATTTCTGCGGCGGTTCTAAGACAAGTCTTAGACAACCTTTCCCTCAAATTCCGTGATAACAACAATCAATGTATCAGCACAAATCAATTTACGGCCCCAACCCAACTTGCTCTCTTTTATTAACAAGACACCTCTCAGATAAAATTGTTGTGCACTAAGCACAGGAATACATAAGAACACCCTTTACAAGATAGACCTTAAACTCGAATTTTCTAAACTTAGAAGACCAAGGCCTGTGCCTTTTATACATCAAGCACCCCCGCTTTGATTCCCTTAAGGATCATAATGCTCACAATCTTATAACCGGCAGCCGAATCTTCCCTCCAAGGCTCATTTCAAACTGCATCTCTTCCCAATACATGTGGTTCGGTGCTTGACATTTATTTCATTCCCATGTGTCTCGCCTCCCATGTCCTGGGGGCTCAGTAGCCCATCCGGATTTTCGTACCCCACTATCCGCCCATCAGCCCCCATGTGTAACGCCATGTCCAAACGCTGGTCTATGCACCCTGGTCTACTCGTCGTGATGTTGGCTGTGTGCAATCGCCCCGTATGCCGTGTGCACTCGTCGTGCATGGCTCGCGATAGCGTAGCGCTGCCCGGGCGTGTGGCTCCGCTCGCTAGCGCCGCGCCTCGGCGCGTCGTGGCGCGCCGCCCAGCGGGTCTCGCATGCCGTGAGCGCGCCAGCGTACCGCCACGCGGGCGCGCGCCTCGCATGTTCGCCAGCGTTGCTCAGGCGCTGTGTTCGTGGCCGCCAGGCGCGGCCTGGCGTGTGGCTCGCCAGCGCGGCCAGCGATGCCGTGGCGCCGCTTCAGGCGCTGGCTCATATGCCAGGCGCGCGCCGCGGCGAAAGCGAGCCTACAACCGGCGCGGCGCGCCGCCGTGAACGGCCGCCAGCCTGGGCGCGGCTGCTGCAAAGTGGCCGGCAGCCTCGGGCGCGCCGCCGAGAGGTGGCGCAGCCGGGCACACCGTGTGCCTCGGGCTCGCGTACTCGTGCGCCGCCCGAGTGTTTCGCCCACCGTGTGCCACCGCCTCGCTCTTCCTTTTTCTCCTCATGGGCGCAGGCCACCCATGGGACATGCTCGGGCCGGTTATGTTTGGGAGGCTAACAAAACTAATCCTTCCTGGATGAGGTCATGTCTCATCGACTTGTTTTCAGAGGTACTCACCCGCTTCTCAAACCGCCACAAGATTTCTTTCCCCATAGCCTTTGAGATTTCCTTCCCTTTCCACTTCACTAAGTAATCTATACGCCTCGTTTCTTCCGAATTTCGCCTCATGGTCCGATGGTCGTGAATTCTGCACCAACCCGGGACAAATTCCTTTATCACTCAACTGGGTGGAGCCCGCGCTCTGATCGCAATGAACCCAAGGATGACGGCTTTAGAAAACTCACATGGAAGGTCGATGGAGCTTCAACCGATCCAGAATCTCGCCTGATATGCTACTTGTCCCACCCTTTTCAACACCTCTGTGCGGTCCTTCATATTTTGAAATTATGTCTCTGGAAGGCTCTGAGCTGCCATCGACCTTCTTTCCAAACTGCGGGCTTTTGTTTCAAAAGCAGTCCATCACCCACTTGAAACTCCATCTGGTCTACTTCGGCTTCTATCTCGTCAGAGATCACGCCATCCACTGGCGCTTCTAAGCTTTCGGCTTCCTTGCACTTCTTACAGACTCCCACCAACTCCAGTCGCAGGATTAACTTGACCTATATTCCGTCAGCCACCCCAAGGGAACTCTAGGTTGTAACCCCGTGGCAAGCCTGGGCATGACTCACCCCGCCGATGAGCTCCTATAGAGAGCATTAGAAAAAGATCATTAAATGAAGTAATCAACCCCACTTTTCCGAGACGTAAAGAGACAGCGCCCTGTGTACTCTTCCAATGTAGCAGATTCACCCTCTGCTTTGTCATCTCGTTCAGGGATGGCTTCATGCTGAGAACTTTCCAACCTCTGAACCCAAGAGTTCGAATAAACACCCAAAAACTTCCCCCGTGAATCCGGGCACTCATTTCACCGAGATGTCTTTCGGCAACCCAAAGTATTTCACTACATTGCTAAAAAATAATCTGGCTGCAACTTCCGCGGGGCATGCATCCGTGCCTGTGATGAACGATCAAAGATAATTTTGAAACTGGGTCAACAACCACAAGGATGGATTTGTAATCACCACCCTGAAACCACAGACAGTCCATATATGGAGATGCTTTCCCAAGGCTTCTCCCAGATGTGAGCCACAATAAAGAACCCAAAGAACCTTTTCCTCTATGTCAACAATGTCTCCCACTCTAGCCAATAGCAGGACTCCAGCCAACAATGCTTCAGTCCCTTCCCCCGTAATGGCCTCGCCCACTCAAGGCTGGTCTCTCAAGAACTCCTTCCCGAGTTGTCCCCGTCGACACAGCAACCCGCCGCCCAGCCACAAGGAGATTCGATCTCAGATCCAATACCTCCCTATTTAATCCCCTCCCGCCATTGGTCCCGCCTTCTCATAACTCATCCGATTCAACAAGCTTCCGGATTCTTTCATTAAAATCACAACTTCCTATGGCACATATGCAATCACCTCCTCGCGACTCAAGGTGTCGCTACTTTACATTGTGCTTCCAACTGTGGGTAAACTCAACAAAGTTGAAGTCCCGCTAAAAACTTGCCATCGAGCCCCGCTGCACCCAACTTCTTCCGAGAAGTGAAGAAGGTATCGCCACACTGGCCGCTGACCATCGTAAAATGCTTCCCAAAGAAATAATGCCGCCACGTTCGTGGTACAATGAATCACTTCGCCGCCATTTCTTCTCATGCGTGCGCCAGATCGATGCCTGCGATCACTGATTAATCTTCCTGCCAGCAACCAAAGCTTTCACCAAGACTCCACCCAATGCTCCATTCCAGCATCCTGGCTCAGACTTCGTGTTGTAACCTGCATTAGGCAAACCAAGGACCGGGGTTTCAAGAGATTGCACCTTTCAACTCATCAAAGGCTGCTTGACACTCCAGGTTCCATTGCCATACTTGATCCTTCTTTAGTAGATCGGTAAGGGGAGCAACCATCTTTGAGTACCCCTTTATGAACCGGGTCAGAGTAGCTAATGTCTAGAAACGAACCAGCTCTTTTCAGCTTTGATGGTTCCGACCATTCGGGTTGCTCGAACCTTGTTCTCATCCATCTTGATCAAAGCCTCACCATTCAGTTCTAGGAAGGTGATTTGGCTCTATAATCACAATTTTTCTTTCTCAGCATATATATATTTTCCCCGTAGTCTGGAAAATTAAACTCATGCTTTTCTATGTTCTCAAGATCTGATCGTGAAACAACAAATGTCATCGATACTACAACAAAAGCATCAATATATTAAAAAAGAACATCATTCATAAGATTACAAAAGGTTGCCGGGGCATTAGTGAGCCCGAACGGCATTACCAGAAACTCATATGCCCCATATCGAGTTACACAGGTAGTTTTCCCTTCATCACCTTCTGCAATCCGCACTTGCCAATATCCCGATCTAAGGTCCAGCTTTTTGAAATAAGTGGCCTTGTACAGTTTGTCAAACAGCTCCGCTGCTAGGGGAATCGGGTACTTATTCTTTAGTCACTTAACACGCCCTGTAATGACAGCATCCTCGCCGACCATCATGCTTTTCAAACTGGAAGACCGGTGCGCTCATATGGGCCTTGAGGTTGAACTTCAGTTCATCCAACAACTCCTTCGCCAGCCTTCACCCAAGAACTCACAGGAGACATCTCTGAAGGGGCAAGAGCAGGGGGCTTGGACCCCGGAATCAGCTCAATCCGATGGTCAATGGGACGACAAGGAGGCAACTTCTTGGGCAAGGCTGCCGGCATCACATCAACAAATTCATGCAGCAACCTGGCTACCGAGTCTGGTACCTCCATCTCCTGTCCCTCTTTTATTTCCACCCATGCAGCAACATATGTTTCCAGCCCTTGTTTCAGCCCTTTCTTTAACTGAATAGCCGACAACAGTTCCGGTTGCTGATCTTTCTTACCACTGCCTTCCTGTATCGCATGCACAAAGCATGGCATGCTTTCTTCCAAGAACATTAGTCCTCCAAGGTGCGGCAACAAGGCCACTCAAGCTAAAAAGAAGTCTATACCAAAGAATTAAATAAAATCATCTAATCGACACAAGAGTTTCGTCATTTTGTTCCTCTCCAATTTTCGAATTTGACTGCGCATTCTCGGGTAAATTTCGAATCTTCTCAGCCTACTATTCACTACTGATCCCACCGGTGTCTTCCTTCGCCTTTGAGACCCAGCCTCGATTTCCTCGTGGCCACAAAGTTGTGGGTCAGTACGCTTATCCATCATAGCTTTAACCTCGAACACTATTCACCAAAGTTTCACGAAAATCGTGGCCTTTTGAAGTGGTGTCCCGTCCATCAGATCACATTCAAGAGTTGCAGGATCGACCTTGAAAGTCCTTCATCGACCGTGAGTTTGCCTGTTATCCTCGTGACCAAGGTCAAAGCCATGCGCTGGGACAATCACGTGAGCCCCGTGGGGTCCAGCAAATGAAACACCCGCAGGTCGACGGCAGGTCAGGCCGCTCTTCCCACCCTTCTCTGCTAATAGTGGATCGTAACTCCGTTCAACAAAATTTCTCTAGATTTTTCCAACCCATTTCTGCATTCTCTTTCCCCCTCACCCTTTGCCTTCTTGTTTCTTCTTCGACTTGGCTGTAGGGACGTATTCTCGAGCTCAGAGTCCACCAAATACCACCGCGATGCTAGTGATAGGGTGATCCCTGACCGCTCCGCACCCTACCACGCCTCGCCCATCCCTCGTGCCGTAGACATGAATTGGTTTGGTCATCATCGTGACATAAGCTTTTGATGTCAGCATCAAGGAATCCCAAATCCCGATATAACCCCTACTTCGCCTCCATGCTAAGGCGCTTCAATGACTCCCATGCCATCCATGACACATTACTGGGAAGGAACTGATCTTTTGATCTCCTTCTTAAGAGTCTCCCAAGTTGTGATCTCAAATTTCCGCACTTTATCATCCCCTCCTCCTCCACCCCGGGTTCACACCACAACTTAGCATCACCAAAGTGAGGTATATGTTATTATTCGTGACTTTTTTCTCCCTCCTTTCAAAGAACACGAGCAATTAAAACTCGCCTTTCCATGTCCCAAAGGAAGTTTTCGTCCCTCAAGGCTTCGATTCCCACCGAACCTCTGCCTGAACTCTAACTCTTGTGAGGTATCCGCAGGTGGGGAGGCACTGTGAGAATGGCTTTCTTCAGATACCACATCTTCACTAAGGACCTTACTGTATTCCATGTCCTCCTCCAGTCCACCCCGCCATCGATTTCTCATATGTTCCACTAACTGGCCATTCTCGTCTTAAAGAAATGACGTTTGAACATCAATGTCATTCCTGATGCGATCCGCCCATGTGACCACAAGTGCCTTCCTCACTGGGCCAATCTCTCAATATCTGTTCCAACCGTGTAGTTCTCTCCTTCAGGGTCTCACCAGCCATCGTTCAAGTGCTCTGATACCACTTAAGCACCCGTAAATCCCGTGATCAAATTTCGTTAGTGCGGTTCACAAGTCTTAGACAACCTTTCCTCGCAAATCTTTCAGACACAACAATCCCAATAATAGGCACAAATCAATTACGGGTCTCAACCTAACTTGTTCTTTTATTAACAAGACACCTCTGTACAAAATTGTTGTGCACTAAGCACATGAATACATAAGAACACCCTTTACAAGATAGATCCCAAACTCTGGATTTTCTAACCCTTGTAAAGACCAAGGCCTAGGCCTTTTATACATCAAGCACCCCTGCTTTCGATCTCTCCCTATGATCATAACAAATATAACTCCATAACTCGATGTGTTTGAATCTTCCTTCCATGCTCATTTCAAACTGCATCTCTTCCCCAACAACTATGTGGAGCCATGTTGGGACAGCTGGGTTTCGGCCCCTGAAATGGCCCACTCCCATGTCCTTAGGCCTAGTAGCCTATCTAGATTTTCAAATTAATTATCCCGCCTTGCAACAACCCCATGCAATGCTATGTCCCACTCTGTCCATGCACCCTAGTTCATCGGTCAAGATGTTGTGTGCACCGCCCAGATGGCCAGCACACCCGTGGTGCATTTAGGCTCAGGGAGAAAACAGCAAGTGCTCTCAGCGTGCCCGGGCTCACAGCGGTCTGTGATGTCAGCGCCGCCCTCGTGGTGCGTGGTCTCAGATGGTCGTATGCGAGGCCCGCATGTGGCCTCGCTCGTCATGCCGCTGCCTCGGGAGTGCTGTGGCGCGCCGCATGCGCGGGCTCTGGCGCGCAGGGTACGGCCGTTGCCAGGCGCGCCCTATGCCGCGCCGCGGCGCTGGGCCCGCCAGGCGCGCGGCCAGGGCGGTAGGTTCTGGCAGCTTTGGCGCGCCGCTTCTATGAACGCCGCAGCCGCGCGCTGCTGTTTATGCGGGCTCGCACTGCACGCCGCTCAGTACTTTCGCTTGACTATGCACCGCTCGCTTCCTTGTTTCCTTGCGGGCGCAGGTCACCCATGGGACATGCTCAAATCCCACATGTTCGGGAGGGGCTAACACCGGGAACATCACGCCCAGACGACTCAGCTCAGCCCTCGCCAGTATTGTCATGCAGATCAGCTCAGCCATCGTGTCTGCAAGACGCATCTGCGCCGAGCCACCGCTCTGCAGACGCACTAGATGATGACCCGCCTACCATGTCATGCAGCACTAGGGTCGAAGACTTGTCTAGTGAACGACAAGGTCAGTCACCATGTGTGTGACGCGACTAGTCGTGGCAGACTCAGCTTCTCACATTAACAAGGCCGAGGCACTTTTGCTAGACATCGCTCTAGGCCGAGGCATCGTGTCTAGGCATGCACTAGGCCGAGGCACCAAGCCTAGGAATGTCAAGGCACTAGGCCGAGGTACCGTGTCTTGGCATGCACTATGTAGAGTCACCGTGTCCGGGCATGTACTAAGCCTAGGTACCTTGCCGAGAAATGACATAAGACTCAGCCGGCAGACCGCGCTAGGGCTTGCACTCCGTCAGTCACCCCAAGGCCTTAGGTACATGAACGCCAGCCGAGGCACCCGGGCTTCTAGGCATGTCATGGCACTCAGGCTGGCGCACCTCGCGCAAACGACTCAGGCCGGCGTGACCACGTTGCGTGACGCACTGTGCTCGCGCACTCGCTCGCATGTCACACTGTCAGGTACTCGCAGCCCTCGCACTAGGCCGAGGCACTCGCCGCTTAGGCATGCCGCGTACTGCATCGGTGCGTCGCGGGCTCCAGTATCTACCAGGCGCAGTCAACGTGGCCGGGCTACCAGACAGCCGAGAACCCTTCCTGTGACATGTGACGCCCCAGCCGAGCACATGCCCAGTGGCTGTACAGCCGAGTCGCCGCGTGGTTGCGTAGCGACTCAGTCGGCGACTCATACGATGCCACACTCAGGCCGGCGTGACCTCGGCTTCGCACTCAGCCGTGAGACACTGTGGTTCAGAGAGATGAGACCGGACCGGCGCGACTCGCTCTGTGACGCCACGCAGACCCGGGACCGAGGTACCGCGCTCAGCACGCACTAAGGAGTCACCAAACCAGTGCATGTACTGCAGCCGAGGTACCTCATCAGAAATGACACGGCACTGAGTCGAGGCAACTCGCTTGGTTTCCAGTTCGCACTCAGCCGAAACAACGGTTCAGGCATTAACTGCCGGGCGACCTCGCTCTCGCAGACCTCAAGACTCTACCGGCGACGCTGGGCCTGCGCAGACGCACCAGCGCAGTCACCGGTCCATTACGCATTCAGTCGACAAGAGACCTTGCCTAGCACATGTCGCGCTCCCGCCGAGAATCGTGATCAGTTTCAGACCGGGCCAGTCGCCGATTGGCAAACACTAATCGAGACATCTTTCTTATGGGTGCCATGGTAATAGGCGAGGCACCCTTTCAAGGTATCGCACCAGCCGAGGCACTCGTGGTCTGTGGACGCACTAGCCGAGAGACCTTACCTGCGCCACGCCACTAGGACGAGGCACCGCCCAGCCAAGGCCACGAGTCAACGCTTAAACATGCACTAAAGCCGAGGCACCTTAACACCGTGCGAATAATGGCACAAAACCGAGGCACCGTTTCTAGGCATGCACTAGGCCGAGTCACTGTGTCCGTGCATGGATCAGCCGAGGCACTCGGGCTTAAGGCATGTCACGCAAGACTCAGGCCGGAGCCCACCGCGCCTAGCTTCGCACAGTCGGAAACAATTCTTCCAGTACGCACTGTGTCAGGAGGCACCTTGCCCGCATTTCATGTCACTAGCGAGGCACAAAGTGGTTCAGGCATGCACTAGGCCGAGTCACCACAGATAGACGCACTCAGCCGGCGACGCCGCGACTCACATGACTTCAGCCGGCGCGACCCTCGTTTAGGCATCGTGTCTAGCATGTACATCCACCTGTGAAAGATTTCCTCAACGGTGGCTTTGCCTCGACGAGTCTCCCTTCGGAAATCCATAGCAGACTTCACCGCCATACGTGGATAAATCTTGACACCACGCCTCTTACCTCTCAGCTGGGCCCAACTCAGAGGTTATCCATAGTTAAACAAATCTTTCATCCATACCCTGAGCCCCAAAGATTGTGTGTGGAAGAGAACTCTCGACATAGTCGCGATAGACCCCTGTGGTGCTGGTGATGCTTAATTTTCTTTCAAGGCCACGATTCCACATCCTCCGCAGAATCGTCTCGATCTCTCGGGGCGTCTCGCCACGCCTGATAGGCTGCACGCCCCCTTCCCGTCTCCGGTAACTTTCTACGCCACCATTGTAGCCAGATTATCGCACGGCAGAAAGAGCATAGTCACTCTTTGCCTCATTATCGAGCCAAATTCTTCAAAGTACTTCCATGTGCCAAAAAGTGCTTATCTTAACTCCTGCATCCCTGCTCCCACCGAATGAGCGTGTTCAGACCTCCACCCGGTGCCATGGGTGGCCATCAGTTCCCAGCCGACAGCGCCATCTCAGAACGGGCCACCCTTGTCTCAACTCCCCCCACGCTGGGTCACATCCCTCTCACTCGACGTTTGGGCCGAAAGACGAAAGACCCTCACTGACCCCATGCGACACCACCGACCGCGGTTCCTCAGACGCTCAGCGTCTCTGATCTCACTCGAGACCTCCAAGCACTGATCTCCACGCGCTGGCTCTACCTACGCCCACCTCCCTTCCTTAGCTATCTCGCTTATAATGACCTTTAATGGCCACTGACCTTCCAAAACATCAGTATGATCTCGAGACTATTCTTCTTTTTCCCTTCCCCTGAGGTAACCCTGATCAACATTCCGTCCACGAATTTGTCTAACACCCCTTTATCCGAGAGCTCGCGATCGGGGATCCTTCTGCTAATTCCCACGGCCGCAACCGGCTCTCCGATACCAACTCACAATGACTTAGTCTCCTACGAGCCCCCAAGCAAGATTCAGACAACTCGCCTCTGATAAGTTTTACGCTAAGTCACCTCTCCCACTCGCTCAGAACGCCAGCGCGCTACTACCACGCTGGGCCAGAAAGAGAACCTGTGCCGAAACTCTTGAGAGTTAAACTCTCTATCAACGAAGAACTCTTTACATAATGCTTGCAGAGAGCCTCAAAGTTCTGAACGAATTAAATGAATCCGCAAAGCGCCATCTATATATACACATATGGAGTTATAATATTCGCGATACGCTTAATACGCTGTTAATAAACCATGGTGCATTACGCTTTGAGAGCTGATATGCAGAATACGCTATTGGTCAAACCTTAATATCCTATCGGGCCAGATCCTGTGTGGTGGTCTCCATCATAAAGGTTGTGACATGACGCACCTTGCCTAGGCATATCATGGCACTAGGCCGAGGTATCGTGTCTAGGCATGCACTAGGCAGAGTCACCGTGTCTAGGCATGTACTAGGCCGAGGCACCTTGCCTATACATGTCATTACTCCTGTGCCGAAAAACGTGATCTAGGCTTCAGACCGTCAGCTCATCAGATCAAAGCACACCGATGCGTGATCTTTCTTACAGATGCCACAAGACTGCGCAGGCGTGACTTTTTCGCCGACGTGACTAGGCCGTGACACCGCGGTTCAGGATGCACCCAGTCGGTGCACCTTACCTAGGTACGCCACACGCCGAGCAAAACGGCGACCGCGGCCTGCGCGCAAGGCCAAGGCCGAGCCATCGCTTTCTAGTATACGCACTAGGGTCGGCGCAGAGACCTACCTGTGCAAGAATCGCGAGATCGGGATCGTTATCGCTTCGTGCAGTACGCAGCACCAGTCGAAGCCACTGGTCTTCGTGCATGGACTAGTCGGCGACTCGCCGCGACGCCATGGCACTAGGTCGGTTTACCGGCCTGCACGCACTGCGCCGAAATACCTTTCCACGCACTGGGGCCGAGACTCGGGCCAGCACGCCAAGACTGCGCCGAGGCACCGCTGGCCTATGCAATGCACCAGCCGAGCCACCACGATAAAAGACGCACTACAGCCGGCGACCTCGCCGGCTTGTCATGGCACCGGGCCGCGGGTAACTTTGCTGTGCATCACTCAGCCGAGGCACCGTGTCTAGGCATGTGCTTCAACGGCGTCATGGGCACAGCCAACGTGACTCGTTTGGCACGCACTACGTGAAACCACCGCCATCTGCGCATGTACTAGGCCGAGGCACCTTGCCTAGAAATGACATGGCACTAGGCCGATGCACCGCGGCCTTGGCATACCAGGCCGGTGAAATTGCCGCAGCGCATTCAGTCGGAATGTGGTTCGTGCATGCACTAGTCAGGCGTGACCGCCTGCGACGCCTTAAAGACTTTGCGCCAACATTCCATGTCGCGCGACGCACCTGCGCCAGTCACTCTTTGTCCAAAGTGCATGCCAGCACGGTCAGGTCGAGGCACCCCTCCCGCGATGTCACGTTGTCTGCAGGGCTGGGTGCAATCAAAGGTTTTAGGAAACGCACCAGGGTCGAAATCACCACTGCATAGGCACGCACTCCAGCCGAGGCACCTTGCCTAGGCTTGTCATAGCACTAGGCCGAGGCACAGTGTCTATGCTTGCACTAGGCCGAGGCACTTTACCTAGGCTTGTCATGGCACTAGGCCGAGGCACGCGCAGTGATCGTGACTAGCCGAGGCATAACTTGTCTAGGCACGTACCAGTCGAAAGATCTGCCTAGGCACGTCATGGCACCAGCCGAGGTACCGTGGTTCAGCATGCACTATGTAGAAATATCGTGTTCAGCATGTATCAGCCGAGGAACGCTGCCGAAATGACATAAAGACTAGTCGGCAGATTTGCCTAGCTCGTGACTCAGCCGAGTCATCCCAGCGCCCTGGTGTTAATCCAGTTTTGCGCACCTCCATTTTAGGCTTCATTACAAGACTACAAAGTCGGCGACTCGTGGCAAGATCGCTCGCCGCGCACCGGGTTCGCAAGATTTAATTGCCGGTGCACCGCCTCAGCACGCCATGACTGCAGGCACCGCGGTCTGTGCACGCGACTAAGTCGAACACCACGCCCGCGCACGATAGTCAGAGGCGACCGCGCCGAAGAGCGCGTCACGACCCTGCCGGCGACCGCGGACTAGGCATGCACCGGGCCGAGTCGCCAAGGTCTAGAAAGCACTCGGGCCGAGGCACCTTTCCTGGCGTATGCTCGCAAGCACCCGTCGAGTCACACCCTTGCTGTGTATCGCTTCAGCCGAGGCATCAGGTCTAGAGACGCACAGACCCAGGCACCCTTCCTGTGCATGTCATGGCATCCAGGATCAGCACCAAGTTTCGCGGGCGTGATAGGGCGCCAAACCCTTGCCCAGGCAATGGACTAGCCGAAGTCAACAATGCGCGAGGATCCCTGCTGAGCATCCACTGGCATGACATATAGAAGGAAGATGCAGAAGGCCGCAGAGACTCATGCGGCGATCTGGGCACTTCAAGAGAGCGTAAGGCCACTGGGTCTGCGCAAGGCTACATGGTGAGTTCATGAAGGTCCTAAAGACGCACACAGAACAGTGCGCGGAGGCCTCGACCAAGTACGGAGGAGTGAGTCACAAGAGCGCTTATTTACAGCATTTCGCACTATCGGGCTCTAGCGACACACCCACGAAGCACCAAGGCAGGTGCCAAAGCCACACACCAAACATGATGCCAAGGTTAACACCACTAAGTGGCACATGAGAGAGTTCTTCAAGCAATCGGGTCTGTAAAGACGAGGGCGAACTCAAGGTAATTAAACGCACTTTACCCTTCGATAATGCAACTCCAGCTGGTGGCGTAAAGCCTCAGGCATTGAAAAGTGGACAAACATGCATACTGGGCGGACTTCAAGAGAGAAATCACAGCGCCTACCCAGATGGAACATATTAAGCAAAAGAAAATTAAGATCTCAAGACACTTTATTTATCCGCGACTACGTTTCACACCCTCTTCCCTAACGATGGTACCCAGTGGTCATGGAGAAAGACCTTTGCTTTCAACTTTACGGATAACCCACGTAGTCAACAAAGCAAGAGTCGAGGAGACGTGGCAGGTCCAAGATTTATCCACACCATAGTGGTAACTTTAGCATTTCCAATACTGGGTCCCAAGCAAAAGCCACCTCATTCAAGAAGATAGTCATGCCACAAAGGAGACAGAGGGTACAAGAATAATAAAGAAGCGAGCTGCTAAGGCTCTACTAGCAAAGAGAAGGAAAAAGCTGAGATAAGCCGTAGGGATTTCAAGCCAAGGGAACAACTGTTTGGCGCGACGGACCACATTGGCACGCCGATCGTCCTAAGAGGAAGGCCCTCGCATTTCATGATCGAGAGGAGACCGAAAGCAAGAGGGTGATGATACTCACACGGGTCGACGCAAATTGGCTTAACGCCTCAGCATCAAATGCTCTTAAGAACCTCAAAGTTGTGCTTTACCTACAGACGCTGAGGCCAAGGTAAACGGGATGTCCGCCAAGGCCATGATAGACACCGGTGCCCCCCCCAACTTTGTCTCGTGCGAGGAGGCGAGCACTAAGCTCCGCATCCGAAGGAGGCAGGTGACGCTTAAGGCGCTTAACTCCGCCGCTGGGCCTTCAAGGCGTATCAGGTGCCGACAACGAAGACGGTCGCAAGATTGACTTCACTGCGGGCACCCATGGATGACTTCAAGATACGATCGATGCATTTCCTTCGCCTTGCGTAGCACCGCGCTATACCATTTCTAATGCTCGATGGCTTCTTGTGGCAGGAGGCACCATGTATGGTTCCCACTATCACCGAAAGAAAATCTAAAACCCCTATGCTATCGGCTATGCAACTGTAGGCGGGTTGAAAAGAATGATACAAGACTCTTACTGGGCGGGCCACAAGACCCGACAACCCCACGGGAGATCCCATGCCCGCAGGGCTGGGCGCGCTGGGATGAGCTCATGGACAAGCCATGCCACCGGAAATTTGCCTAAAAGCCCCACCTGGTATATATAAGATCAAGATCGAGCCGAGCTCGAGCAAACCCCCGCTACTGGGCCCATGTGACGGCACCCCCGTAGTCGAGGAACCGCAGCTAATAACTCCAGAGTCGCGATTCGATTCAATTGTCCATCCAAGGCTCCCTGCTATGCACTGGCCTTATTCCAAACAGTTACGATGGGTCCTTCGACGTGCATCGACTACTTCCGTGCTTAATAAGGTGACGGTCAAGAATAAGTACCCCATCCCTCTTATTGCTGATTTATTTGATCAACTTGGTAGAGCAAAGTTCTTCACTGTCGGACTTCACATCTGGGATACCACAAGTGAGGATAATGGCGGGACGAAGTCAAAAATACTTGTGTGACGAGGTATGGCTCTTATGAATTCCTAGTGATGCCCTTTGGTCTTACCAATGCTCCCGCTACAGTCTGCACTTTGATGAACAAGATATTCCATCCTTTCCTGATAAGCCAGGTATATCTGTGATGATATTGTTATATATGAAGCAACAATTCCTGAGGAGTTACGTTGATCATCTAAGAAAGGTGTTCCGGCTATTAAGGCAGAATGAGCTATATGTGAAGAAGGAGAAATGCTCCTTTGCTCTAGGAGAAGTGGGCTTCCTAGGACACCGCATAAGGGATGGCAAATTGATTATGGAAGGGGGCAAGATCAAGGCCATTCAAGAATGGGATCCACCAACCAAGGTACCACACCAAGGTCTTTTCTCAGCCTTAGTTAACTACTACCGCTCTACTCATCAATGGGTATTCGCAGCAGCCCACCTGATCGACCTCTCTCGCAAGAAAGGTAGCACGACCTGGGAGGAGTTCACAAGCCTTTGAAGACTTGAAGAAGGCACAGAGAGCTGGTAAAGAGCCAGCCCGATCACACCAGCGTACTCGAGGTACACATTGACGTTCCGACTTGTTAAGCCGAGTGCCTTATGCAGAGTATATCGCCCATGGTCGCTGTCACGATCGCAGCAGGCGGGTCAGCTGTCACAACGCCGCCATTGCCACTTCCCGCACCGTGCCAGCCCGCGTAAAGGTGCGGATCGTCGGAAGTTTTCGACCACACCGAGCACAAGCCGTGGCCACACCTGAACACGTCATGGCTCGAGTCGTGCAGTGTAGCCTAGCACCATGACCAATATCTTCGCGGGCAGATGACGGATCCATAAAAGCGATCTGCCGCAACATGATCCGGGTCGGGCCAGCAGTCTTTCATCACGTGCTGGTGCTTCATGAGGAAAGCCTAGCTGGCCTACCATTAATGGGCTTACACGCGTTCAAATGCAGTCCATCAAGGGCGTCACGACTCAACGGGTCGGTCCAGTATAACGGCCGCATAGTGGCAACTGGCTGGGTGCTCACCACCGGTCACAGCCGCGACGTGTAGCCACTGGCCTCGCGGTGCCAACAGCTAGCCGTGCGGTGCCAACATCAACCCAGCAGCGTTCACTACCCATGGCCAGGCGCCTCGGGAGCGTCGGTCATCACCCGCCCGCCCGTTCGAATATAGGGCGGACGGATGCTGGCATACAAAATGCCGCATACCGGCGAGATCGCCGTTATTCCTCAAAACGCAGACAGTGCTGTCACGATCGCACCCCGCTTCACTCAGCCGGGACGTAGCCAAGCTCACGGGCACGAATCGCCATCATCACGGGCGCATGCAACGTGAATGCACTAAGTTAATAGATGTGGCTTAGTTCTCTGACTACGAAGAGGTGAGGCGGCCAGAAAAGTCCAGTTTGAGATTGTCGTGGGACCAGTGGCGCATGACTCTCGTACCTTAACCGGGGGTACACGGGGGGAAGAGTCCGGCGACTCTGAAGCTTGCTAAGGGATGGCATGGTGGGAGTGTATCGTTGTGACATGCACGGAGAAAGTACACACCGAAAGATGAAGAAATGGGAGGCGATGAGAAGAAGACATCACGAGTTAGGGTTGGAGCAGTCTTTGTCGAGCTCATTCCGCAAGCAGTTGAGTCCTTTCGAAAGGTGCCTGAAAGGACTTGTGAGGGAAGTATGAAGGCCCCTTTCCTATCTTGGAGACGGGTTGGCAAGGTGTCTAGTCGAATTACACGCCCAGGCTAAAGATTCATCACTGTCTTCGCTATCGATGTCCCCAAAGCCACCATGAAGATGGAGGATCCGGGGCGGAGGAATTTCTACGAGGCACCTACGGCGAGTGGTCACGTCTATGTGAGGAGGTAGTACATTATGGCGGAGGCCGGGTCTGAGGAAGAATAACTTTCAGCCACATAAGGAATACTTAGGGTGAAGTGGAAGGAACGAGTGAAGCGGTTAGGTCGAGAAAACACTTTGTGGCGGAGTTCAGAAAGCAGTCGGCGAGTTTGGTGAGAAAAACGGGGCGTCTGCGGCTTTGGTGGGGAGATAATCGCGCTCTTTATCGTGGAAGGCCTCCGCGTGCGAGTTCGTAGCCCACCCATGGGATATTAAGGTTTATTCATGCGCGTATTCTGCATATCGGCATATCAGCGTATTGCTTTTATGGTTTATTCCACAGCATATTCGGCATATCGCAGGAATATTCATACCGTATGTGTATATATAGATGGAGGTTGTGGTTCATTCGTTAAATTCCAGACTTTGAGTCACTCTGGCTTATTGTAAAGAGTTAACTTGCTTTTCCAGTAGAGAGTTTAACTATAAAAGTTAACTTTTGAGTTCTCTTGTGAGAAGGTTGTGTAGAAGCATAGCTTATGAGTGGGGCGACTTAGCAACATCAGGGGTGAGTTGGGTGCCACGAAGCAGTAGGAGACTAAGTCGGGTGACCTGTGGGCACCTTGCCTAGGCATGTCGTGGCCTTGGCCAGAACCAGGGTCACAGGCATGTGCTAGGGGCGGGAATCACCTTGTCAGGGCGCTGCAGGCTCGGGCGCTCTTGGGCGTGTCGTGGGGACTGGGCTTAGCCATGTCTGGGAATGCGCTCGTGGGGTCACCATGTATGGGCATGTGAAGTAGGGCACCGCCTGCTGGGCTTGTCATGGCCCACCCCAGGCGGAGGCGCTTTCTTTGGCGTCATTATTTAGTAGAGCAATGGGTGTCTAGGCATGCATAGTCAGAGACACCAGGCTTAATCATGTCAGACCTTGAGTAGAATGCGTGTCTGGGCATGCACTATGTGGAGATCAGTGTCGGGGCATGTCTTGGGGCTTGGAGTGCCTTCTTGAAATGACATGGAACTAGGCCAGGACACGAAGTGTTTGGGAAACTGCATTCAGTGGGTCGCCATCACTCTGGGCATGAAGTGAGTAGGGCTCCTTGCTACAGGCATGTCATGACCCACTAGGCGAGGCGTATGATAGGCCTTAGTGGCCCCAGGTCGGGGCAAGAGTGTCTAGGCATGCCTTGGCCAAGTGGTCCACGATTAGTCTCCCGGTGGCTCAGTGCGGCGCCTTCGCCCACGGATGTTGCTAGAGTCGGCCCTCCCGGCTCGCCTTGCATTTATCTTGTTCTGCCCGGCAGACGAGGGAGGAACTTGGAGAAACTCTATTGAAAGGAAGGCTTCTTTACAATGGCAGAGAAACTCTACTGAATGAATGAAATGACTACGAAAAGCCAAAATCTGCTATATACGTATGAAGGGTATTCTGAAGGATATCTTGTGGGGAATAAGCAATGAAATAACTCTTAGCTAATTATGGCACGAATCATTAACTGGATATCTTCAGGAATATGCTTCAGAATAAACAGCAGAATATCCTATGATGGGGTTAGAGATCTGTGTGGAGGGGAGTAGCCCGTGATAGGAATGTGACATTCTCCCAATACATGAGCATTCCTGCCGTCGGCTAACTTCGGCAGCTGGCTGTAATCTGTTTGAAGCATTTTCTGTGACTATTGTGGCCTTCGCTCTGGCTCTATTAACTAAACTATTCACTTATGAATGAAAAGCTATTCTTTCTGCAGGACCGATGCATGTAGTCTGCACTCACAATGGGCAATGACCCAGCTGGCTTTGTGTACTCGCTAAGAAAGACTCGCAAACTGGAATCTTCCTTATGCTTGCGTAGTGAAACAGTGCGAGCATGAAAACGAGGGATGAGCAGCATGGCGGTATGCTGTTTGTAGGACTACTGCCACGGCTGAATCAGTATGGAAGAGAGGGCCTTCATATTTCCTTACAAAGTCTGTTTTATAGAAAAGGACTTAGTATTGTGTATGAAACTTGACAATGGCCCAAGTCTCGACTGGAGAAACTGCATGTCTCTGCGCTGTCGGCCTGCCGTCTTTTACTTGACTACCTGCAAAGTATGGCGTCTTTATGTCATTTGCTCGACTCCACTGTATGAGTATGGCGTGAATCTTCGTAGGCTTTAGGGTGTGAGGAGTCATCGGTTGTTGCCCGTGACTATCTCGAATGGACTTCTCTCGGTTGCCTCACTCCTGCAGCAGATATAGGAGGGAATTGAGCCATCCTTAACTTTCTTGATCGGTATTAGCACTCACAAAGTGCGCAGTATATGAATTACCGGAGTAGAGCGTTCGCTGGGTTAGGTCGCCCGTGATGGTGAAAGGCCCCAGTAAAGTGTGAGCTCTATGCCCGTGAGCTTGGGGATGTCGAATTTCCAGGTGGCGTGAGTCCACGATCGGCGATGATGAACTTTGGTAGCCCTCAATACTTCACCATGTTCTTGAGGAATAGCCTGGCCGTCTCCTACTGTGCAATCGCAGAGCTGTATGAAGTGGCATCTTAGAAAGCCAGGTCATGCGTATTATGATGTAGATCGTATCCTCGGACTTGGGTAGGCCAGATGATGGAAGTCCATGAGACACTCTCCCAGGTCGTTGGTTGTGGGTAGTGGGCTACAGCGTAATCCTTGGCGATGTTCTTTCATTTATCACCGTGTCTGAGAATGATCGCTACATAAGTTTCTACATCATCCGTATCCCGATGACGGTGGTAAGACGGACTCACAGTAGTGCCCTGCGTGCGTCTGATTGCCACTGGATGACCGACCCTTTGGAGTCATGGCCTCCTTGATGAGATTCTTTGATGCTTACGGCAGGCGGCGTAGGTCGGCACCCTTTGGTGAAGAGTAGACCGTCTTCTTCCCAAAACCGCCTCGTCTTTCCCTCATGAGCCAACGTGATGAGATTCTTGGCTATTGGATCATGTAGCAACCCCTCCCTTATGAGATCGTCATCTCTCGCAGGGATGGTAGTCGTGGATCTTGTTTCCTTTACGGCTCGGGCGTCGGCCACGTGATTAGCTATGCACGGCTTGTGCTCAGTGTAATAGTGGCTCGGTAAAGTCTTCTGGCGCTTGCACCTTGGGGCTTAGCCTTCTGGGTGCGGAAGTAGGCCCCAGTATAGCAGCGTTGTTCGTCTTCCTGATGAAGTGCGACCCGGTAGGATGGGATGCCTCGTGTCCATGGCTTAATGGATGATCGCGAGTGTCTCCTTCTCTTGAATTTGTGTCACCAGCCCCTCTGCGTGTCATTGAGCTTCGCGACTTTAGTATGGGGTGTGTCTCTCCTTGCGGAAGAACCCCTCGATAAGCGAATCAGGCATCGGTGTGTACCTCGAGATACAGTGTGAACCGGGTAGTGACATCGGCTCCTCCGTTTAGACTTTCGGAAGATCTGTCGAAAATTTTGCTCTTGCTGAGTATCCCTTGATGAATCGCCGATAGTAGTTGACTAGGCCCAAGATGGACCTTAGTTGTGGCACCTTAGTAGGGGATCTGATCTGAATAGCTTTGATCTTACTCTCTCATCCGTGTGGGCTTGCCGTCCTTGATCACGATGTCTGGGAAGCGGCCTGCAAGCGAAGGGCATTCTCCTGCTTGCATATAGCAGCTCATTACGCATAGCAGTAGGAGCAGCGCTGGCAGATGATCGATATCTTTCTTAACCCCAGAGGTGTTCTTATATCATGATAATAAATCCCAGATATCTGCGCATGAGCTTATCAGGAAAGGATGGAATATGCTTGTTCGTGAAAGTGCGAGGAGTGCCAGCGGGTGCATTAGTAAGACGAAAGGGCATGCACAGGAACTCATAGGAGCCATGGCTTTCGTTACGCCGTGGTCTTGACTCATCCTCGACTATCCTCACTTGGTAGTATCCGGGTCGCAAAGTCGACTTAGTGAAGTACCTTGCTCTACCGAGTTGATGAGTGGTGAAATGGGGAATGGGATACTTGTTCTTGATCGTCACCTTTTGTTGAGTGTGAGTCGATCTGTCAGAAGTAGTGACGTCGATCTTCTTTGAAATTAGGCCGGCGCACCATAGGGAGGCTTAGATGGTTGGATGAATCCGACATCCCGTAAAATCACCGGGTTGTCTCGCCGAGCTCCTCACGACTACGGGGGTGCCATCACATGGGCCCATGGCGGTTTGCTCCCATTTCCGGCTGATCTTATGATCTTCCTCCCTCCTAGGTGGGAGCTTTTAGGGTAGCTCCGGTGGCATGGCATCCTTGAACTCGTCTAGCGCCTTCTTGACTTCCGCGGGCGTGGGATCTCCATCAAGTCGGTGGGTCTTCCTTAAGAGCGTGAGTAGGTATTCTTTTAACCCCTTCTCACAGTTGCGTGGCCGATCGCGTAAGGGTTTCTTTTAACTACGTGATAGTGGGAACCATTACATGGTGCCTCCTCTTATAAGATAGCCCGTCGAACGTAGAAAGGTATGGGCCTGACTCTTTCTGTGAAAGGAAATCCATCAGATTCTTATCTTGAAGTCGTAAATTGGAGTCTTGTGATGAAGTCAATCTTTCCTTCCACGACCGTCTTCATTGTCACCCGAGCTACTCCTTGTGAGGCTTGACAGCGGAGTTAAGCGCCTTTGTATCCTGTCTCCTTAGTTTTCGAGCTTGGAAGGTCTTGCTTGCCTCCTCATAAAGGCAAAAGTTGTGGGTAACGCTTAGGTGTATCGTAGCCTCGGACGCCCACATTCCTGGGCCTCACGTACGCAAAGTCCCTTGCTTTGAAGTACCTTCTTAGTTTGGCTTTTAGGGCATTCAACAAGCGCATTGACTGATGTGAGTATTGTCGCCCCTCTTGCTCGGTCTCCTCTCGATCCACTTAGCAACGAGGGCCTTCCTCTTAGGACATTGGCGTGCCCAATGTGGTCCATCGCATAAGAAACAATTAGTCCTTGGCTTGAAGTCCCTACGTCTGTGTCCACCAATGTCGTCTCTGCTAGTAGAGGCCGCACTTGATCCTTCTTTAATATCGTTCTTGTACCATCTGTCTCCTCCACCTTTAGCATGACCACCCTTGGATGGTGGCTTTTGCTGGGCCGGATTCATAGCGAATCAATAAGAGAATTCCTCTGCAGCCATGGTACGTGGATAAATCTTGGACACCACGTCTTCTCAACTCTTGCTCGGCCATTCACGTAGGTTGTGTAAAGTTGAAGAAGGTGCTTTCTCATCAATCTGCAGGCCTCGAGCATTAGGGAAGAAGAGCTCGCAGCGTAGTCAGCGGATAGACCGTGTTGAGATGCTTGATTTTCTTTTCGTCTTAGTGTAATTAAGCGTCACTGCGGATAGGCTAACTAACGATCTCTCTCTTGAAGTCGCGTGTTTTTATAGTGCATGTCCCTCTCCATATCAAGGACGCTTTCTACGCGCCAGAGTTGCGTGCTCGATGAGGTAAAGTAGCGGTTAAATGCGTAGTTCTTATGATCTCTTTGAGCGGTGCTTAAGTACCTCTCCATGTAGCCTGAAGTAGTTGTCTAACTCATGGCGTCCAGTTGTACATTTGGCGAAGGTGTGTGGCTTTGGCACCTGCCCTTGGTGCCTCGTAAGTGGCCCGTAACGGCCAAGCGATCTTTGTAACATAAATGGTAGCTCTTGTCTCGAAACTCCTCCATCATCTTGGTGAGACACCCACGCGATTGAAATTTAGAGAGCATTTATAACGCCGTGAACTCATAAATGCACGGCGCCCGCAGGGGGCCAGCGAGCTTTGCGTGCCTCTTGAAGGTCTTGGATCACGCACCTTGAGATCTTAGCGGCCTTACTCCATGCTTTGCTCCATATAGTCCACCCCTTCCTTGGTGTTTGCCATAGCGACCTCTAAGCGGTTCACTCGACCTTCAATTTCGTAGTAGGATCTAGAGAAGCTTTGTCATTGCTCATCCCGCCCAGGAGCGGCCCGGATCAGCGCCGCGGTGCTTGGCAATTCTCTTGCTCGCGATGTTCACGAGTTCTTCATGCGACTACGCACTCCCGATGCAGTTGTCGCGGACTTAGTCTCATTGTCTCAGGTGCGGCGCAGGTGACCTTCGCCCCTCGGATGTTGCTAATTCAGCCTTCCACTCGCCTTGCAAGTTATGTTTGGCTCACTGCTGCCCAGGCTTGGGAAACAAAGGAATTTCGAACACTTGGAGAAAGAAACTGCTACATTGAAGGAAGAAGCTCTTTCTGATCTTGAGTAGGCTCTCGAAAGCTTGAATGAATGAAATGAGCTAGAAGTGTCTATGTATACACATATGGGAGGGTATTCAGGGATATGCTAGGAATATCTTAGGGAATAAGCAATATTAGAAAGAATATCACGTGGATGGAATATTCTTTGGATATGCTAGGAATATGCTAAGGAATAAACCTTAGAATATCCTATGGTTGGGTTAGGATCACGTGTGGTCGCCAGTGATAAGGGGTGTGACCACGGGGCACCTTGCTGGAAGCATGTCATGGTAGGGGCACCACGTGCTGGGCATCGTATTTAGGTCGAGGGCCAGGTGTGCAGGCGTCGTTAAGATTTGAGGCCTTGTACTTTAAGCATGTGTCATGACAGTGGCGGGAGTGGTATCGTGTCTAGGCATTCGGCCCAGAGCGAGTCGGCGATGTCCGTGCATGTACTAATGGGGCACCTTGCTGAACGTGTCATGACCATAGGCGAGCACGTGACTAGGCTACCTTTAGGGTGAGTCGCGGAGTGTCCCCAGGAAGCCAGTAGGCAGCGCCTTTTCTATGTATGTCATGGCCAGGCCTTGGGCGGAGGGACTCTTTTCAGTGTCGCACTGGGGTAGGAGCGCGTATACAGGGATGCACTAGTAGGAGCACCTTACCTTGGCATGTCATGGGTGCTTGGGACGGACGGTGTGCAGGCGAGGACGGGGCGGGGTCGCGGGTTTACGGGTGCGTTGGGTGGGGGACCTTCACCTGGGCGTGTATTGGCCCAGGCTGGGCGCGGGTGTGCAGGCGTGCGTTGGAGTCGAATCCGCGTGGGGGCGTGGACCCAGGCCCAGAGGTATTGTGTCCCCCAGGGATGCGTAGGTCGGGGTCATCGATGTCACAGGCAATGCAGTGAAGTAGAACCCTTGTATCCTAGCGTGTCATGGCAGTGCGAGGACACGGTGTGTGGGACCCGGAATGAGGCGGGTGTCGCGTGTCTGGGCATGGACTAGGCAGGCACCTTACTTGGGCATGTAATGGGAATGGCGGGGACCTTACCTGGGCATCTGATGGGACCCAGGCCAGGGAGCCTTATGTCACAGGCATGCCTTGAAGTGGGGTTGCGGTGTCAGGGCATGCGGTGAGCGCGCACTAGCGTGTCGTGCTTGGCGAGGCGCTTTCTGTGTGTGTGGCGGTGGGGCGGGGCCATTTGTGTCTGGGAGATCTCTGGTAGAGACCTTTGGTGCAGGGATCTTGGTGAACTGGGCGCTAGCCTGGGCATGTCGTAGCAGTAAAGCCCAGGGAGCAATGGGTGTGTGAGCGAGACTGGTAAGTCATAGTGTTTAGGCATGCATTTAGGCGAGGGCCCCTTATAGGCGTATAAAGGAATTAGTAGGGGCACCTTGTCTAGGGAAGCCTTGAGTAGGGTCATCGTGTCAGGCATGCACTAGAGGCGGGGCACTTTGCTAGGCATGTCGTAGCATTTAGTAAGCAACGATTAATGCAGGCGTACGAGTAGTTGAAGTGCAAGTCGTCGGGCATGCACTAAGTAGAGGCGCAACTCTGGGCGTGTCATGGCCTTGGGCGGGTAGAGTCCTGCATGTTTGGGCATGCAGCTAGTGAGGGCACCAACACTAGGCTTGTCATGTAGAGGCGGGAACGCGCTTCTTGCGTCCGCGTGGTAGAACCACGGAGTGTATGCAGGCATGCACTGGCCAGGGCACCTAGCTGAGCGTGTCATGACCCAGCTAGGCCAGAGGGTTCGGGTGTCTTGGCATGCACTATCTTGAGTCATAGTGTCCCGGGCTTGTCTTGGCCAGGGCGCCTTGCCCAGAAAGACATGGCACTAGGCACAGGCGTGTCTGGGCATGCTTAGGCAGGTCGTAAGTGTCTGGGCATGCACTAGGACCGAGGGCGCGTGCTTAGGCGGCGTTTGCATGTGAGTAGAGCACGCTGCTTTTGGGCATGTCGTGGGCGCCGGACGAGGGCCTTGGGTGTCTCAGGCTTACACGAGGTCGAAGTCAGGTGTCTAGGAATGAACAAGGCGAGGGCACCTTGCCTGGGCATTTCATGGCACTGGCGGGGTCTCCATGTCACAGACATCGGCTAGGTCGAGGAATCAGCGTGTCGGGCATGCACTAGGTAGTGCACCTTGCCTGGGCATGTCATGGCACTAAATGAGACCACGGTCCCAGGCATGTCTTGGGAATTTGGTCGTAACTAATAAGACATGCTAGGTATCACCTTGATCAGTGTCATGGCCTTCTGAAGTGGGGGCGTAGATGCAGTGTGCGTGGGTCCCAGTCATCATGTATGGGCGTGTCTTGGGCAGGGGCGTGTACTGGGCTTGTCGTGGTAGCGGTGAGACCGGCTTTTGACGTCGTGACAGTAGGGCGTGGATGTCTGGGCATCTCTTGTGGTAGGGCGCGACCCTGGGCGTGTCATGGCGCTGGGTCGGTGCAATGCAGGCATGCACTATGTGGGTCATCGTGTCAGGAGGCGTGTCTTGGCGAGGGTACCTTGCTTATAAGTGACGTAGTCTTGGGTGAGGGGCGTGGGTGTTTAAGCTTCTTGTTGGGTCGGTCGTTGTGTGCAGGCGTGAACTAAGTAGGGGCACCTTGCTGAACGTAATCGTGGCACTAAGTGGGGCACCGCACTACGAATGTATTTGAATTGACATGATGTGCAGGCGTCTTATTTAATTTGAAGCACGCCTGTTTGGGCATGTCGTGGCACTAGGCCCAGAGTATCGTTTCTAGGCATGCCAGGCCCGGTCGCGGGTGTCAGGACATGTCTTAGTAGGGACCTTTCCTATACGTGTCATGAAATGCTAGGCGGGAATCGTGTTTAGAACTGCATTTGTCTTAGAATCGCGGAGTGTATGGCCAGCCCCAGGCCAAATCTTTTCACATGTATGTCGTGACAGCAGGCGAGGAAGCACCCTTCCAGTGTCAGATTTAAGCCAGAAGTGTTGTGTCTGGAGTGCAGCAGAGTGAAGCGCCTGCTAGGCGTGTTATGTTCTCTTGGGACCAGGGCAGGTGTCTGAAGCGAGAATGATGAGATCCTTGGATTTCTAGGCATGCCTTAGTAAGGCACTACCTAGGCGAGTAATGACACTAGATCGGGGCATCTTTCTAGGCGTACACTAGGCGAGATCCTTTAGTGTCGGACATGGAGTAGGCGGGGCACCTTACTGGGCATGTCTTTGGCGTTGGGCAGGCGCTCTTGGCGTGTGTCTGTGTAGGCGGGGCAGTGTCCCACAGGCATGCACTAGGTCGGGGAATCACCATGGGCGTGCAGCCCAGAGTAGGGAGCCGCACTGGGCTTGTCATGGCCAGGTAGAGCGCTCTTGGAGCATCGCCCAGGGTGAGGGCGCGGGTGTGCAGACGTGCCTTGAGTTTGGGGCACGCTGCTGGGCGTGTCGTGGCATTAGGCGGGTGTCGTGTCTGCCTCATTCTCTGGGCGAGTCAGATGTCAGGACATGTACTAAGCAGAGGCACCTTGCTAGACATGTCATGATACTGGCCAGAGGCAGATGACTAAGCTTGCCTTAGAGTGGGGTCGGGTGTCTGAATGACAGGCAGGGCACTTTCACGTGTATGTGTCGTAGGCGGTTGGGCGGGCGGCACTGAAGTGTCCCGCGGGGCCAGGCGGCGTGTGCAGGGATCTTGGGGCGGGGGGCTCGCCTGTATTGGCATGTCGTAGTGCTGGGACGGGAGCAGTGTCGAAAGCGAGGACAAAGCCTAGTCCGCGGTTGGCGTGCGCGGCTGGCCCAGAGACACCTTACCCTGGGCATGTGTGGCAGTAGACCGAGGCAGGTGTCTGGGCGTACGCCCCCAGGCAGTCAGCGTGTTCGGGCGTGGATTGGGTCGGTGCGTGTCCACAGGGATGCCGTGGCCCAGAATCCGCCGTGTCCGGGCATGCAGGGGCTAGGGGCACATGTCTAAGCATCCTTGTGGGCGGGGGCAGGTGTTTAGGACGGGACGAGGCCAGAGTCGCGGAGTGTGCAGGCATGGATGGGTCGAGAGGGCACCTTACTGGGCATGCCAGTGGGACGGTTAGTGGGGCACCTTGCCCGGGGCATGTCATGTGTAGGCGGGGAGCAGGTGTCTGGGCATCACTTGTTGGGTAGGGTCGCCATGTATGGCGTCTTGGTAGGGGCGCCTGCTGGGCTTGTCGTGTTGTGGTAGGGGCACCTTCTTTGGAGCATCGTATTTGGTAGGGCAGATGTCCCCAGACATGCTTGGTGAGGGCGCCTTGCTGGGCATGTCATGGCATTGGCCCGGGGGTGTCGTGTCTGCTCGTTCCACTGGGCGGTCGCGTGTGGGGCGTGTCTTGACGAAGGCGCGCTGCTTTTGGAACGTGTCGATGACCCACTGGTAGGCGTGAGTGGTAAGCTTGCATTGGGGCGGTCGCGGTGTCTGGGCGACGTAGGCCAGGGCACCTTTCCTATGTGTGTCATGGCCTTGGGGCGGAGGCGCCACTTTCGGAGTATCGCGCTAAGGGGCGGACAGCGTGCGGGGATCTGTTAGGCGGGCTCCTTACCTTGGCATGTCATGGTGCTTGGGACGGGGGACGGGTGTCTGAGCGGGGACGAGGCACAGTCGTGGATTCCCCAGGCATGCTTATTTGGTGAGACACGCACTGGGCATGTGTGGCAGACGAGGCAGGTGTCTGGGCATGCGCTAGAGTAGAGTCCCAGCTGTGTCCGGGCATGGACTAGGTCGAAGTATTGTGTCTAGGGATGCAATAGGCGGGAATCATCGTGTCCCCCAGGCATGCAAGTAGGGAGCACCTTGTCCCCAGAAAGCATGTCATAGCACTAAGTAGGACAGGTGTTTAGGACGGGACAAGGCGGGAGTCAGGTGTCTGGCGTGGACTAGGCGGGACACCTTACTGGGCATGTAGTGGGATTAGTAGGGGCACCTTGTCTGGGCGAGCCTTTGGGGGCCGGGAGTCAGATCAATCGACGTGTACGGTAGGGGCACCTTGCTCGCCTGTCTTGGCACTAGTAGGAGCACCTTTAACACTATGTGTGTGTGGCACTTGGTAGAGGGCACTGCGTGCAGGGGTCACGGGCGAGAGGGCCTTTGTGTCACAGGGATGCGACTGGTAGGGGCACGCTCCCACTGAGCGTGTCGCGGCACTGGGGTGGTCCTTGGAGTGTTTGGGCGGGACGAGGTCAGGATCAGGTCTCAGGCGTGCAGCTGGTAGGGGCCCCTTGCTGGGCGTGTGAGTAGTTGGCCAGGCCGCCGGGTGTCTGGGAGCTGTTGGGGCGAGTCGTGGGTGTCAGGCGTCTTGTTGGGTAGAGACAACACTAGCGTGTTATGTATTTGGGGCGGGGGGCCGCGGGTGTGCAGGCGTCGCGTTGGGCCAGGGTCACGGGTGTCCGGGCGTGTCTTGGGGTAGGGCGCCTTTGCTGGGCGTGTCGTAGGCGTTAGGTGGGGCACGGGTGTCTGGGCGTGCATTAGAGTGGGAGATCGCCGTGTGCAGACGTATCGCTGAGTAGGGCACCCCTTTCCTTTGCTTGTCATTGAACTAGAGGCGGGCGCCCCTTGATAAGCATCGCCTTAGTAGAACCACCATGTCTAGGCGTCACTAGAAGTGAACACTAGAAATTTCAGGCTTGTCATGACACTTGGCCGAGGTACCATGTCTTAGCATGCACTCTGTAGAGTCAGGTGTTGGCCCATCTTGGGACGGGCTCTTTGCTTAAATGACATGGCGCGCGGGCGGGGCGGCGTGTCTGGCGTGAACTAGAAGTAGGTCGCCATGTATGGGCATGCGCTGGTAGGGCACCTTGCTTTGGGCATCGTGTTATGGACCTAGTAGAGCAGTGTCTAGGCTTGCCTGGTCGAGTCAGGTGTTTAGGAATGAATTAAGTGCGAGGGGCACCTTGCTGGGCGTTCGATGTGTGTGGTAGGGTCGCGGGTGTCTACAGGCATGCACTAGTAGGGGCACGTGCATGACATGCGCTAGGCGGGGCACCTTTCTTAGAATATGTGGCGGTAGGCCAGGGGCGCGGGTGTCCCCAGCGTCTGTTAGGCAGGTCGTAGTTTGTGGGCATGCGTGGGTAGAGGCGCGCTGCTGGAGCCTAAGTAACCTGTGGCGGGGCACGCCTGGCCCCGGGTGTCATGGCAGAGTGGGGTCTTGTGTGGGGAAGCAGGCGGGGACCTACTGGGCGTGTCATGTGTTGGGTGAGGCCTTAGTGTGGCAGGCATGAAGAAGGCCCAGGTCGCCATTTATGGGCATGCCTTGGTAGAAATTTGCACCGGGGCATGTAATGTGTAGGCAGGCACCTTTCTGGGTTTAGCCCCGGTGGTAGGGCAACGTGTGTGGGGATGCACTAGGACGAGGCACATTGCCTAGGCATGTCGTGGCCTGGTAGGCGAGTCGTGTGCAGAAGCGAAAACAGTAGATCGTGGAGTGTCTGAGCATCTTGTTGGGTAGGGCACCAACTAGCGTGTCGTGGGCCAGGCGGGTGCGAAGTGTCTAGGCATGCACTATGTAAGTCACCGTGTCGAGGAGGCGTGTCTTGGTAGAATATTGCACAGAAATGACATGGAAATAGAGTAGGGCATCGGTCGTCTAGGCTTGCCAGGCGGGGTTGCCATCGAGGCATGGTAGGCGGGAAGTAGCTGGCATGGCGTGTCGTAGTGGTAGGGGCACTTTTGGGCGTCATGACTGGGTCGGGGCAGCGTGTCTGGGCATGCGACTAGGGCAGGGCACCTTGCTGGGCGTGTCATGTGTGAAGCATTGAGTTGGGGAGTTATTGTCATCCCCAAGCGTCTGTGTCCCAGAGCGAATCCTTGCGTGTCACGAGAGGCATGTCTTAGGCGAGGGCGCGCTGCTGAAACGTGTCGTGACCTGGCGGAGTGGCATTGTGTCCTAGGCATGCCACTGGTAGAAGCTGGCGCCCCCAGGCGTGTAATGAGCGTGGCCAGAGCAGATGTCACAGGCATGCATAGTAGGGTGTCACGCGAAAAAATCACGTATCAAATTTACGGTAGTGTGCGGTTCTAAGATGAGGAGTCTTAGACAACCTTTCCTGCGAATCTTGGCCTGCTTGACAATCAACGAATAGGCCTGAAAATCAATTCTGGTCTCGACCCGACTTGTTCTTTATTAACAAAGACACAGCATGCAAAAATTGTTGTGCCTTAAGCACACATGAATACATAAGAACACCCTTTCTGAGATAGACCCGAGCTACGAGATTTTTCTAACCTTGTAAAGACGAGGCCCTAGGCACATACATCAACACCCTGTTTAGTTCCCTCCGCCAAGGATCGCAACGACCCATGCTTCCTGCGCCGCGAGGTTGAATCTTCCCTCGAGCTCATTTCAAGCGGCGTCTCTTCCCAGCAGTCATGTGGTTTGGTGCTTTGGACATAGGCTGTCCCCATGTGTCGGCTCCCATTGTCCTTAGGCACAGTAGCCCGTCCCGGATTTTTCGACCATCTGCTAACCGGTCCACAATGCGATGCCATGTCGGTAGTTGGTGCATGCACCACAGGTCTACGCACCGCATGTTGTGTCTGCGTTCTTGCATCTTTGTAATGCTGCCCCCGCACACCGTGTCACATAGCTGCATCTTTGTCTTGTAGCGACTTTAGGCGTGTGGCTTTGTTGTCTTAGCGGCACGCATCTTTGTCATTCTGTGTGCGAGATGCGCATCTTGTCACGTCTGGCAGGCGTGTGGCACTCTTGTCTGTAGCCCGACACATGTTGTCACGTTACTTGTCTTGTGGTGCGCATCTTTGTCTTGTGATGCAGGCGATGTGGCTTTACTGTTGTGCCACCTTGACATCTTTGTCTTGTTTGTCTTGTGAGGTGCACATCTTTGTGCGACGGTAGGGCGAGTGGGTCCTGACTGTCTTGTGCCTGCGTGAGCCGACCCGACTGGGCGCGTTAGCTGTGTCGCGTGGTCGGCGGCTGGGCGTGTTGCACAGTGGGGTGTGACCCGTGACCCCCAGGCTGCTTGTGTGCTGGCTGCGACACAGGTCTCTTATTTACTGGGTGTTGCACACTGCCTCCTTATTGCTGCTTGCACCTTCCTTTTTTCTCCTCATGGGCGTAGGGCCGACCATGGGACACATGCTCGATCCGGTCGTGTTTGGAGGTGCAAACCCGCCCCCTCGGCGGTCGATGTCCTCATCGACTTGTTTGTAGGTACTCTGCTGCTTCTCGAGCGCCACGAGTTAGTATCTGCTCCCCATATAGCCTTTGAGATTTCCTTCCTTTCAGCCTACACTAAGTAATCCCCATCGCCTTTGTTCTTAGACTTGGCCCCGTAGTCGGAAGTAGTGCAAATTTGTTCGGCCCTGGTGAATTCGCTATCTCATGGTGGAACTCTTTGCCTCTCTCGGCCGAGTTTCTAAATCCACGTGATACGACTTTAGAAAGCTCACATGGAAGGTTGGATGGAGCTTGGCCGTCCGGTAACCGGTCCCATATGCCACTTGTCCACCGCTAACACCTCGAAGGGTCCTTCATATTTCAGATGACTTCTATACCTTGTTTATATCGACCTTCTTCCAAGTCTGTGGCGTTTGTTTCAAAAGCACTTGATCACCCACTTGAAACTCCATTGGTCTACGGTTTCTATCTGCATACTTTTCATCCGGCTGGCGGCTTTCTCTAAGCTTTCTCGGGCTTCATAAGTACTTCTTGCGGAACCTCACCCGATCGGTGTCTTTGCGGGATCTTGACCTATATTACGCTTGGCCACCTCGAGGAACTCTAGGTTGTAACCACATGCGGCTTCAGGACTACGCCCGGTCGATGAGCTCCTATGTATATTGTAGCAGAATTGGGCTGCATCAAGTAAATCAACCCAATTCTTCTGAGATGCAGTGACAAAGTGCCTCAGGTACTCTTCCAACAGTGCATTCACCCTCTCTGTTTGCCCATCTGTTTGTGGATGGTTTTCTTTGTTGAGAACTGACTCCCGGGCACGAGAGTTTGAACGATTCAGCGAAAACTTCCTTGTGAATCTGGCATGTCTATCATTGATGATGTCTTCGGCGACGAGTATTTCACTACATTCTTTAAAAATAATGCAGGCTGCGACTTCAGCCCGGGGCATCTGCGTCAGTCTTGGGAATATGAACAACTAAATGCCTTTGGCGAATTCGGCGACCCGCAAGGGATGGATTATAATCACTTCGCTTTGGAAACGTATGTGAAGTCCATGGAGATGCTTTCCCGAGCTTCTGGTATGGGGGAGGCGGCTACAATGACCCGGCCGACCTTTTTTCCTCTATGTCGACAATGCTCCCACTTGAGCGATAGTAGGACTGGCGACAATGCTTGAGTCCTCTCTTCTGAGAATGGCACCTTGCACTTGGTGTCGTGGGTCTCCCTCGGTAACTGCTACAGGTTATTTCTTTGGGACATCGACACTGTATAATATAAGGAGAGATTATCTTGTATCGATACCTCTATTTAATCCCTCTGAACCTGTTGTCACCGACTTCTCATAACTTCGCATCTGATTGACTTGTTCTTTAGTTCTTTCATTAAAATCGACACAACCGATAAGGCGTAATATATCGATCCCTCGCTGCGACTCGAGGTGTACTGCTACTACATTGTGCTTCCCAGTGCGATGCTGACCCGTCGAAGTTGAGTCTGGCCAAAAGCTGCTAGCGAATCGGCGCACTTGGCGCTCAGCTGTACGAGAAGTGAAGAAGGTAATGGCCACATTATCGGTGACCCCTTGTAAAAATGCTTCAATGAAATAATACGCCATTGCTGCGGGCGATGAATCACGGTCATTTCCTTCTCATGCGTCTTTGTATCGATGCTCCGAGCACCATTAAACTCACGCTCAAAAAGCGGCCGGGTGCCTTTCTTGCCTTAAGACTCCACCCGATATACGTATGCGGGGCATCGATGCGTACTCAGGTAACTCCAGTTAAGTAATAGAAGGGGCTGGTTACGAATTGCACGCTTTTCCCGACTCATCGGGTGCCTTGACACTCCGAGGTTCCATTGCCACGCCGCCAGTCCTTCTTTAGTAGATCGGTAAGGGGAGCAACCATCTTTGAGTACCCCTTTATGAGTAGTGCGCCAGTGGATTGCTTGACCCAGAAGCGAGCGCGGAGTTCTTCGGTTTTGATGGATTCAGGCCATTCTCACGATTGCTCGAACCTTGTTCTCATCCATCTTGATCGAGGCCCTCAGCAGTCTTGTGCCCACTAGGAAGAGGTGATTTGCCTCTATGCAAATTCACCTTTTCTTTCTTTACAAAAAGAGTATTTTCAGTAGTCTTGAAAAAGCTAAGCACCCGGATGCTTTTCATGTTCTCGAAGGGATGTAAACAACAATGTCAGCCGAGGATACACTCTGACGAAAGCATCGATATATTAAAAGAACATCATTCATAAGATTACAAAAAGGTTCAAGGCATTAGTGAGCCGACGGCGTGCAGCTCACTATGCCCACATGTCGAGGTTACACGGGTAGTTTTCCCTTCGTCACCTTATACAACGATCGCGCGCCAATATCCAGATCTAAGGTCCGACTTTTTGAAATAAGTGGCATGCGGTTTGTCGAAGCATTTCCGTGCTAAGAATCGGTACTTATTCTTTATAGTTGCGCGTTCGATCTTACTGTAATCGGCGCGCATCCTCGGCTGACCCATCATGCTTTTACGAAAGCGGCAGTGCGCGCCCGTATGGGGCTTCGGGAGAAGTTGAATCGAGCACGCATCAACAACTCTCCTTGGTTGCTTCCCTCAATTCGACAACTCGTGAGAGACACGACCGGTAGAGGCGAAGCGGGGGGGCTTGGACCCCATAATCGAGCAATCAGATGAATCCGATGGGGCCAATGAGGAACTTGACTTCTTGGGCAAGGCTGCCGGCATCACATCAGCAAATTCATGCGACGACGGCTCACAAGTGCAGTACCTCCGTCTCTGTCCACTCTTTATTTCCACCCATGCGACAACATATGTTTCCGGCCCTTGTTTATTTCTTTAAGCGAATAGTAAATGACGATTCAGGTTGCGATCTTTCTTACCGCTCCCTTCTGTATCGCATGCACCTGGCTTGTAATGCTTTCTTCAGAACATTAGTCCTCGAGGTGCGGCGACAAGGCCACCTTGGCACTAAGTCTATACCAAGAATTAAAATAAAATCATCTAATTGGACCACGATAAGTTGCATTTACCCTTCCGATTTAGGCACGGACTGCTACATTCTTGGCAATTCACGCAGATCTTCGAGCCTTACTATTCCACGGCTTTGTCGGCGGTGTCTTCCTTCAGTTTGAGACCCAGTCTCTCTGATTCTCTCGTGGCCACAAAGTTGTGGGTTGCACCGCTATCCATCATAGCTTTAACCTGAACACCATTCACCAAAGTTTCTACGAAAATCAGGGCCTTTGAAGTGGTGCTCTGTCCACGTATCACATTCGGGGATTCGCGGAAGGATTGACTCTTGAAGGTCCTTCATGAAGTCGAGTTTACTTGTCATCCCTGTGACCCGAGGTGAAATTTCGCGGCAGGACGATCACGAGCCACAGTGGGGTCGGTCGCGAATGAAACACCAGGTAGGTCGATTTGCGGTATCTTTGTCTTCCTTATACTTGTTGGTTTAGTGGCGCAGCACATTCAGCGGGGGCCTTCCCGCCGATTTTCCAACGCCTTCTTGTGATTCTTCCCCCTCAAATTTTGCCTTCTTGTTTCCTTCGACTTGGCTTTACGTGGCCAGGGACGGTATTCGAGTTTGTAGTCATGAAACGGTCCGGTATTTGCCATAGCGATGGAGATCGGGACTCCACGCCTCCATGATTGATCTGGGCCCGTCTAAACGAGCCGGACATGAAATTGAATAACTTGTCATCATCAGACATGTTTTTGATGTCAAGCATCAAGGAACTGAAATCCTTGACATAGTCCCTCACGGCTCCCATCTGTTTAAGGCGCTTCAATGACTCCCATGCCATCCATGACACATTACTGGGAAGGAACTGATCTTTTGATCTCCTTCTTAAGAGTCTCCCAAGTTGTGATTTGGGGCCTTCCGGTTTCTTTATCATCCTCCGCTACAGTTCGCCACCGCAAACTTAGCATCACGGTGAGGTACATGCTAGTTATATGCACTTTTCTCCTTCGGCGACGCGGGCGACTGAAAAAAGCGTCCGTGTCCCGAAGGATTTTCTAACTCCTTTGCGTTTGATTCCCAGCGAGATCCCCTTGGTTCACGGAGACTAGCTTTAGGAGGGGCATCAGTTGCGGGAGGCCTGCGTAGAGATGGCTCTTCGGGGCGATATCTTCGACCAGTTTGCATTTTGGACTCCATGTCCTCCCTCAGGAATACGAGATTTCGGCCATCAGTTTCTGTATGTTCCCATTTGAATCCGTCATTACACGTTCCAGTAGTGACGTTGAACATCGATGTCATTCACGTCGCGATCGCCCGTGTGACCCGCGGTGCCTTCCTCGGCTGGGCGATCTCTCGATATCTGTTCCAGCAGGTAGCGGATTCTCTCGCGAGGGTCTCACCGGCCGTCGTTGAAGTGCTCACGTGCCACTTGTCGCGCAGAAAATCGCGTATCAAATTCTGTTGGTGTGCGGTTAAGGCAAGTCTTGAAACTGACCTTTCCCTGCCAATCTTGTCTGGCAACCGATCAGCGAGAATAGGCCTGAATCAATTACGGGTCTCGACCCGACTTATTTAACATTATGAGACACCTCTGTCTGAAAATTATTTGTGCACTTAAGCACATGGGCCACATAAGAACACCCTTTACAAGATAGATCTGAGCTACGGATTTTCTAACCGCATGGGACCGAGGCTGGGCACATACATCAAGCACCCTACTCCCTTAAGGATCATCATGACCATTGCTAATAGCGCGGGTTTGAATCTTCCCTCGAGGCTGCATTTCAAGTGGCATCTCTTACAACTTGATCGTGTGGTTTGGTGCTTTGGACATGGGCTTGGTCCCCCATGTGTCTCAGCTCCCCATGTCCTTAGGCTTTGTGCTTTATCACAGATTTTATTAGTATCTACTGACAGGTCCCGTACGATGCCATGTCCGGTAGTTGGTCCATGCCCACCAGGTCTGCTTGCACGCATGTTGTATTGCAACTACTGTCTTTGTGTGCATTACTGTGTCGTAACTTTGCATGTTGTCTTGCGGCAGGCGTGTGGCACACTGTTGTCTTGTAGCGACACGCATCTTTGTCTGGCGCGTGTCTTGTGCATCTTGTCTGCTGCCCTGCGCGAATGCACTTTTCGTCTTAGCCTTGGCCGTAGTCGGTCTACCCTTTTGACTATCTTGTGTTGCCTGTGAGCGGCCAGCGGCTGGCGCGACTGCTGACTGCGTGGCTTACGCGGCTGGCCTTGTACTGAGTGTTCGCCTTCACTATGCACACTGTCTGCCTTCCTTTTGCTCCTCATGGGCGCGAGGGGCGGAGCCAATGGGACATGCTGATCCGATCGTATTTGGGAGGGGCTAGCTGCAGAATCGTATGTCGACGTGCCACACTAGGCGAAACTCGCTGCCTAGCGTGTCATGTGGCATGTAGGCCAGAACCCGTCGTGTCTGGAGATACCTTGGAGCCAGGAATCACCTTGTCCCGAGCATCTGGGATGAAGCGCGCCTATTTTGGTCGTGTGTGGCATTGGTAGGCATTGTATACAGGAATCTGTGGTAAGTCACCGTGTGTGGGCGTCTGTGGTAGGGCACGCCTGCGCTGTCGTAGACAGTAGGGGCACTTTTGCTAGACATCGGCTCTTAGGCGGGGAGCATCGATCCACAGGCATCTTGTTGGCCAGGGCGCGAGCCCCAGAGATGTCGGGCATGGTAGAGTCTGAGTGTCTTGGCATGCACTATGTGGGGTCGTGGGTGTCAGGGCATGTACTTAGCTGGGTACCTTCAGCAGGAAATGACATGGCACTAGGCGGGGGCGCGGTGTTTGGGTCTTTGCACTAGGCCCGGTCCGCCGGGTCCCGGGCATGGTAGGCCCAGGGGCGCTAGCACAGTGTGGTGGCCCATTGGTAGAGCGTGTCTTGAGTCGGCTGGGTCAGAGGCAGTGTGCCGGCGTGCCCAGCTGTGGGGGCACCTTCTTTGGCGTGTCGTGGCGTGGCTGAAGATCTCAGCTGCTCGGGTATCGCGGCTCAGTAGGGGCGGCGTGGGCGTGTGTTGGTCTTGGAATGGGTGTCGTGTCTGGGGTTCCGGTGGGGCGGGGTCGGCCGATGTCGGAGGCTTGTCTTGGGCGGGACCCTTCCTGGACGTGTGGAGTGATACTATGGCCAGGGCAACATGTCTAGGCGTATTGCTAGTGGGTCGTGGTGTTTAGATGTGGTAGTGAGGGGCACGCTCTTTATGTGTCGTGGCGCTGGGTCGGGGCGCCTTGCTGGAGTGTCGCACTGGTAGAGGACAACGTGCAGGGTCTGCTGGATGGGAGCTGCTGGGCATGTCGGAGGCACTAGGCCAGAGATGCAGGTGTCTGGGCATCTTGTATGTGAGTCGGCGTGATCGGGCGTGTCTTGGGTAGAATGCGCACACTAGAAATGACATATTGTATGGCCAAACTGCAGGTGTCACAGGCTTGCGCTAGATTAGATCATCGTGTCTAGGCATTAACTAGTAGGAAGCACCTTGCACACAGGCATGTCTACGGCATGGCCAGAATATCGTGTCTGAGCATCTTATTTGGCTTAGTCGGGTCCAGGACATGTACTAGGTCGGGGCACCTTGCTTATGCCTATACGTGTCGTTCTGCTACAAGTAGGGAACATAGTATTGAGCTTCCTTGACTGGGAATTTGGTCGCCGTATCTGTCTGAACGAGTAGGGGCATCTTTCTTGTGTATGTCGTAGGCGGAGGCACCTTCGGTGTCATGTGGGGCCCGGAACCGCGTGTACAGGGATGCCCAGGGTGGGGCGCTGCAGTGTCGTAGGAGTGCTTGGGACGGCGGCGGGTGTGCAGGCGGGTCGAGGCCAGGAGTCCAGTTTTTAAACATGCCGGCGGAGGCCTTGTACACAGGCAGAGTAATGGCCTGTAGAGCCTTGCCAGTTTCTAGGCGTGCCCAGGTCGATCCTTTGTCCGGGGGCGTGGGTGGGCGAGAGCGCGCCCATAAGCATGTCATGTAGGTCGAGGCCGCGGAGTGTGCAGGCATCTGATAGAGTGAGTCACACTTTTCAGGCGTCGTGTTCAGGCGGGCGCCTGGCATTTCATCATCCTTGGGTGGGAGACCTGGAGTGTGCGGGCATACTTGACCCCAGGCGATTCGTAGTGTATGGCGTCTGTTGGCGACCTTGCTAGACTTGTGTGTGTTGGTAGGGCGCGCTTCTTCAGGCGTGTGCAGGCATGTCTGAGGCGGGGGCACGAGCCTCACGCGTGTCAATGGCCCAGGGTACCTTGTGCGGGCATGCGCTATGTAAAGTCTTGGGTGTATAGGCATCTTGGGGCGAAATTGCCTTACTGAAATGACATGTGTGGGGCGAGACGTTTGTGCTAAGTCATGCCCATGAGCTGAGTATTAAATTATTAAATGTGATTAAGTCATGGTGTCAGAGCGTCTGACTGGGTGGGACCTTGCAGGCACCAGGCATGTCATGTGTGGGCGAACCAGGTGTCTGGGCAATGCACTAAGAATTTGGATCCTGTCAGGGCATACAGGTGGGGCACCTCCCCGGGCGTGTCATGTGGCACTAGATTTGAGAGCTTGGGTGTGTCGGATACTAAATTTGAGTCTATAGTGCCTGGGCATGCTCTGGTAGGGCATGCCTAGGCTTGTCCATAACCTTGGCCAGGAGCACGGTCTTCTGTCTTGCGCTAGTACGGTCGACATGCAGGCGTGCTGGCCAGGGGCACCTTGCACCAGGCTTGTCGTGTGTGGTAGGGCACCTGTGTTGGGCATCGCCTTTGGCCCAGGGCATGGGTGTGCAGGCATCTTGTGGGGTGAGGGCGTAGCTGCTGGGCGTGTCATGCCAGTGGTGAAGCGCTGCCTGGGCCGTGTCATCGCACTAGGCCGAGCTATCGTGTCTAGGCATTCACTAGGCAGAGTCAACGTGTCCAGGCATGTACTAGGCCGAGGAACCTTTGCTAGACATGTCATGACCTAGTAGGGCCAGGTGTCTGTCATGCTTGGTAGGGTCGTAGTGTTTGAGTAACTAGTGAGGCCTTACTCCTATGTATGTCATGCATTTGGGTCGGCCTTGCTGGAGTGTCATTTCTAGTAGAGGGACTTTGTGTCTAGGATGCATTGGTAAGACACTGCTGGGCTTGATGTCATGGCACTAAGTTAGAGGCAAATGATAAAAGTTTGGGGTGGTCAGTCAGCCGTCTGAGCTTGCATTGAGTGAGGTGCCAGCCTAGCACCAGAGCGTGTAGTGAGTATTAGGAGGCGGTGTAGTGTCTGGCGTCACGTTGGCCAGAGTCACCATGTCTGGGCATGCTGCTTAGGGTAGGCGGCAGCTGCGCAGGCCCAATGGCACTATCTTGGGGGCACCGCTGTTGGGTCGCGTGGCCGGCGCGAAATGTCTGGCGTGCGCCCAGGCTGGGAAGCTGGGCATGTCTTGTTGGGCAGAATGCAGGTGTGCAGGCATGCCTTGTGTAGAGTCACGCATGTGCTGGTAAAGTGCCTTGCTGAAATGACTTGACTTGGGTGAGGCAGTCCCGGGGCTTGTGACTGGTCGGTCGGTCTGGCGTTAAACGGCCAGAGGCGCTGGGTCGTCGTGGCTTGCCAGGCCAGGGGGCACCCTTCTTGGGTGTCGCTGATGGGTCGGGCGGGTGTCACAGGCATCTTGACTGAGGAATTTGAGATGTCGCGGACTTAGTCTCGAGGCTAAGCTCCGTCTGTGTGCCCAGACCCGACTAAGCCCCTGTGTTGCTAAGTCGACCTTTCCAGCTCTTGCCCAGGCTATGCTTGGGTACTCACTGGCTTGGAGTAAAGAACTCGAGGAAACTTGGAGAAAGAAGCTACCACATTGAAGAAAGTAACTCACAATCTTTAGAGGAAATTTCTGAAGAAAACTTGAATGAATGAGAAATGGTACAGAAGTGGCATCATATATACATATGGAAGAAATATTCTGGGATATGCTTGGAATATCTTTAGGAGATAATAATAGAAAAAGAATATCTTTTCTGCGTATTGGATATCTTGGGATCATCAAGGAATAAACCTTAGAATATCCCCATCAGTGAGTGAGATCTGTGTGGTGGTGTGTCCCGTGGTAAAGGGTGTGACATTCTACACTTTGGCCCATGAGGGCAGTCACAGTGTCTTCGACCAAGCCACTCGACGTCTGGAGCCTTACAAGTGTTTCTTTGTTTCTGGCAGCCGACTCTCACGGTAGTCCCTTCAACATAAGTGTTCGCTATAGAATTTGAAAATTAATTCTTTCTCGGGACAGGTCTGCCATGATGTAGTCACATCGTGGCGTAGAATGTGTTAAACCAGTTCGTCATGTATTTCTTGATGGGGTCCTTGATGTTTTCACGGCAGGCACATAAGTCTCTTGCGGTGTGAGTGGTAGTCTTCTTGAACGCCTCGTCTCTTTCCTTGAGGGGCTAAGGTGATGGGACTCTTATCTGGGGATCGTCACTGCGACCCCTCTTTTGTGAGATCCACCGTCTCCTGGGTGACTAGTCATGGCGGTGGTTAACCTTGCGGCTGATGCGTCGTACGTGATTAGCTATGCCTAGCTTGTACTCCAATGATGTAGTCAAGCTCGGCGGGAAGTCTTGCCACGCTGCTCAACTTGGGGCAAACCTTCTAGTCTGGAAGTGGCTAGTATGCTTAACGTTGTCGTCGTCTTGCTGATAGTCGCATTTCCGGCGAGATGGATTCCTCCAATGTCCGCCAGCGATGGATGATAAATGAGTCATCTCCTTATCTTGGGCGTGTCTGCTCTGCGTGTGGGTGAGCTTCTGCGGCTTTCAAAAGTATGGCGTCTCTCTTTGCGTAAAAGCACTCCGTGTCGCGAATGTCAGAGGCATCGGTGTGTACGAATCTTGCCGGTGTGGTCGAATTAGTCACCAAACAACGACTCTCCGTTAGGGCTTGTGCTACCAAATCTTGAGGAAGCTGCGGCATTTCTCGTCCACCCGTGTCCACGCCCTACTCTTCTTGAGAAGATCTGTCAAAGGAGCTGCTCTTGCTGAGTATCCCTTGATGAACCGCCGATAGTAGTTGATTAAGCCCGAGGGCCTTGGTTGACTGCAGCACAGTAGGATCCCATTCACGAATGAAACTGATCTTACTCATCCGTCATGAAACACCTTAGCATCTGTGATCGAGTGTCTAGGAAAGCAGAAACCTGCTTAGAGCGGGAGCGTTTACTCCTTGTAGCATATAGGCTCATTACCTTGTGTCATTGGAACACATACGCCCAGATGATCGAGATGGCTCTCGAGGTGTTCGTATATATATGATATCGTCACAGATATCTGTGAACTTGTCTACAGGAAAGGATGGAATATCTTGTTCGTAAGTGCGAGAATGTAATTACGTTAGTAAGGCCGAAGGCGTCGCAGGAACTCATAGGGTAATACCTTGTCACGCACGTGGTCTTCGGCTCATCGCCGGCTGTTCTTACTTGGTAGTGCCCGAGCCGCAAGTCGACGAGTGAAGTACGCCGGCTCTGCGAGTTGATCAAATAAGTCGGCAATAAGAGGAATGGGATACTTGTTCTTGACTGTCAACTTGTTGAGCGCCCGGTAGTTGATGCATATCCGTAGTGACCCATCATGCTTCTTTTGGAATAAGACCGACGCACCATAGGGAGCTTTAGATGGTTGGATGAATCCGGAATCCATGACTCCTTTGTAGTTGTCTTACCATTCTTGCATTTCTGGGGTGCCGTCACATGAGCCAGTAGCGGTTTTCTTTCCATTTCTGCTTTCGTCTTATGATCTTCTCCTCCCCAGGTGGGAGCTTTTAGGGTAAATCTCGATTGGCGTGGCTTGTCAGCCGAGCGGCTCGTCTTCCCGATTAAAAAGAAAAAAAACCACTTTATTTGTGGATCTCATAGGTGTCAGTCTTAATAGAAAATGCAATGGAAGTCACCATTCTTTAATGCATGGATTACGTAGTAGATAGCATGGGGTTTTAGCTTTTCTTTAGGTGATGAGTGGGAACCGTACATGGTGTCTCAGCACTACAAGATAGCCTGTAGAGCGTAAGAAAGGTATGGGCACGACTCTTACTGGCGAAGGAAATACATCCGTCATTTATCTTGAAGTGGTAGTAGGGGCATTGTGAGGTCGATCTTGCCTTCCGACCCGATATTCATTGTCACCCCCACAGTTTACTCCTTGTGTGAAGGCTTGGCGGGTGTCTTGCCTTGAGCCATCACTGCGCCTCGCTTGGATGTCACGGAGGCTTGAGTCTCATGCACCTCATCCTTTGAGACAAAGTTGGAAGCCTTGGTGTATCTGTCGTGGCACTTGGCGGACATCCATTTGCAATGATGACACCCACGTCGCGGAGTCACTTCTTTGGGTTAACAGCTTGTTTGTCTTGCGAGGCGTTAACCAATTTGCATCGGCCCACGTGTAGTATCATCCCGGTATATTGTGGTCTCCTCCTCGATCCTTAGCGCTGGGGCCTTCTCTTATTTGATGTGATGCCCGTGTGTTGTCCTTGTAGAAGCTTGATTGGTCCTTGGCTTGAAATCCTGCACGCTTGTCTCGCTTTTCGCGCCTGCTGTGAAGTAGAGGCGCGTGGATCCTTCTTTAAGTAGCATTATTATTCTTGTACCCTCTGTCTCCCCCAGCTGTAGCATGATTACCCTTGAATGGTGGCTTTACTGGAGACGAGTCTCACATGAATCAGCAGAGATTCTGCTTCTCATGTGATTGTGGATAAATCTTGGACACCACGTCTCATAAGCTCTGCTTGGCATTTACGTAGGTTATATAAAGTTGAAAACAAGGTCTTTCTCATCCATACCTGGAGCCTCCAGCATTAGGGAAGAGAACTCCTTGACATAGTCGCGGATAGACCCCGTGTGCTTGAGATGCTTAATTTTCTTCATGTAGTGTGTGCGTCACTGCAGGTAGAGCTGGCTTGCTTGATCTCTCTTGAGTCGCGTGCCATAGTCTTAGCGTCCACTTTTCCATCTCAGAGAACTACATCTTGCCCTTAGAGTTGCATTATCGATGAGGTAAAGGTAGCGATTCGTACCTTGGATTCTTCGTTATTGAGCGAATTCTTGAAATTACCTCTCCGTGTGCCCAAAAGTAGTTATCTAACTCCTTGGCATCCGGTTCCCGAATGAGTGTGGTTTGGCACCTCCGCCCCTTGGTGCTTCATGGGTGGCCATCACCGTAAACCAGTCTGCGTCTTGTAAATAAGCGTACTCTTGTCTGCTCTATCCTCATGTTTTAATTGGCCTCATGCCCGACACTAAATTATGGCGTGTCCCAGAGGCCTCATGAAGCTCACCATGGCAGCCGGGGCCCAGTGAGCCTTCTTCTCTTGAAGGTCTTGGATCTGGCAGAGATCTCGCGGCCTTCTCCGTGCACGGCTCACCCATTATCCGCCCCGCTTCCCTTAGTGTCGCCATGCGACTGCGGGTCACTCGACCGAACTATGGGAGGATCTCGAGGCTGTCGTGCTGCTGCCCAGGAAGCGGCCCAGATCAGCGTCAGATCCGGGTGCTTTCGTGATTAAAAAAGCTATGCGGAGGCTGGCCAAGTCGTATCGGCCCAAAGATTCTTCCACGCGCGTTACTTGGCCGGCTCGATGCAGCCGATGACTTGAATCTCAGGCTAAGCTCCCGCAATGCCGGCGGCAAACAATTTCGCCCGCCGAATGTTGCTAAGTGACCTCGCATTCGCGCTTCTGTATCTTGGCTCACTACTACGGCTTGGAAGCGAGGAACTGAAACTTGGAGAAAGAAACTCTCTGATGAACTGAAGAACTCTTTTCTGATCTTGCAGGAGCTCTGAATCTTGTATGAATGAAATGAACTCTGAGTGCCGTATATATCTGCATTATGGAAGAGAATATTCAGAGGATAATACTTGGAATATCTTGGGAATAAATGTAGAAAGAATATCTTTGGATATCTCTTGGATATGTTAGAATATCTTGGGAATAAACGCTTAGAATATCACAGCGTAGGTGGATCTGTGTGGTGGTCTCCATCGCCAAAGGTTGTATTGTGTATACCTTCACTGGGCATATCGTAGCCTTAGGCGGGAGTATCGTGTCTGAGCATGCCTTAGAGCGAGGAATCACGGAGTGTCTAGGCATGTATCTTGGTAGGAGCACCTTGCTATCGTGTGTGTGTTTGCCATTGGTGTTGGCTGCCCATCGTTACGCAGTGGGGCACGGTGACTAGGCTTGCACTGGGCTGAGTCGCCGTATCTATGCAAACACTAGACCGAGGCATCTTTCTTATGTATGTCGTAGGGCGGAGGCACTTTTGGTGTCGCCTTGGGCGGCGTGTCTGCAGGGATGCCTTTAGTGAGGCACCTTACAGGCATGTCATGGTGCAACGGGGGCCACTTAGGTGTCTGGCGAGGTCGAGGCGGAGTCATACGTTTTCTAGGCATGCACTAGGGTGGGGCACCTTACCTAGACGGTGTGTCGGCTAGGCCAGGGCGGCGGATTGGCGTGCAGCTAGTAGGTGCTGCGTCGGGGCATGGACTAAGTGGGAGCACCTTGCTGGCGTGTGTCGTAAGCCTTTGGTCGGCGTGGGTGTCTGGGCGTGCGTGAAGCAGTCCCCTTTTTCCGGGCATGCACTGGTCGAGCACCTTGGCCGGGCGTAATGTAACCTTAAGCCAGGCGTAGTGCATCGTGCCTTAGAAGCCCAGAGTCACTATGTATAGGCATGCACTAGGCGGGGAGCACTCTTGCAGGCTTGTCATGGCCTTTGGCTAGTGGCACCACTTGCTGAGCATCATGTGGCGGGAGGCAGGATTTCTGGGCATGTGTGGGATGTGGCACGAGCTACCCGTATGCGTAGCGATGAGCCTGTGCCTTGTCTGAGCATGCTATGTAAAAGGTCAGGTGTCCAGGGCATGTACTGAAGTAGGGTACCTTGCTAGGAAATGACATGGCCCAGCTGAGCTGGGCACCATGTCGAGGGCGTGTTTTTAAGTAGGGAGCACCGCCTGGCGTGGGCGTGTCGTGTGCTGGGCGGGGAGCGCGGGTGACTGGGCGTGCCTTTGGTAGGGTCGCGGGTGTCTAGGAAAACCTTAGTAGGGCACCTTCCCCATGTGTGTCATGGCTTGTGGTAGACACACCCTTTCTTGGAGTATTGCTCTAGGCCAGGGCGTTGTGTCTAGAGATGCACTAGGCTTAGGGGCACCTTTCTGGGCATGTCATGGCGTGGGGCCCCGAGGCGGCTGTCTGAGCGGGGACAAGCGGGGTCCCCCTGTCACAGGCATGGACTAAGTGGGAGTCTTTGTTTCCGAGGCGTCGCCTTATTTAGTAGGGTGTCATTGTGCTTTGTCGTGGAACCTCAGCACAGTTCATAGCCGCCCGTAGGATATTCTAGGTTTATTCCTTGGCATATTCACCAGCATATCCAAGCGTATCAGCGTAACCCAATGGTTTATTCATTGCGTATTAAGTATATCGCCGGGAATGACCAACCTGCAATATGGTATATATATAGATGGAGGTTGTAGTTCGATTTCGATTCATTCGAACTTTGAGGCTCATGCAAGCATTGTAAAGAGTTGCTTGCTTTGATAGAGTTTAACTCTCGAGTTAACTGGAGTTACTGCTTTGCCCGTAGGGGTAGTGTGACATAGCTTGCGAGGGCGAGTGGGAGGCGACTTAGCAACATCAGGGGCGGGGATTGTCTAAGTCTTGCCACGGGAAGCTAGCGGAGACTAAGTCAGTGGCAGTTGGTATCGGAGGCGGTTGACGTGTGGGAGTAACTTGGAGGATACGATGGCGAGCTCTCAGACAGAGGGAATTGTCGAGCAAGTTCGTGGGCGGGACGTTGATCCAGTTCCCCCTAAGGGAAGGGGAAGAAGGGCCGTCTCGGATTATGGCGAGCTTGGAGGTCGGGTATCAGCTTAGAGATCCTTATGGCGGGCCAAGTGGAAGGGGTGGACATGGTAGAGCAAGGCATGGAGAGGGGCGTGGAGGATCTCGAGGTGCGGATCAGACCTTGAAGGCGTGCAAGGCTGCTTCGTCAGGGTGGTGTCGCGTAGGGAGTTCGTGAAGGTCACAGACATGCTTCTTGGGCAGAGTCGGGTGGAGGTCTTGTGGCGTGAGGTTGAAGTGAGGTGGCGATTTACAGAGATGGCGTCATTTCGAGTGATGGCTATGAAGCACAAGGGTGGAGGTCTGAATACGCACGCCCCGGTGGGGAAACGGGATGCGAGTTCTGACAGCCTCACTTATGGCACATGGAGGTTCTTTGAGGAAACAATTGGGCTCAGATGAAACGACAGTGCGAAGCGCTCTTTCTTTCTTATAAGTCGGAGATGTGCAACTACATGGTCAGGCGTAAGTTAGGAGATGGAAAGGGGGCGTGTATGATGGCAGGGGCGGACTTGAGAGAGAAATCGAGCGATTCTGCGGAGGGATGTGGAAAACATGGCGCGAAAGAAAATTAAGCATCTTAAGCACACGGGGTCTATCCGCGACTATGTCAAGGAATTCTCTTCCACCCCATCTTTAGGCTCAGGGTATTGATGAGAAAGACCTTGTTTCGAGCTTTATGGATAGCACCACGAGTTGGGCGACGAGTTGAGGAGCGTGGTGTCGAGATTTATCCCGCGTGGCGTAGGGGGTAGCGAGAATCTCTTAGTTCAGGAAGGGGACTCGTCCCGAAGCAAAGCCACCATTCGAGTAGTCGTACTGGTGGGAGACGGAGAGTGCAAGAATAATAAAGAAGGAGCCGGTGCGGCTGAGGGAAAAGTGGAGACAAGCGTGAGATTTCAAGCTTGAGCAAGTTGTTTCTTATGCGATGGACCACATTGGGCGCCTTGTCACAGAGGAAGGCCCGCCGATCTTATGGTCGGGGGAGGCCAAACCAGAGGGTGATGATACTCGCACATGGGGGGGGGGGGTCGTCTTATTTGTTGAATGCCCTCGAATCAAACAAGCTAGAAGCGACCTGAAAGCGAGGGGCTTCGTATGCGTGGAGGCGAGGTAAGCGGGATGTCGCGAGGCGGTGAACCGCCAGGTGCCACCTGACTTTGTCTCGGAGGAGGAGCGGAGGCTGGCTCGAGGCAGTCGAGGTAGGATTGCCCCAAAGAGCGAGTTAGCTGTTCTTAGAGTAGCCACCAATTGGCTCGTGGGGTGTGATGAAGATCGGGTCGTGGGAAGGCAAGATTGACATGGTGGCACCATGGATGACTTGAATTAGTGATCGGGATGGATTTCACCCGTAGGAGTAAGAGAATTTGTACTATCTATTCTACGTTCGATGTTTATCTTAGAAGAGGAGCACCATGTATGGTTCCCATCATGAAAGAAAATCTGAACACATGCTATCGGCTATCTGTAGAGAGGGGTTGAAAAGAATAAGGGTGACTGTAGCGGCTCTTAGGGAAGACAGGTGTACATGGGAGATCATGCGGAAGTAGAAGTCAGCGTAGAGCTAAAGTTCCCGAGGATGTCATGCCCAGGAGCTACTAAAAGCTCCACGGAGGGAGGAAGATCCTCAGTCTAGAAATTTGGTGGGACGAAAACCCTGCCATGAGGCCTTACGGGATGGCACCCCAGGAGTTGGAGGCGAGAGAGACAGGCGAAGAGTTCTTTGGATTAGGTTCATTCGACCATCGAGGCTCACGTAGTGCCGGTCTTATTCCGAAAGAGCGCCAGTGGGTCCTGCGGGTGTGCATCGACTATCGGGTGCTTAATAAGGTGACGGTCAAGAATAAGTACCACAGCGTCCCTCTTATTCTTGATTTGTTGATCGGCTTGGTAGAAGCGAGGATTAACGCCTAAATTTGGACTTGCGATCGGGATACTACCCAGTGAGGATAGGCGATAAGGGACAGTAGAAAACTACTTATTGTGACAATTATGGCTCTTATGAATTCTAGTGATGCCGCTTTGGTCTTACCCGATGCTCATTACCGATCTGCACTTTGATGAGCAGATATTGATCCTTTCTGGGATAAGTTTGTGGTGGTATATCTAGATGATATTGATATATATGCTTGACAGCGGAGGAGGCGTGTTGATCGTCTAAGAAGGTGTTCGGCATTAAATGAGAATGGTATATGTGAAGAAGGAGAAATGCTCTTTGCTCTGGAGAAGTGAGAACTAGGGCCAGCAGCATAAGGGATGGCAAATTGATTATGGAAGGGAGCGAGATCAGTAATTCGAAATGGGATCACGACAGTCTGCGCAGTGGAAATTAACTGTTGGGCCTAGTTAGCTATTACGGAGTCGGTTCATCGATAGGTGTCGGCGAAGCGGCTCAGCGTAGGCCCCTACCGAAAGGTAAAGCATGGACTGGGAGAAATGCGGCCTTTGAAGACTTGAAGAGGCGGTGGCGGCGGTGTTGGCGCATACGACCACGCAATTATTCGGTACCTGCTTGATGCCTCGACTTTCTTGTGGAGGTTATGCGGGAGAAGCGTGCGTAAGCTTGAAGCATATTTCGATGACCTGAGAGGAAATGATGCAGCGGTCACGAGAGAAGGAGATGTCGGCCCGATCATGTTGCTTACGGACATGGAGCGCTATCTGCGGGGTCGTGACTTAGTTGTGAAGGCAGACAATGTTCTTCTTAAATTCTTGGGGCTTCGGAAGAGCTAAGCCCAATGACGAGGTGGCGAGACTTCTGGTGAGTTTATTCTGTTTCTAGTCTGGTAGAGACACATCTAATCAAGTGGCGATCTTGTGAGCGAGTAAAGTAGAGGTAGCATCAATGACCTAGCCCAGTACGAGGAGATGATGGATCGCCAAGGGCCAGTTGCGGCGTGATCCGATGGTCGAGTCTCATCACGTTGGCTCATGAGGGAAAGACGAGGCGGTTTTGGGTAGAGGGCGGTCTACTCTACACAAAGGGGAAGCGACTCTCGTGTAAATAGAGGAGCATCGGGAGGAATGCCGTCGAGGTGTCATGATCGAATGGGCCGGTCATCCCGAGGCCGACGGCGCCTGAGGCATTTCTTAGAGTCGCCTGCTGCGGCCTGAATCTGGCGGGATGATGTAGAACTTATGTGAAGACTTGTCTTGTGTGCCCGACAAGACAAAGTGAAGCAGCTTGTCAATGGGGGATTCTTTAGGCCGCTATTTATGTGACGTATGGGAGTGTCGCGTGGATTCATCGTCGGCACCCACCCAGAGTCGGGGATGTGGATCTATCATAGTGGTGGTGGAATTAGTGGTGGTGGGCCCGGGTTTTAAGTATCTTCTTTCGCGAGCCCCCAGGTACTGGAGAGCTGCGGGTTATTCGCCAGCGTGGTGAAATATTGGAGCTCTAGAGAGTTCATCATCCGGCGTCGTGACTCCGTTTCATAGGAAGCTTTGAATGAGCTTTTCAAGCTCATGGGTCTGGGCTGACCTCTCTTAGGCTTTCGCCTCGGTGATGGGCGAGGCAGAGCAGATGAGATGCACTCTTAGACGATATTTGAAGTCTTTGTGAGTCTTTAATCAAATTGGCCCGAAATTTAAGGGTGTAGATGTGGGCAGTTACTCCTCTGGCCTCTCTGAAAAGTGAAGCGTGTTGAAAGTCCGTTTGAGATTGTCATGGGACAACAAACTATGACTCCTCATACCTTAACCCGGGGTACACGGGGAAGGAATCATTGACTCTGAGGCTGTAGGGGATGGCATGAGTAGGCTGACATAGCGCGCTTATACTTGGAGAAGGCTGCACGAAAGATGAAGAAATGGGTGGCAGCAAGAAGAAAGGCATCTAAGGTTCAGGGTTGAGGCTTTAGTCTTGTCGGCCGATTCCACGTAATGATTCAAGTCACTTTCGAAGAAGGTGAACAAAAGGGCTTTGTGATGAAGTATGAAGGCGCTTTGCTATCTTGGGGCGGGTTGGCAAGGTGTCTACGAGGTCGGTGCCGGTAGGTCGTACTGTCTTGTGCTCCAGTGTCTAAAAGCCTGCAGCCAGAATAAGGAGGATCGAGAGCGGAGGAATTTACGAGGGCGCCTACGGCGTGGTCACGTCCTATGTGAGGTGAGCTACGTTAGCGGGCGGGTCTTTGAGGAAGAACAACTTCGGCCACATAAGGGAATACTTAGTGAAGTGGAAGGAATTAGGAGAGTGAAGCAGGTTGGGAGTCGAAAAGCGCTTTATGGCGAGTTCGAGAGAGAAAGCAGTTGAGCGGTTTGGTGAAAGCGACCGAGGGCACGTCTAGCGGCTTTGGTGGGGAGAATGTCGTGGCTCTTTGTCGTAGGAGGCGCCAGCACGAGTTCATAAGCGCGTAGGATATTAGGTTTATTCGGCGCGTAAGCGTATCGGCGTATCAAAGCGTAATGCTACATGGTTTATTCGCAGCGTATTCGGCGTATCGCCGGGAATATTCATACCGTATGTGTATATAGATGGAGGTTGTAGTTCATTTAATTCATTGGCTGAGGCTCACTGCAAAGCATTGTAAAGTTCTTGCTTTCGATAGAGTTTAACTTCTCAAAGAGTTCTTTTGATTCTCTTTCAACTTCCGGCCGGGGTTGTGGCCGGCGCAAGCTATGGCGAGTGGGAGGTGAGCAGCGACGTCAGGGTGGGGTTGTCTGAGGTGCATGCGAGGAAGCTTAATGGGGCCAAGTGGGTGACAGCGAGCGCGTTGCTGGGCATGTCGTGGCCATTGGGGGCCACGGATTACAGGCATGTCTTGGGTAGGAGTCATGTCAGGACGTGCTCTGGGCTTGGGCACCTTGCTTGGTGTGTCATGGACTGGGCCTGCATCGTAATGCAGGAATGCACTCGGCCCGGTCGTAAATGTATGAGTCTGTGGTAGACAGCTCTTTGGGCTTGTCATGGCCTTTAGTGGGCTGCTGCTTGGCATCGCCTTGGCCAGGGACAGGTGTGCAGGCGTACTGCTGGTCAGGGGCACCAAGCAATCGTAATCAGGGCGCTGAGTGGGGGTGCGTGATCTGGGCATGCGTGATGTGGAGTCCATAGTGTCCGGTGACATCTTGAGGGCTGGAGTGCGCTGGCAGGGTGACACAATGGAGCTGAGGCCAGGAGCACCATGTTTGGGCTTGCCTTGGTAGGATCGCGTGTGCAAGGCGTGAGTGGCCAGGGCGCACTGGGCGTGTCATGACACTAAGTGGGGCGCCCTTGATGGGCCTTGCGCCTTTGGGTCCGAGACAGGTGTCTGGGCGTGCACTAAGCGGGAGTGTCACGGACAGTCTCAGTAAGCTCCGTGCGGCAGCCAAGTGACTAAGCCCCTCGGATGTTGCTAGTCGGCCTCCCTTTCGCCTTAAACTATGTAGCTACTACAGCAGACGAGAAAAGCTGAAAGGAGCAGCTTGGAGAAAAGCTACATTGAAGGAAGAAGCTGCTTTCTGATCTTAGAAGGCTACTGAAAGAGCTTGAATGAATGAAATGAGCTAAGTGGCGTCCCATATATACGTATGGGAGGGGTATTAGGATATCTTTAGGAATATCTTGGGGAATAAGCGCTAGAAAAGAATATCTCGGCGGATATCTTTAGAATATTCTTTGAATATCTTGAGAATATCTTGAAATAAACATAGAATATCCTATGATGGGGTTAGGATCCTGTGTGGAGGCTCCGCAAAGTGTGAACATTCTCCCCACTTATGAGCGTCGTCAACTCTTCGGCCAGCTGTGATCATTTGAAGCAATATTTCTTGGCTCATTAAAGCTTCGCTCTACAATGATCCTTCAGCACCACTAAGTATTAAGCATAAGATAATTAACTTTGCTATACGGACGTGCAACCATGTTGCAGTCTGCACATACGTGACGGCCTGCTGTGATGCCGTAGAAGATGCTCGGCTTTAAATCTTCACTTATCTTCCATGGTGGGAACAATTGGCGTGGAAGAGCAGGGATGAATGCACAGCAGCGGTAACTGTTGTAGACACGCTGCCGGCCGCAGATACGTGTAGGAAAGGGCGCCATGCCCCATGCAGTCACTGTTGCGGCCGAAGACGAAGCTGTTGTGTATGAAGACCAGAGCGCTAAATCTCCGGCCAGGCGTGCATAACTGTCGGCCAGCATTCGTCTTTTAGCGACGCCTGCAGTATGGCGTGTATGTCGACTGCCGTGCCATCCTTAGCAAGGCGGCGTGTTCGCAGTGTGAGGCTTTAGGGTGTGGTCGTCGGTTGTTGCGTGACTATGCCGAAGCGAACCTGCCCGATTCTTGCAACCACTCTGTAGGTATAGGAGAATTGGTACATCGCAGCTGCTTGGTCGATCCGATTAGCACTCACAAAGTGCCACCAATATAATTCTGATGAAGCGTTCGCGAATTCCGTCTGGCATCGGTCACGAGGTGAAAGGCAGTAAAAATTGAAGCTCATGCGTGAAGCGAAGAGTTTCCATCAATTTCCCGATTGGGCGTGGTCAGCGTCGATGATGAAAACTTGGTATGTCTTCGCCATGTTCTTGGTAACAACAGGTATCTCCTCTGTGCGATCGCCCAGAACTGTAGTGTGCTCATAGAAAAGCGTCATACCCAATATGATAGATATCCCACCGAACTGGGTAGATCGATGATGGAAGTCGTAGTGGCCTTTGAGGTCGTTCGGTTTGTGAGTAGTGGCTCTGTAGTAATCCCAGTAGGTACGATGTTTGCTCCACTTTGTCACCGGCATGAGACAAGTCGCTACGTAAGTCTCTACGTCATCCGCGTGTCGATGGTGATGACGGATTTCACAGTAAGTGCCCTCGTGCGTCGTTGCCTGGATGACCGGCCAGCAGGTCATGACGCCAGCCCAGTGAGATTAACGATCTTCGTGGGCACATGAAATTAAACTTCCATTTTGATGAAGAGTGAAGCGAGTCTTATGCCGTATAAATCTTTCCCCTCGTGACTAGCGTGATGAGATTCTTGGTGATGGATCGTATATGGCCATCGCATGAGATGTCGTCTCGGCCCAGGGATGGTGATCGTAGATCTTGTTTCTGCTACGACTCGAGGCATCGGCACGTGATTAGCTATGCAGCTTTGTCTTTCGAGTGTAGTCAAACTAAACGAGGAAGTCTTGCCACAACCTGCTTTGGGGCTTAGGTTCTTCTGGATGCGGAGTAGTAGTAAGCGACATTGTTCGTCTTCACAATGAAGTCATGGCCGTGAATCGTCGCCTCCAGTGTCATGGCAATGGATGATAGCCGTCATCTCCCTTCTCTTGGGCCCGTATGCGCTACGTGTCGTTGAAACTGCGGCTTTCAAAGCTATGGGGTGTCTCACTTAACGAGGAAGAAGAGCCGCCGATAGCAAAATCGGAGGCATCGGTGTGTACCTCGGAAATACGGGTGTGGTCGGGTAGATTACTTGACCTCCGGCTCCTCCCGGGTTGGGCTTCTTGGTCTTTGAAAAGGGTTCTTGGCATTTCTCGTCCCACGTCCGTACGCCTCTTTTGAAGATGCATGAAGGCTGCTGCTGGCGAGTATCGCGATGAATGTAGATAGTAGTTAGTAGGCGAATGGAATTGTAGTTGTGGCACCTTAGTAGAGTCCGTTCGCAGATGAGCTTTTGATGCTACTTCTGCATCATCGTGAAACTGCAATCGCGATGCGATGTCTGGAACGCGAAACTTCTCGCAAGCGAAAGGAGCATTTCTCATAACCATATAGCTCGATACGCATACTTGATGAACACCTTCTTAGATGATCAATATCTTTCTTAGGGTGTTCTTATATATAACTGATAATAAATACAGATATCTGCACTTGAAACGCTTATCGAGGAAAGGATGGAATATCTTGTTAAATGAGAAGTCTGCGGAATGCTTGGTGCGATGTAAATATAAAGGCATCGGCTAAGACTCATAGGAGCCATAACTCGTTACGCACGTGATCTTGATCAATCTATAAAATATCTTTCCTTGGTAGTATCGCGTCAGCGAAGTCCGACTTAGTGAAATCCTGGCTAACCTGCAAGAGTTGATCAAATTAGTGAAGCGATAAGAGGAATGGGATCACTGTTCTTGTCGTCGCCTTGTTGAGCGCCGTGGTGATGCACATCCGTAGTGACCCGTCATTAAGCTGCAGAAATTAGGCGGCGCGCCATAGGGAGGCTTAGATGGATTGGATAGTCCAGGCGTCAATGAAATCCTTGAGTTATGCCACTCAGCTCATTGACTCTGAGTCGCCAATCTGTAAGCCGTGGCGAGTTTCTTTCAAAAACTGCGGCTTCGATCTTTATGATCTTCGCCTCTGAGTGGGGCTTTTAGGAAGCAAACTGGTGGCATGGCATCCTTGAACTCGTCTAGCGCCTTCTTGACTTCCGCGGGCGTGGGATCTCCCATAGGGTCAATTGGGTCTTCCTTAAGAGCGCCAAGTGGAATCTTTCGTTCTTTTTCTGCCCTTCTCTAGTTCATGGTAGATGCATGAGTTTGGCACTAACTTCGGTGATAGTGGAGCATGTGTGGTCTTATCTCTTATAAGATAATGTCAGGCATTAGAAAAGGTATGGCGCGGTTCTTTCTGTGAAAGGAAATCCATCGTTCTTATCTTGAAGTCGTCGCCAGGTCTTGTGTCAGTCGATCTTTCCTTCCGCGGCCGTCTTCATTCTTGCGACTCTCCTTGTGAAGGCTTGACAAGCGGAGTTAAGCGCGCTAGCCATCTGTCTCCTTGGATTTTTCGAGACTTGAGTCTTGCGCATCTCATACGAGGGCAAAGTTGTGGAACAACCTGCGGTGTATCGTGGCGCCCGTAGGACGTCCCGTTCACGCAGGCCTCCGTGCGTGCGATCCCACTTCTTTAGTACGCTGCCGGTTGCTTGGCTTTAGGGCATTCATGGCCCCGCATTGACCAATGTGAGTATTGTCCTCTCTTCTTTCGGTCTCACTCGTCATGTATTGAGAGAGGCGCCTCTTGGACATTAGGCGTGTTGATGTAGTCCATCGCATAAACAATTAGTCTTGTCTTGGAAGTCCACTAGATGTTGTCTCCACCATTGTCGTCTCTGCTAGTAGAGGCCTTGCAGATCAACTGCTGTCTACGATTTATGTACCATCTGTCTCCTGCTTCAGCATGACCACCCTTGGATGGTGGCTTGCTGGGACGAGTTTCTCTTGAACTTCGATAAGAGATACGCTCTGCATGTAGGCATGGATAAATCTTGGAGGCTGTAGCGTCTTACCGGCTCTTCTTCGGCGGCTACGTAGGTTGTCCAGTAAAGTTGAAAGAAGGTCTTTCATCATCTGGGCGCCAGCGTCAGGAAGAGAACTCCTTGTATGGTCAGCGGATAGACCGTGTCTTGAGATCACTTGATTACTAACTACGTCTTCATGTAATCGCATCCTCTGGATAGGCTAACTAGCGATCTACTCTTGAAGTCACTTGTGTTTTATAGTGCGTATCCACTCTCCATATCAAGGGCTTTCATGCGCAATAGGATTGCATTATCGATGAGGTAAGTAGCGATTCGTCGCTGGTTCTTTTCATCTTTAGGCATTCCTTTAAATCTACTCTCAATGTGTATAGTAGTTGTCAACTTCAGCCCGGCATCAGATTCTTACATTTGAAGGTGTGTGGCTTTAACCTCATATGGTGCCTAAATAAGTAGCCATAGCTTAGAAATAAGCAATCTTTGTCTTATAAATAGCCCTGCTTGTCTCAGCTCGCCACTCATTACTTGGTCGAGGCGCCATGCTTGATTCGAGAAATTTGAAGGCGTTTATAACAACCGCTGAACTCCTCATGCGACACCACGGGGGCCGTGAGCTTTGCGTACCACTCTTGAAGGTCTTGGATCTAGCAGCGAGATCTTACGGCATACTCCCGTCTTTGCTCCATATGATAGCCGCTGTGGTGTTTCTTGTATGACCTCTAGCCCGGTTCATTTCGACGCCAGTTCGTGGCCGGATCGGGCTTTATCCTTCTTTCTGCCCAGAACTGTTGGATGGCGATCTTCCACGAACTTGCTTTCGGCAATTCCTCGCTGAGAGCTCGCCATTGTTTCTTTTGAGTTACTCCTGCACACATGACCTTCTTCACGATCCATTGTCGCGGGCTTGGTAAATTGTCTCGTCTGACCGCTTAGACAACTCGCCTCGGATGTTCTTCAGTCGACCTTCAGCTCGCGCTTCTGGTATCTTGGGTTTCTTCTGCACGAACAGAGCCAGAGAGCTGAAACGGCTTGGAGAAAGAAGCTATATTGAAGGAAGAGCTCTTTCTGATGGCAGGAGGCTCTCGAAGGCTTGAATGAATGAGAAATGAGCTACGGGGCCATACATCACAACGTATGGGAGGGAATATTAAGGATATCTTTAGGAATATCTTGGGAATAAATATATAAAGAATATCACGCTTGGATATCTTTGGAATATTCTTTGGATATCTTTAGGAATATCTTGGAATAAACGCTAGAGAATATCCATGGTTGGATTAGGATCTGTGGTCTCAAGCGACAGGGTGTGACAAGGCACACTAGGCATGTCGTGGCAAGCGAGAACGTCTTGGCGTCGTATTTGAGTAGGACAGGTGTCTGAGCATGCATTGGGGTACAGGAGCACCTTGCCTAAGCGTGTGGCGTTAAGTAGAATTATCGTGTCACAGGCATTAATTGAAGCTGAATCAACGTGTCCATGCATGTACTAAGTAGGGCGCCTTCTTTTGGGCGTGTCCGTAGTGTAGAGGCCCGAAGCGTATTTGTGTTAGAACTGCCTTGAGATTTGGTCGTAGTGTCTGGGAGCTATTTGGCCAGAAGCCCGACTTGCTGTGTCATGGCACTAGGCCTTGGCCCAGACACTCTTTGGTATCGTAGGTAGAGTGTTTGTGCAGGGATCACTTATTCAGTGAGGCACCTTACCTTGGCATGTCGTAGTGCTTGGGGACGGGCGCCGTGTTTAGACGGGCAGTGGGTCGCGTTCCACCGTCTTATTTAGTAGGGACCTTCTGGGCGTGTGATGGCACAGGCCAGGGCCCGGTGTCTGGGCATGCCTTGGGTCAGTCCAACGTGATCCGAGGCATGGACTAGGCCAGGAGTATTGTGTCCTAGGGATGCACTAGGTCGGGGAATCACGGGTGTCTGGCGTCACTTGTTGGCGGCGGCGCTGTCTAGCGTGTCGTAGCGGTAGGCGGGAGCAGCGGTGTGTAGGACCCAGGACAGGCGGGTGTCGTGGGTGTCCCAGGCGTGGAATTTGGCGAGCACGCCTCTTGGGCATGTAATGGGAATGGCCAGGGACCTTACACAGAGGCATGCAATGGGACTAAGTAGAGGCACCATGTCTGGCGTCTTATTAAATGAGGTCTAGTGTCGACGTCTGTAATTTGAGAAGCCCAGCATCTTACAAACGTGTCATGTGTTAGTAGAGCCTTCTTTTGTGTATGTAATGGCACTAGGTAGTATTTGTGTCTAGGGGTCTACAGGCCAGGGCCTTTGGGTCTAGGGATCTTGTGAGCTGGGCACCCCCAACTGGGCATGTCGTGGCATGGCCAGGGGACAGGTGTGTGAGCAAGGTGACCCAGAGTCGTGGTGTTTAGGCATCTTGTTGGGGCCGAGTACGCTGCACTGGCGTATAAAGGGAGCCCAGACGGGCCGCGTGCAGGGAAGCAGTGGAGATCATCGGTGTCAGAGGCGTGCATTTAAGTAGGAAATGACTTACTGAGCATGTGTCATGGCATTTGGTAGAAGCGGCTTGATGTCTAGGCATGCAAGTAGGCGCGGAATGGGGGCGTCTTGGTAAGTAGGGCACACTCACCCAGGCATGTCGTGGCACTAGTGAGGCGGGTCTTGCCATGTTTAGGCATGCACTGAAGTGGGGCACCCATGCTGAGAGCACGTCATGGCAGGCCAGGGGCACCCTTGCTAAGCAGCATCGTACTGAGGCCGGGAACCGCCGGTGTATGGCGTCTGTGGTAGAATGGCTGGCTGGGCGTGTCGTATTTAGGCCAGAATTCTGGTGTCTTGGCATGCACTATGCAGGAATCATAGATGTCAGAACTGTCTTAGAGGTAGGGCGCTGTTTAGAAAAGGAACGTGGCCTTGGGGCGAGGCGGTGTGCAGGCATGCGCTAGTGGGTCGCCATGTCTGAGCATCTGTAGGATGAGGGCACCTTCTTGGGAGCCATTGCATGGCACTAGGCCGAGACACCTTGCCTAGGCATGTCATGGACCTCGGACCCGGTTTGCAGGTGTGCAGGGAACTGAGGTCAGTCAGTGGGTGTCTGAGATGAGACAAAGTCGAGGGCACCTTGCCCCTGGGCAGTTTCAAGCGGCGCCTAGGCGGGAGTCACCATGTCTGGGCGTCAGTAGATTAGTCGGCTGTGAGACATCTGTGGGTTGATGCACGCTAACTGGGCGTGTCATGGCGCTAAGTAGGGCCAGGGTGCAGGCATGTGCTAGTAGAGTCTGTGTCAGGCGTGCCTTCAGGTATCCTGTGACCCGGGCATGTCATGGCCTTGTGGCGAAGACAGGTGTCTAATGTGCGATGAATCGGAGTCATCATGTATAGGCATGTACTGGTGGGGGGCACCTTGCTGGGCTTGTCATGGCCTGGTAGGGGCACTTTGCGAAGCGTCGCGCCCAGCCGGGCATCGTGTGCAGGCATCTTGTTGGGTGACCCGCGGCTGGGCGTGTCGTAGCGTGATTAAGTCTGGGTGTCTGAGCGTACTGTATGTAAGTCGTCGTGTCAGGGGCATGTCTTGGTAGAAGTCATGCCTGTCAGTAATGACGTATGGCGACCCCAGAATTTGGCCAGTGGGTGTTTGAGGCTGCTGTTGGGTCGGTCGTTGGTGTGCAGGGCGTGGTAGGCGGGGCGCCTTGCTGGGCGTGATAAATGGCACTCAGGCGGGGCAGCTGGGCGTCGCACTGGGTCGGGCCTGCAGTGTGCAGGCGTGCGGGCTAGGCTGGGACGCTGTGGCCGGCGTGTCAGTGGCGCTAGAGGCGGGAGGTGTCGTTTCTGGGCATCTTGTGGGGCGGGAATCCTTGGGTGTCCCGGGACATGTCTTGGTAGGGACCAGCTCCTATACATGTGTGATACTGGGCGGGAATCGTGACTAGACACGCTATCTTGAGTCGCGGAGTGTATAGCCCAGCTAGGCTAGAAGCGTCTTTTCACATGTAGTGTGTGTCGTGTGTGAGGCGCCGCCGGCTGGTGTGTGTGGGGCCAGGCGTAATGCAGGGATACGTTAGGCAGGCCTGCCTGCACTGGGCGTGTTAATGTTCTTGGGACCAGGGCACAGGTGTCTGGGCGGGACAAGGCCCAGGTCAGTTTCTGGGCATGCTGGTGAAACACCTTACTGAGCAAATGTGTGTGGATCGGGGAGCCACTTGGTTTAGGCGTCTGTTGAGGCCCAGAGTCATTTGTGTCAGAGACGTGGATGGCCCAGGGCACCTTACCTGGTATGTCTTGAGGTGATGAAGTGAGGCGCGATGTCTGGCGTCTGTTAGTAGGTCCCTGGCACCGGGCATGCATTAGGCGGGGAGCACCTTACTTGGGCATGTGTCATGCCATGGCCCAGGAACCCAGGTGTCCACAGGCATGCACTAGGTCGGAGTCACCATAGGCGTCTGCTTGGCGGGCGCACCTGCTGGGCTTGTCGTAGCGGTAGGCGAGAGGCGCTCTTTGGGCGTCCTTGAGGCAGAGCGTGGGTGTGCAGACGTGCGTTGGGGTGGGCGTGCTGGGCGTGTCGTGGCGATAGGAGGTATCGTGTCTGCTCGTTCTCTCAGTGGAGATCAGCGTGTCGGTGTGTACTAAGCGAAGAGACACCTTGCTGGGCATGTCGTGACATACTGGCCAGAGGCAAGTGACTAAGCTTGCACTAAGTAGTCGCTAGTGTCTGACGGCCAATGCTAAACCGGCACGGCTTTCGCATGTATGTCGTGGCCCATTTGGCGGAGGCACGCTCCAATGCTCCTTGGCTGGTAGGGCGCTGTGCAGGGATGTAGGCGAGGCTCCCTTACCTGTGGCATGTCATGGTACCTAGGACCGAGGATGCAGGTGTGCAGGCAAGGGACAGCTGAATCCACGGTTTAAGCGTGCGTGGCGAGACACCTTACACAGGCATGTATTAGTCTTAGGCCAAGGCAGTGTCACAGGCATCTGTGAGCTCAGTCATTTACAATGTCCAGAAGCATGAATTTGGAGTCGAAGTCTTGTGTCACAGGGATCTGATGAGGCCAGGAATCGTAGTGTCGGGGCATCTTGTTGGCGGGGGCACCTTGTCTGGCATGTCGCCATGGCTGGGGCAGGTCGTTAGGACGAGGACGAGGCCCAGAAGTCGCGGGTGTCGGCGTGGGTAGGCGACCGCGCTACTGGGCATGTGTGGTGGGATTAGTGAGGCCCAGCTGGCAGAACGTGTCGTGGTAGTAAGTGGGGCCCATTTGTGTCTGAGCATCTTATTTAGTAAGTCGCCCATATATAGGCATGCACACTAGTTCGGGGCACCTTACTGGGCTTGTCATGAGCGCTAAGTAGAGCACTCTTTGGGGCGTCAGCCCATTGAGTGAGGCGGGTGTCTGGCGACGTCTTGTTAGGCTCGAGGTATTTAAATCTTTTGGAAGTGTGTGGCGGTCGGCCCAGGGTGTGGTGTCTCTTTCGTTCCTGGCTGATCGGCGTGTCAGGGCGTATCTTGCGAGGCGCGCTGGCACTGGGTATCATGATACTGGCAGGCAAGTGACTAAACTGTTAAGTAGAGTCGCGGAGTGTCTAAATGAGTATAGGCCAGAGGACACCCCTTTCTGTGTATGTCATGGCCTTGGCGGAGCGGCCGCTCAAGGTATCGCGGGCGAGTAATTTGTGTCACAGGGATCTTATTTAGTAGGGGGCTCCACCTGTGGCATGTCATGGAGTACTAGGACGGGGGCCCGGAGTGTCTGAGAGAGCGAGGAATGAGGCCTGATCCTTAGGATTTCTGGGCGTGCGAGCAGCAGAGACAGCGCCTGCGCAGGCATGTAATGCTGGCGGCTAGGCCGGCGTAGTGTCCCAGGCATGCACTAGGCGGGAATCAACGTGTGTCAGAAGCATGGTTGGTCAGTGCGTGTCTAGGGATACGATAAATGAGTGCGTCGTGTCTGCAGGCGTCTTATTGAAGTAGAGAAGCGCGCTGTCTAGCGTGTATGTCATGTATTTAGTAGAACCTGAGTGTTTAGAGACGGGGACAAGTAGAAGTCAGTGTCTGCAGATTTAGTGAGACACCTTACTAGGCATGTAGTGGGATTAAGTAGGCGCATGCAAGCAGCCATTGGCCCAGTCAGCCAGATCATCAGCATGTACGGCGGCACCTTGCTAACATGTCTTGGCTAGTAGAAGGAGCACCTTGCCTATGTATGCAAGCTGGCATGGCGAGGCACTCTGTCTAGGGATCTGCGGGTGAGGACAACGGTAATCTGGGGATCTTGGCAGGGCCGCCGTGTCACTCAAGCGTATCACGGCATTCAAATTTGAGTCGCCGTGTTTGTGAGGGAATAGGTCAGTCATGGGTGTCACAGGCATGTAGGCGGGGGCCCGCTACGCAGTGTAAAGCGTTGGGGCCAGGCGCCGGTCTGGGGCCCATTGGCCGTCGGGTGTCCAGGGCGTCTTGTTTAGGCCAGGGCACTTTGCCTCGCATGTTATGGCACTGGCCGAGCCACGGAGTGTCTGGGCATGCGCTAGTGCAGAGATCCGGGTGTCAGAGATATCTTGAGTGGGAAGCACTCTGGGCATGTCATGGCGTTGGGTGGGCGCGGGGTGTCTGTGGGCATCGTTGGTAGGTCGGCGTGTGCAGGCGATGTCGCTTGGTAGGCGGCGGCTCGGCTGGCTGTCGTTGAGGCTGGTAGGGCGCGTGATGCAGCGTCGCCTTGGCCCAGAGTACCAGTGTCGTCTTGTTGGAGGCAGGAGACCACGCAAATTTGGGCTTGTCGTGACCTTGGCAGAGATGTAGTGTCTTAGCGTGCACTATGTGGGTCGGGTGTTCGGGCTTGTCTTGGTAGGGGCTCAGCCTTAGAATGATGACATGGCACTTGGTCTGAGGCGGCGTGTCTGAGGCGTGGCTAGGTAGAGTCGCCCGTGTCTTGACATCACGCTAGTAGAGCACTTGCTAAAATGTTATGGGCCTGGCCAGGGCGCCGTGTGCGAGGCTGTGAGTCAGTCCATAGTGTTTAGGGAATGGGTCAGTCGGGGCACCTTCTTGCCCAGGCATTTGATGTAGGGGCCCAGGAGTCATGGGTCTGCCAGGCGTGCGTGGTAGGGCACATTACCTCGGCTTGTCTGTTAGTGATGCTCTTAGAAATGTGGCACTAGGCGGGGCACTTTTCTTAGGAAATGATATGTGGTAGGGGCAGGTGTCTGGCGTGCACTAGGCCCGGTCATTGGTTTGCGGGCATGCGCTGGGGCGGGGCACCCTTTGCTGGGTGTTTCGGCCCAGGCGGGGCACGCTTGGAGGTGCCGCCTTGGCCCGAAGTCGCCCGTGTGCAGGGAATGGCCAGGCGGGACCTACTGGGGCATGTAGTAACAACGGTTGGGGCACCATGTCTGGGCATGAAGGTGAAATTAAGCCATTTATGGGCGTACCTTGGGCGGGGGTGCAATGCTGCAGGGCGTGTATTGGCCTTGGGCGAGCACCGCTCTGGGTTTCGCGCGATGAGTAGAGGCTAGCGTGTATAGGGATGCACTAGGACGAGGCGCATTGCACAGGCATGTCGTGTGGTAGGCCGGTGTGTGCAGGCGAAACAGTAGAATCACTTAGGTCTGGGCATCTCTTGTTGGTAGGGCGCTGGCACCAGGCATGTCGTGGAGCTAGGCTAGGGTGCCATCATCTGGGCATGCCTTATGTAGATTCGCCATGTCGGGGCATGTCTTGGCGGGGGTACCTTGCTGAAATGGCGTGGGAAATGGCGAGGCGTCGTGTCTAGGCCTGCGCTAGGCGGGTTACCATCCCAGGCATGAACTAGTAGGGCACCTTGCTGGGCATGTCGTGGCTTGTAGGCAGGGGCACTTTTGGGCATCGCACTGGGTCGGGACAACGTGTCTGGGCATGCCTTGGGAAGGGCACGCTGGCACCCAGGCGTGTCGTGTATGGCGGGGGTGTTGTGTCCCAGGCGTGGCTGGCCCCGAGTCGGAGTGTCAGGGCGTGTCTTGGGTAGGGGCGCTGGCACTGGGCGTGTTATGATACTGGGGCGGGTGGCATTGTGCAGGCATGCCACCAAGTAGGGGCACCTTGCCTGGGCATGTATTGTGGCCCAGTAGGGCAGGTGTCTGGGCATGCGTTGGTAAGTGTCGCCACAAAAAATCTGTATCAGAATTTACCGGTAGTGTGCGGTTCACAAAGTGAGTCTTGAAACGGCCTTTCACAAATCTTGTACAACAACGATCAACGGAATGAAGCCTGGAATCAATTTACGGGTCTCCCCTGACTGGCTTGTTTAACATTAGCAAGAGCGCCTACGTACAAAATTGTTATGCGCTAAGCACATGAATACATAAGAACACCCTTTCTAGAGATAGACCCCCGAACTGCAGATTTTCTAACCCTTGTAAAGACCAAGCTAGGCCTTTTATACATCAAGCACCCCCTGTTTTGATTCCCTCCCTTAAGGATCATAACGACCCCCCTTGGCTAACCTGCTTAATGGGTTTGAATCTTCCCTCGAGGCTCGTTTCAAGCGGCATCTCTTCCCAACCAGTCATGTGGTTTGGTGCTTTGGACATGGGCTTTGTCCCCGTGTATCTTCGACTCCCCATGTCCTTGAGCCCCAGTAGCCCGTTTGGATTTTCGACCTTGCCACTTCTTGGTCCCGGCGTCGCAGTACCAATAATCCGGTAGTTAGTCTATGCACCACTGGTCTCTTGCACCTGTTGTGACTGCACTGCATCTTTATGATACCTTTGCACATACATAGCACGCATCTTGTCTTGTGACTTCACAGGCGTCTGCTTTACATTGTCTTGTGTGGCTTTGCATCTTGTCTTATTTACTTTGTGTCGCGGGTGCATCTTTGTGCGTGCGGCTTAGGCGTCTTTACCTCTTGTCTTGCTGCGACTGCATGTTGTCGTTACTGTGCGCGGGAGTCACGCATCTTCGTGCGTGATGCAGGCGTGTGGCACGTATCGCAGCGGCCCATCTTTGTCTTGTTGCTGTGTGGCGGGGTCGCATGTTGTCTTGGCGGTCGAGGCGAGTGGGTCCTGACTGTCTGTATTGCCTCGTGAGCGGCCCGGCTGGCGCCTTTGCTTGCCAGTGCGTGGTCGGCGACTGGGCGCGCTGTGAGTGTGGCGGCTGACTGGAGCCTGCGCTGTGTGCTGGCTGCGGCTGGGTCTGCCCCAGTGTTTCGCCTCCTTGTGCACCTTGCACGCCTTATTTTCCTCATGGGCGCGGGGTAGGCCATGGGACATGCTCAGTCCGGTCATGTTTGGGAGGGGCTAACAAGCCCACCCCCCTCCGGCGAGAGGTCGATATCCTCGTCGACTTGTTTTATGGGGTACTCCACACTTTGCTTCTCAGCTTTGCCCTGAGTGATATCTCTTTCCATATAGCCTTTGAGATTTCTTCCTTTTTCAGCATTTATGTAATCTATCGCTGTTCTTGGCTGCCCCCATGGTCGATGGTGCAAATTTGTTCAACCTGTGATCAAATTATGCTATCATAGCAGTGGAGCCCTCTTCTCTCCTACAAGCGGTTCTAAATCCCCATGATCTGACTTTAGAAAACTCACATGGAAGGTTGGATGGGAGCTTGCCGTCCGTCTTTCCGATCTATATGCCACTTGTCCCACCCTTTTCAACACCTCAAAGGGTCCTTCATATTTTGGAATGAGGCTTCTATGCCTTGTTTTGCTATCGACCTTCTTCCAAATCTGTGGCGTTTGTTTCAAAAGCACTTGATCACCCACTTGAAACTCCATTGGTCTGCGGTTTTACATGCGCATACTTTTCATCGCTGGCGGCTTTCTCTGGCTTTCGGGCTTCCTTAAGTACTTCTTGCGGAACCTCACGTCGATTGTCTTCACGGATTAACGGCCTATATTACGCAGCCACCTCGAGGAACTCTAGGTTGTAACCACGTAGCGAGCTCAAAGGACTCACCGGTGATGAGCTCCTATGTATATTGTACTTAGTGGGCGCTGCATGAAATGCATCAACCAATTCTTAAAGATACGATGACAAAGTGCCTCAGTACTCTTCAACCCAGTCGCATTCACTTTTCTGTTTACCCGAAATACAATTTGTGGATAGTTTCTTTGTTGAAGCTTATTTCTGACAAGAGTTTGAACGATTCACTTTGAAAACTTCACGTGAATGCATCTCTCTATCTAACGATGATGTCTTTAAACAACCCAAGTATTTCACTACATTGCTAAAAAATAATCTGTAATTTGCAACCAGCGGGGCATGCATCGTGCCGATATGAACCTTTGCATACTTTGAAAACGGTCGACAACCCGCGAGGGGATGGATTTGTAATCACTCATATTTGGAAACCCAGCTAATGAAGTCCATGGAGATGCTTTCGAGGCTTCTCACCGGGTATGGGGAAGCGGCTACGACAACCCGGCAACCTTTTCCTCTATAACCCGTAATGCTCCCTTGGAGCGATAGTAGGACCTTGACAATGCTCGAGTCCTCTCTTCCCAGGAGATAGCTTTTGCCAGCGGTGTCGTGGGTCTCCCTCGGCAACTATTCTGAGTTGTCCTGGCAGGACATACGACACAGTGTACTTAGCCATAAGGAGATTATCTTGTATGATACCTCTGTGCCAATCCCTCACTGAACCTGTGTCTCGACTTCTCGCAACTTCGCGTCGATTCAATAATTTCTTTGGATTCTTTCATTAAAATCGACCTGACCGATAAAGCTGACAATATGTCACGATCACCTCCCTTGCGACTGAGGTGTACTAGCTACTACATTGTGCTTCCACACAGTACGTGCGACGGTGAGTTGAAATCTGCTAAAAACTCTTTGTCGAAGCAACGCTTGCTCAACTTCTTCGAGAAGTGAAGAAGTGTGCCATTGTCGGTGACCCTTTGTAAAAATGCTTCGGCGAAATATCGTATTCTTCGCAGACGATAGATCCACGGCCGGTCATTTCCTTCTCATCGCGTCTTTATGTCGATGCACCGACGCACCATTAAAAACTTCACAACAGCGGCCGGTCGCTTCTTTAGTAAGACGCTGCGTCGCTGCGTAGAGGCGTAATGCGTACCTCAGGTAACTCAGTTAGGCAGCCGGGGAATTTGGTTCACGAGAAGAGATTGCACCTTTCAACTCATCAAAGGCTGCTTGACACTCTAGGTTCCATTGCCATACTTGATCCTTCTTTAGTAGATCGGTAAGGGGAGCAACCATCTTTGAAATGCGCTTTATGAGCCGTGCGTAGTAGTTAGCGGCCAGAAGCAGCGCGGTTCTTTCGGTTGTGATAATTCCGACCATTCTCACGATTGCTCGAACCTGTTCTCATCGCGTCCCGGTATCGCGATCTTGTGCCTAGGAAGGTATTGATTTGCATATCTGAATTCACACTTTTCTTTCTTTACAAAGAGTATTTTCCCGTAGTCTTTGAAAAACTAAACTGAATCTTTTCATGTTACTCGAAGAGGTATTGTAACAAATGATGTAAATGAGATCACAATACAATAAAACATCGATATATTCAAAAAGAACATCATTCATAAGATTACAAAGGTTTGCTTAGGGGCATTAGTGAGCGACGGCATTGCAGCTCATATGCCCATGTCGGAGTTACGGGTAGTTTCCTTCATCACCTTCTGCGATCAGCGCGCGATATCAGAATCTAAGGTCGACTTTTTGAAATAAGTGGCCCATGCAGTTTGTCAAACTCATTCTTCAGAATCAGTGCTTATTCTTCTCAGTTGCCTTGTTCAATGCCACATGTCAGTAGCACATCTCAGCTGACCCAATCATACTTTTACGAAAGCGGCCTTTGGCCAGTGCGCCATATGGGGCTCGGAGGGTTGAATGGCTTCGTCAACAACTCCTTCGGTTGCTTCCTCGATTCCGGCAACTCGGCGGGAGACGCATTCGGTGAGGGCGAAGCGGGGGCTTGGACCACGGAATCGGCGCCGTGGAGTGGTGATGGGCGGGCGGCGAGAGGCGACTTCTTGGCGAGGTACAGACATCACGTAACAAATTCATGCGGCCGACACAGCTCTGAAGTGCGGTACCTGTTCTCACATCCTCTTTTATTTCCACCCGTGCGACAACATATGTTTCGACCCTTGTTTGACCCTTTCTTTAAGCGGAATAATAAACCAGCGATTCGAGTTCTTGATCTTTACCCACCCTTGCCTTCACATATCGCATGCACAAAGCATGGCATGCTTTCTTCAAGAACATTAGTCCTCGAGTGCGACAAGGCCACCTTGGCTTTCAAAAAAAAAGAAGTCTATACGAGAATTAAATAAAAATCATCTAATTGGACCTGATCGTGCATTGCCCATTCAGGCACAGGTATACATTCTTGGCAGTTCACACAGATCTTCGAGCCTTACTATTCACGGCTTTGATGCGGCCCGGTGTCTTCCTTCGATTTGAGACCGATCTCTCTGATTCTCGTGTGTAAAGTTGTGGGTTCTGTGAAAAGTATTATCTCAGTCACTGTAGCTTTGCTTTGAACACCATTCACGAAGTTTCGCTCTGAATCGGGGCCTTTAGTGGTGCTCACGTCCCACGTATCACATTCAGGGATTGCGAGAGGATTGTCTTGAAGAGTCATACGTCGAGTCGAGTTTGCCCTTGTCATCCCTGTGACCCAGTTTGAGAAAGCTTTCACGCTTGGGGCCCGATCACGAGCCACAGTAAGGTCCGGTCTGAAATGAAACACCAGTAGGTCGGGATTTGCGGTATCTTGTCTTCCCACCCTTCTGTTGGTTTAGTAGTTGCGGCACATTCCTTGAGGGCCTTCCCTTCAGATTTTTCCAACCTGCCTTCTTGTGATTCTTCCCCTCAAATTTTGCCTTCTTGTTTCCTTCTGACTTGGCTTTTTGTGTAGGGACAGTATTCTCGAGTTTGTAGTCCACGAAAGCGGTCGGTAGCCATAGCGGTAGGGAGATCCGGACTCCTGCCTCCGCCCGGTCGATCTGGGCCCATCCACATAAGCGGACATGAAATTGAAAAGCTTGTCATCATCAGACATGTTTTTGATGTCAAGCATCAAGGAACTGAAATCCTTGACATAGTCCCTCACGGCTCCCATATGTTTAAGGCGCTTCAATGACTCCCATGCCATCCATGACACATTACTGGGAAGGAACTGATCTTTTGATCTCCTTCTTAGAGTCTCACAGATTGCTGATTTGGGGCCTTCGGACTCTTTATCATCCTGCCTGGTTCATGCTGTGACTTAGCATCGCGGTGAGGTACATCGCTGATTATCTGCACTTTCTCAGCCGGCGACATGGCGACTGAAAAAAGCGCTCCATGTCCCGAAAGGAAGTTTCTAACTCCTTTGCGTTTGATTCAAGATCGCCGGTTCTGGAACTCAGCTTTAGGAGGGGCATCAGTTTGCGGGGAGGCACCACAATAGTGGCTCTTCGGGACAACCACATCTTCGACCCGAGGGTGCATTTGGACTCCATGTCCTCCCTCAGTCTGAATTTCGACCATCAGGATTTCCTCATATGTTCCCATTGAATCAGTCATTACATTCCGGCAAATGGCGTTGAACATCGATGTCATTCTGATGCGATCGCCCATGTGACCACGGTGCCTTCCTATTGGGCCAATCTCTCAATATACATTCCAAGTGTAGTTCTCTCAGCGAGGGTCTCTGGCCAATCGTTGAGTCTTTACGATACCACTTGTACACCCGAGAAAATCACATCAAATTTACATTGAGTAATGCGGTTCTAAGACAAGTCTTAGACAACCTTTCCTACCAAATCTTAATACAAATGACAATCAACGAGAATGACACAAATGTGCAGTCTGAATCGACTTGTTAACATTAACAGGCACTCTGTACAAAATTGTTGTGCCTTAAGCACATGAATACATAAGAGTTTACCCTTCTGAAGATAGATCTCGAGCTGCAGTTTTCTAACCACTTGCAAAGACGAGGCTAGGCTTTTATACATCAACACCCTGTTTAGTTCCACTCCCTTAAGGATCGCCGCGGCCTGCCCATATCTTGCGAGGTTTGAATCTTCCCTCGAGCTCGTTTCAATGGCGTCTCTTCCCAACAGGTCATGTGGTTTGGTGCTTTGGACATGAACTTGGTCCCCAGTGTGTCTATTTCCTATGTCCTTGGCTATTGCTTTATCTAGATTTTATTGCATTATCTCCCGCAGCCGGTCGTCACGTCTGTGTCCGGTAGTTGGTCCATCTTAGGTCTGCGCGCATGTTGTGTGCGCATCTTTGTGTGCATTGCTGTGTGCATGGCACGCATGTTGTCTTGGCGGCTTGGGCGTGTGGCACACTTTGTTATGCAGCGGCACGCATGTATACGCATTGCTGTGTGCGGGATCACGCATCTTTGTCTTGCGAGCCCGGGGCATGTGGCACACTGTTGTCTTAGCGTGGCACGCATCTTTGTCTTGGCCCCACTATCATGAGAATGCACTTATCTTATCTTGTATGACTACTGTTGTGCGCGTCACATCTTTGTCTGTTGCCTTTTCTTGTGGTCACCTTACGTCTTGCCTTGTAGTAGAAGAAGCAGTGGTCACAACGACTATCTTGCTTGCCTCTGTGAGCGACCGGCGAGCACAGGCCTTGTTGCTTGTTTGCGTGGCACACCCAGCTAGCGTATTTGCTGGTGTTTAAGCGCTCACTTGTATGCTGCTTTATGCGCCTTCCTTTTGCTCCTGTGGGCGCGGGTAGGCCATGGGACATGCTCGGTCCGGGGTCGTGTTGAGAGAGGGGGCTAACAGAGATCACTATGTCGGGCATGCATGGTAGAGACTCCTTGCCTAGGCATGTCGTAACACTAAGTAGAACCATCGTGTCACGAGCGTGCCTTGAAGTAGAGTCGCATGCAGGCGTGCGTTGGGATGGTAGCTGTACGGTCATTAATGCGCCTTGGGGCCAGAGGCTGGAGTGTCTAGGAATGCCTGGTAAGTCACCATGTGTGTAGGCATGCACTAGTAGAGCACCTTGCCTTTAATCATGGAACAAGTGAGGCACTTTGCTAGACATCGCTGGCCAGGGCATCGTGTCTAGGCGTGACTAGTAGGGCACTGAGCTGGGATCGAGCAACTGGCCAGAAGTGCAGGTGTGTGGCATGCTATGTGGGAATCAGGTGTCAGGGCGTGTCACCCAGCACAGGTACCTTCTTGAAATGGCGTGCCTTGGGTGGGGCGCAGGTGTTTAGGCTTGCACTAAGCAGGGTCAGGTGTCTGAGGCGTGAACTAAGGCCCAGGAGCTGCTGGCATGTCGTGGCACTTAGGCCAAGGCACCATGCTGGGCGTCCTTGGGTCGAGGGCAGTGTCACAGGCGTCTTGTTGGCCAGGGCGCGCTAGGCGTGTCGTGGCGCTGGTAGGGGGTGCCCTTCTTTGGGCTCGTATTTGGTAGAGCCTTGCTGGGCATGTCATGCAGACCAGAGTATCGGTGTCTGGGCATTCACTGGGCGGAGTCAGATGTGTCAGGAGCCTTGCTGGTGGGGGACCCTTCCTGGACATGTGTGTGCCAGAGTGAGACGGCGTGTCACAGGCATGTCTTGAGGCCGGAGTCGCCAGTGTTTAGGTAACCTTGGTAGGCGCGCTCTTTGTGTATGTCATGGCACTAGGTCGAGAGCACCACTTGCTGGAGTGTCGCTAGAGTAGGGGACAACGTGTCTAGGATGCTGCTTCGGATGGGGCACCTTGCTGGGCATGTCGTGGCGTTAGGCCAAGTGCGGAGTGTGCGGGCGTGCATTTATGTGGAGTCATTTGTGTCCGGCATGTACTAAGTGAGGGTGCCTTGCTAGTGACATGGCCCAGCCCAGAGCAGGCAGTGTGCAGAACTATGTTGGTCAGTCAGCGTGTCACAGCGTCGCCCAATGAGCCCCCTTGCTGGGCATGTCTGGCATGACTGGCCAGGGTATCGTGTGCAGGCGTGTTAAGGCGGTCAGATCCCGGGACGTGTCTTGGGTCAGGGCTGCCGGCTGCTATCGTGTCGTTCTGCTAGTAGAACACCCAGTGTTCTAAACTTGCAGCGGGGTGAGTCGGCCAGATGTCTGTCTGGTATTTGGGCGGGCGTCTTTTCTTGTGTGTGTCGTGTGGCGGGAGGCGCCCTTTGGTGTCGCCCAGGTAGGGCAACGATGCAGGGATCTTGTTGGTGAGGGCACCTTTGGGCATGTCGTAGTCTTGGGACGAGGGCCTGGAGTGTCTAGGCGAGTCAGTAGTCCACTTGGTTTTTAAGCGTCTTGTTGGGGCAGGGACGCCTACCTAGGTAGTGTGGCCTGAGCAGGGGCACGCAGTTTACAGGCATGCGCTGGGGCGGGGTCAGCGTGTCCGGGCGTGGATTTGGCGGGGCGCTGGCTTGCTTTTAGCGTGTCGTAGGCGTGGGTCGGGCGTGGGTGTGCAGAGTCTGATAGAGTGATCCGCGCCTTTACGACCACGTCACCATTGGGGCGGGCACCTTGGGCATTTAAGTAATCAGTAGGTGAGACCACGGTGTCACAGGCGTGCAGTGAAATGTTGGGAGTCACCATGTATAGGCATGCACTAGTAGAACGTTACTGGAAACTGTCGTAAGCATTAGCCCGAACGCCCTTCTTTGAGAGAAGTCGTGTCTAAAAGAGGCGTTAACGGCCAGAAACGCACGGCTCACAACGTAATAAATGTGATAAGTAGGGTACCTTGTGCGGGCATCTTATTGTCTTAAAGTCATTGTAGATGTGCAGGCGTGTCTTGGTAGAGGTACCTTACTGAAATGAAGGCATGACAAGTGGGGACAGCGTGTAGTCTGTGCGCTGGAGCTGGTCGTAGATCTGAGCGTGCGGCTTGAGGTCAGTCGCGGAGTGTCAGGGCGTCTGTGGTAGGGGCGGCTGGCGCAGGCGTGTCGTGGCGGTAAGTAGAGTACGGGTGTCTGAGCGTGCACTAGAGATTTAGAGATCACCTTATCCGGACATCGCTAGAGGTGGGGCCACTGGGCGTGTCGTGGCCAGAGGGCTGAGGCGGCTGGGTGTGTCGAGGATCTGTGGCCAGGATCACCGTGTATGGGCATCTTTCTGGCGAGCGGCCTTCTTTGGAACTGTCGTAGCGTGTTGGGGGTACTGGTGTCATCTTTGTGTTGGCGGAGTCAGTGTCACAGGCGTCTGTGAAGTGAGGAGCACCTTACTGGGCTTGATAAGTGGCGGTAGTGAGAGGCAGCTGTCTTGGCGTCGCCTTGAAGTAGGCGTCGGTGTCTGAGCGTGCACTGGGTGAGGGCGCTGCTGGCCTGTCGTGGTATGAGGGTGGGACCTTCTTGCAGGCGTGTGTCGTCGCGGTAGTAGGAGCTATCGTGTCCCCAGGCGGTCGCTAGAGCGGAGTCGGGCGTGTCCGGGCATGTGCTAGGCGGGGACCTTTGCTAGACAATGTCATGACCCTAGTGGGGGCAGGTGTCTGATCATGCACTAGGCCAGAGTCGTAGTGTTTAGATGTGAGTAGGAGCACCTTTTCACTGTGTATGTCGTAAGTATTTGGGTCAGAGGCGCGCTGGCAGGTATCATTTCTGGTAGGACTTTGTGTCTAGAGATGCGTTAGTGGGGAGCACACTGCCTGGGCTTGTCATGGCACCGGTAGGGCAGAGTGACAGAAATTTGGGACAAGGGTCGGTCAGCGGGTGTCTGAGGGCTGCGTTAAGAGGCTGAGATCTGGCCTGGCACCAGGCGCGTGTCGTGGTCTGATAGGGTGAGTGGCCAGGTGTCCCGGGCTGTCTGTGGGTCCGGTCGAGTGTGCAGGCGTCTTGTAGAGGTGAGGCGGCGCACTGGGGCTTCTTATGTGTATCTTGAGGCGTATCTTGGGGCGTCCTTGAGGCCCAGAACCCAGCACTGTGCAGGCATCTTGTTGGTGGGTCTGGGTGTGCAGGCGTCTCATTTGTGTCAAGTCGTGGAGTGTCGGGGCATGTCTTAGTAGGGTTCGCTGCACAGAAATGACATGACACTAGGTCGGCCCAGCCAGTGTCTGGGAGCACACGCAGCAGTCGGATCAGGGTGTCTGACGATGCAAGCCAGGGCACCTTGCTGGGCATGTCGTGTGTTGGTAGGGCGGCCTGGCCCAGACGTCGCGAGTGGGTCGGCGGGTCAATGCAGGCGTGCACGCTAGGTGTCATCCTTAGGACTTAGTCTCCGGCTAAGCTCCGTGCGGCATGGAGCCAAACTACGCCCTCTGATGTTGCTAAAGTCATTTGCTCCGGCTCGCGCTTCTGTTTATCTTGGAAATTTCTCACACACATTTAGGCAAAGGCTGAAAGGCTTGGAGAAAGAAGCTACACATTGAAGGAAGAACTCTTTCACAATCTTGGGGGGCTACCGAAAGGCGAATAGAATGAAATGAGCTTCTGAGTGGCATCTATATCTGCGTGTGGAAGGGAATATTCTTAGAGGGATATCTTGGAATATCTTGAGGAATAAGCCAATAGAAAAGAATATCTTTGCGTATCTTTCTTGGATATCTTGGGAATATGCTAAGGATAAACCTTAGAATATCCTATCGTGGGGCTAGGATCCTGTGTGGTGGTGTCCATGGTAAAGGGTGTGACATTCTCATGAGCGCGAGACGTCACCGTCATTTCTTCGACTTGGCTAACGGCGCATGCAGGGCTTAGCATGAGAAGTGTTTCTTTGGTACCTGCAGGAAATTGACTCTCTGAGTAGTCTATTACGCTTATTAAGTGATCGCATAGAATTTGAAAATTATTCTTTTCTCGGGACCGGTCTGTGATGTAGTCCCTATAGCGGCGTAGGATGTGTGGCGTTTAAGTCATGTGGTGTGTTGATGAGATTCGCCCCGATGTTTAAAACCCAGGCACATAAAGTCTCTTACCCTTGGTGTAGAGTAGACCGTCCTCACTTCTAAAACCGCAAATCTTTGTGAGGGCTAAGGTGAGTGAGACTCTTAGCCTTCTGAGGATCGTCTTTGCAACCCCTCTTTTATGAGATCCGCCACTCTCACTCGGGTACATTTAGTCGTGGCGGGTTGGTTAACGCTGCGCGGTCGATGTGTCGGCGCGTGATTAAACATGCTTGGAGCGTACTCCGGCGTGTGGTCGGCTTCGGTAGGGAAGTCTTGCCGCCTTGCGCAGCGGGGCTTAGCCAACTACGGGTCACGGAAGTGGTAGTAGCGGCGTTGTCGAATCTTGCGATGAAGTCGCATTTCCAGTAGGATAGTTCATCTCCCGTGTCGCGGCCGATGGATGATGGCCAGTCAATCTCCTTATCTTGGGTGTCGCTTCTGCGTGTCGTTGAACTGCGGGCACCGAAAATATGGGCGTCTCTTGCATAGAACCCCTCGATAGCAAAATCGGAGGCATGGTGTGTACCGCAATCTGCTGGTGTGGTTAGGTAGTCTTAATAATTTGAAACTACCTCAGTTAGGGCATGAATCTTGAAAACTGGCGGCGTTTAGATCCATGTCCACGCCACCACCTCTTCTTGAAGATCTGTCAGGAATTTGCTCTTCTTGAGTATCCCTTGATGAATCGCCGATAGTAGTTGATTAGGCCCAAGAAGGACCTTGGATTGTTGCACACAGTGGGGATCGAATTCCTGGATAGACTTTTGATCTTTACTCTCAAATCGTGTGGGCTTGCCATCGTGATCCGATGTCTGGGAAGCCCACTTCTCTTAGGCGGGAACATTTTCTCCTTGCGCGTATAAACAAATTCTATGGCATTAATAAACTGGAACACCTTCCTTAGATGATCGAGATGCTCCTCACGAGGTGTTCTTTATGTATAGCAAATATCGTCCCCAGATGTCTGCCTGAGCTTGTCACAGGAAGGATGGAATATCTTGTTCATCAAAGTCACGAGAATGTAAGCGGTCGTGAAATAGGCAAAGAAGAGCGTCGGCTGGGCTAATAGGAGCCGTCTGCTTGTCATGCGTGGTGCCGGCTCGTCTCGGCCCGGCTATTAACTGCTTTGGTAGTCTGCAGCCATGAAGTCAGAACAGTGAAATCTTGACTCTACCAAGTTGATCAAATAAATCAGCAATAAGAGGAATGGGATACTTGTTCTTGTTGTCAGCTTGTTGGCGCCGTGGTCTGATGCGTATCAGTAGTGGCCGTCGTCTTAACTTTTGGAATAAAGTGAAGCCTTGTAGCCAAAGGGGCTTTAGATGGTTGGATGAATGAATCCGTGACTCCTTTGGTTGTCTTCTGACTCTCTTCCAGCTCGGGGTGCATCACCGCAGGCCCGTAGCGGGGGGTTTCTTTCTCTGGCTCTCATTCGTCTTTATGATCTTCCTCCTCTGGAAGTGGAAGCAGGAGTATCGGGTGGCACTGACATCCTTGGCTTCATCTGCACCTTGCTGACTTAGCGGGCATGGGATCTCCGTAGGGGTGTCAGTCTTTCATAGAGCGCGATGGAGTCACCTCGGTCTTTTTCAACCCCTTACAGTTGCGTGGCCAGATGGCATGGGGTTTTAGGCTTCTTTCGGTGATGAGTGGGGCAGAAGCCACATGGTGTCTCCTCTTACAAGATAGCCGTAGACGTAGAAAAGGTATGGTAGGCCTACTGCAGCGAAGGAAATCCATCCCGATCGCTATCTTGAAATTATATGGAAGTGGCTGTGGTCAATCTTTGCCTTCCACGACCAAATATTCGTTGTCGCGCATGGCTATACTCGCACATGGAAGGCAGCGTGGAGTTAGCTGCAGCCAGGCCATCTGCCTCCTTGGATATGCGGGCTTGAGTCTGTGCCTCACCATTTGGGAGACAAAAGTTGGAGACGGGGTGTATCGGCTTGGCGGGACATCACTGTTGTTGACTTTTTCCGCGTGCGCGAGTCAGCTGGCACTGAGGTTCTTCTTGAACTGTTTTGATCTTGAGGCGTTGTGGTGCGTCGGCCTGTGTGAGTGTCATCCAGCCCAGCTCTTGTTCGGTCTCCGCCTCGGTCGTAAGCCAGCTAGGGCGCCTCTTGGGAACATTCGCGTGCCCTGATGGTCCATCGCACGAGCAGTTGGTCCTTGGCAGAAATCTGGCTTTGTCTCGGCTTTTGCATACCTGCGTGGTAGCGTGGATCAATGCTTTAGTAGCATTATTATTCTTGCCTCGCCTCCCACTTTGTAGCATGATTACCCTTGAATGGTGGCTTTGCACAGGGCAGTCTCGCCCGGAATCGCGTAAGAATTTCTTCTGTGTGTTTGTGGATAAATACTGGACGCCCGTCTCTCCTTAACTTCTTGCTTGGCCAATGCAGCCAGGTTATCCGTAAAGTTGAAAACAGTCTTTCTGTCAATCTTGGGCATAAGCGTGGGAGAGAAGCTCCTTGACATGGTCGCGGATAGTACGGGTATCTTGAGATCTTAATGGCAATTTTAACTCGTGAGTATGATGCAGCGTCCTGCAGGTAGAGCTAACTTGATCTCTCTCTTGGGTCGCCCAGTATGTCTATAGTCTGCGTCACTTTTAAATCTCAGGAAGCTTTATCTGTATAGAGTTGCATTATCGATAGAGTAAAGTAGCGATTCGTCATACAGTTCTTTCATTATTGGCCAAAGTCTTGAAATCTCTGTGTCGCAAAAAGTAGTTATCGCTCCGCCAGCATCCCGGATTATTTGAATGAGTGTGGTTTTGGCACCTCCACCCTTGGTGCTTCATGGGTGTAATCAGCCACGTAAACAGTCTTATCTTGTAAATAGCCGCCTCTTATGCAACCTCCTCACCAGCAGGTAGGGAACCTCCGCCATTTCTAATTGCGGCGTGTCTAGAGGCCTGCATGAACTCCTGCGTGGCCTTGCCCGGGGCCCAGTGGCGCTAGTATTCTCTTGAAGTCTTGAATCTGCTTGGCAGCAGAGATCATAAGCGGCCTTCTCGCGTCTTTCTTCCTTATGTCCACCAGCCGCTTAGTGTCCGTAGTGCGCGACTCGCCAGGTCGCTCGGCCTTCGAGAACTGGGAGGATCTAGAAGCATCGTAACCACTTAGCCCAGGCCCAGTTGGATCAGCGTCCAGATCCACAGTGCTCGGCAAATTCCAGCATACGGGGCTTCATCATCGTATCCTTTGGTGCCTCCCCACTGCGTTATAGCCGAAGCTCGTGTGTCAATGACTTAGTCTAAAATTTAAGCTCGTCTGCGTAAACCAAACTAAGCCCATCGGATGTTCTTGAGTCAGTATATTAACTATATTTATGTTTATTCACTAAGAACTGGAGCGAAAGGCTGAAAAGCTTGGAGAAAGAAAGCTACCGTGAACGAAGAGCTCTTTCTGATCTTGGAGGAACTGAGGCTTGAATGGATAGAATAATTCTGAGTCTTGATCCCAATATGCACATATGGAAGAGAATATTAAGAGGATATCTTTGGAATATCTTCAGGAATAATAACCCAGAAAAGAATAATGCTTTGGATATCTTTCTTGGATATGTTAGGAATATCTTCAGGAATAAGCTAGAATGTCTGTCGTGGAAATTTAGGATCTGACTATTGATGGTGCCGTACGTAAGGTTGTGTGGCGCTAACTGGCTAAATATCGTAGCGGTAGTAGAGTATCGTCTAGCGACATGTGAAGCGGAATCAGGTGTCTGGGGCATGTACTAGGCCAGGGGCACCTTGCTGTAATGTCGTTACCACTAGTGGGGCAGGTGGTGGGCTTGGCAGGCCCGGGGTCGTAGGTGTCTAGGCGAGCTAGGCCGGAGGCATCTTTCTTATGTGTGTCATGGCCTTGGGCGGGGGCACTTTTTGGGTATCGCGCTAGGCCGAGGACCTTGTGTCTAGGGATGCACTAGGCGGGGGGCGTAGCCTGCACTGGGCGTGTCGTGGTGCAAAAGCAGTGTAGTTTGGGGCGAGGTCAGTAGGGTCATCGTTCCTGGGCATGCACTAGGGTGGGCGTATGCCTGGGCAAATGTGTAGACCGAGGGACATGGTTCTGAGCGTCTGTTGGGCAGTCGCTCTGTCTGGGCATGAATTTGGGTAGGGGCGGCCTGGCACAGGCGTGTGTCGTGGCTGTTAGGTCAGTATGGGTGTCTGGGCGTGGCAGAGTAGGGTCACCTTTCCGGGCATGCAACTGGGCGGGGCACCTTGGCGGGGCATGTCGTCACTAAGTAGGGCAGATGTCGTGCATCTTGTGGGTCAGTCCTTAGCTGTATGGGGTACTTATTTAGGTAGGGCGGCGCTGCGCAGAACTGTCGTGGTGAGTGGCACCCTTGCTGGAGCATCGCGCTAGGCCCAGGGGAGGCACGGGTGTCTGGGCGTGTGGGATGTGGCGCGGCTGCAGCGTGTCGTGGCGATAGGCCGATGTATCACGCTGTGGGCATGCGTATCTTGAGTCAGCGGGTGTCGGGCGTATCACTAGTAGAACATCTTGCTAGAAATGACATGTAGGCTGGGGGCACGGGTGTCTGGGGCAATGTGGGTCGAATGAAATGTGGAGGCATCTTGTTCGTAGGGGAACCTTACCTGGTGTTGCTTGGCAGCTAGTGGGACACCTTGCTGGGCGTGTCATGGACTGAAATTTGAAGCACTCATCATCGAAGCTATTAGCCAAGTCGTGGGTGTGGCGTGAACCTAAGTCGGTATTGGTAGTCGCGTCAATGCAGGCGTACGTTAGGTGAAGTCGGGTCGGCGTCTTTCTGAAATTTGAGTCGCTACTGGGCGTATCATGTATTGTAGGGCACCATGTCCCAGTTATGCGCTTGGCAGTCGCGGGTGTGTAGGCGTCTTATTGGAGTCGGGCGCGCTTTCTGGGCGTGTCGTGGGCGTTGAGTAGAGAGGCGCAGATGCAGGCGTCGCGGTAGCGGACACCTTGTCCGTGCATCTGCTTGGGCCGGATCGGGTGTCGGGCATGCAGCGGTAGAGGGTGGGCGAGTCTGAGGGCATTCGTGGCCACAGTGGGGGCCACGAGTCAGTCATGCGCTAGTAAGTCACCATGTCCCAGGCGTGCGTGGGGCGCGGAGCGTACTGGAAGCAGACTGTGGCCTTAGGTAAAGAAGCTCCCTTGCTAGCGTCGGGTCGGGAAAGACCGCGGAGTGTGCAGGCATGGGCCCAGGTGGGAATCAACGTAATGCAGGAATGCATTAGGCGAGTCACCATGTTCGACGGGCTTGCTAGTAGAGTCCTTTGTGTCTAGGAATGCATTAAGGCGGGTCGTAGTGTTCGGGCTTGTAGTAGGGCACCTTACTGGAAGCTTGTTGCCAGTACTAGGCACAGGCACCTTGCTAAGCCATCGCACTAGGCGAGACCCTTGAATCTGCATACTTATTTGGGGCGGGGCGTTCAGCTGGGCGTGTCATGATATTGGGTAGAATCTGGAGTGTCTTGGCATGCGTTAATGTGGGTCGCAGAGTATGCTGGGGAACTGTGATGGGTCGGGGCGCTGCTGCAAGAAATGACATGGCGGTTAGAGGCAGAGGCGGCGTGTCTGGGTGCCAATTTAGTAGAGTCGTAGTATGCAGGCATCTGACTAGTAGGGCACATGGGAGCCATTGCGTGGCACTAAGTGAGAGCACCTGCTGGGCATCGTCATGGATGAAAATGGGAGCAGGTGTCTGGGCATGCACTAGTCAGTGGCGCATGCGCAGGCCTTTCATGGCATTAGTCAGAAAAAACACCGCTAGCCAGGCGTATCGTGGTAGGGCAGGTGTTTAGGAATGCGGGCGCCGACCAGCCGGTAGAGAAGCATGTCGTGGCGTGGTAGAGTGCCCAGGTGTCTGGCCATGCCTTATGAAGAGTGCAGAGTGTGGGGCGTGTCTTAGCCAGGGTGTCTTGCTGGGAAATGACATGTGGCACTAGGCGGGGGACGGGCGTGCTGGGTGCGTTGTTGGGCGCAGTGTGGGTGTCTGGGCGTGTCTTGGTAGGGGCATGCTGGGCATTGCGTGACCATTGGTGGGCGAGCCTGGGCGTGTCATGGACTGGCGGAGACAGGTGTCTAGGATTGCACTGGAGCCTAGTCCGCTTTGTCTGGGCGTGAGACTAGCAGAACGCCGCTGGCATGTAATGGCGTAAGTGGGAGTCACACTTGCTGGGCCTTCGCACTAGGTCGAGGCACCTTGCTGGCATTGCATGTATGTCGAGGGCACATTGCTGGGCATGTGTGTATCATGGACTGGCGAGGAGCGCGGAGTGTCTAGGCATGCAGCAAGGCGAGACATCTTGTCGTGCATGCACTAAGGCAGACTCACTTGGATTCTGAGCATCGCATTTGGAGTTGAGGGCGGAGTGTGCAGGGCGTCTGTGGGCGGGACACTGGCTATCACGTGTCGTGGCGGTAGAGGCCAGGAGTAAGTGTGTCCCAGTGCGTGGACTATGCGAGGTCGCGGGTGTCGAAAGTGCGTGTCTTAGTGAGGCACCTTGCTGCAGGAAATGACATGGCAGTGGGGCGAGCACCATCTCGAGGCATAAGCTGGGCGGGGCGGGTGTCTGGGCATCTTGTTAGGCGATGGAGCGCTGGTTTGGGGTTCGTGGCCTTTAGTGGGGCACTATCTTGCCCAGGCGTGTCGTGGAGCAGGCAGGGGCGCCACTGTCGAGGGCTTGGACTCTGTTTGATCCAGGTCAATGCAGGCATGAAGACTAAGTAGGGGCACCTTGCTAGGCACGATCATGGTACTAAGTAAGTCCTGCAGTATAAATGACGATAGAGTAGTCGCGCGTTGGCGTGCACTAATGATTCTACTTGCTAGGAATGTCGTAGCGGCCAAGCTGAGTCGGAGTGTGCAGGCGTCTGCTGTTGAGCCGAGGCGCGCTGCGCAGCCATGTGGTGCTATTTAGGCCAGGGCGTTGTGTTTGGAGCATCTCACGAGGCCTGATCCATAGTGATCGAGAGATGCTCTAGGCAGGAGCACCTTACCTATATATGTCATGGCACGGCCGAGTGCGTGTCTAGGAATGCTCTGAGGCGGGGAGCCTTTGTCTAAGGGATGCGCTAATGGCGCGCCTGCTGGAAGTGTCGTACTTGTTGGCCAGAGGCAATGTGGAGGCAGGTGGTAGGGTAACCATGTCGGGGCATCCGCTGGAATGGGTGCACCTTTCACTGAATGTGGCGTAGGTAGGCCTGAGTGCAGGGGCGTGCCTTGAGGCCCGGAATCACGGGTGTCAGGGATGCCTGGCCAGGGGCACCTTGCCTAGGCATGTCATGGCAGTGGTAGGCCCCGCGGATGTCTGAGCATGCACCTATGGATTTTAAGATGTCGGGGCATACGCTAGGTAGGGCACCTAGCTGGGCGTGTCATGTGATAGATTCAGTCTGGTTGGCGTGGATTGTGCGGAGTCGTAGTGTGGGATGTCTTGGTAGGGCGTCTTTCGTTGAGTGACATGGCTCTTGGCCAGAGGCAAGTGTTGGGCATGCCTGGTAGGTCGCGGGTGTCTGGGCATCTTGTTGGCGGGGAGGCGCTGCAGGCGTTGAGTGGCGTGGCGCGGCGGCTAACTAGGCATGTCGTGGACTGAGATTTGAGGCACCAGTGTCCCATCTTACGTAGGCGGGTGTCGCGGGTGTCTGGCGTAGGCCAAGCGGGAGTACCTTTCTGGGCATGTCATGGCACTTAGTAGATCCGCCGTTAAGGCGTCTGCAAATTTAGTCATTGTGGAGTGTCTAGCGTCTTGCTGGGTGGCTTATTGTCGCTGTTTTTTAAAGCCTCGGAAGCAGGGATATGCGTCTGTGAGTTTAAATGACCTGCTGATCTTTTATATAGGAGCGATCTGACTTGTATTAGATTACACTCAAGAGATAAGAGAATGTTACAGGGTATATCCTGACTCTTAGATGGCTCGCCTTCAATCTGGGACTTCTTCCTTTAGTAAGGTAAAGGCGCTCAGCTCTACCTCCTCGAGCTCACTCCCGCTCTAGAGAGTTTCTCACTCGAAGCTTCTCTTGCTTGTTGGGTTGCTTGATGGATTTCTCTTCCGAGCTTGGTATTTATAGGCAAGTAAGATTAGTCTTGAAAAGTCTTTATTTTGAGTACTTATTTTAGATGGGTTTTGAGTCTTTCTTGTATTGTCATGTCGATATCTTACGATTGGAAGTGTTGATGCTTCTTAGTATGACATGCTAGTTTAAGTATTTTGAAAGTTTGTTTCTTGCGGGTTTTTGCGTCTTTGGGAGTTGATATCGAAACGTATCTTTGACGCGAAGTTGAGGCACATTAAGTAGTAATTCATCACAAAATCGATGTTAGAAAGATGAAGCGAAGTGATGAAATTGATGCGATGTATAGGAGGCGGGAAGCGTCACGGTGAAGATGTCGTAATTCGAGAATTTATTAAGATTGCGAAAATTTATTTGGGATTGCGAGGCTAACGATCATAGCGAAAATTTCGCGATCATGCTGCGAAAATTCATGTCTGTGAGGTGTGAAATTCAGCTAGACCCAAAAAATTCGCTCTCTACTTGTTCTAGCTTAGCAAATTTTGAGTAATAGCGAAAAGATTCATTATATTAAGCGAAATTACTTGATCTTTTAAGCGAAATTCTTTTGTTCATTATCTCTGAGTGATTGTTATCTAGCGAAATTTACCCCATTATTAGCGAAATTTTATTAAATGCGAAGAGTGTTTGTCTTTAGCCGAGTGTCTCTTGCTGTCATCCTTTTGTAATTAATCTGGCAGGCTTCGTTTGGTGTATTACTCCACTGTCACAATTTTAGTAAAAATGTTAGAACTTTTCTTGTATTTTTAAATGCTGCTAGGGTAGATACATATAAACCCTATGGTTTTGTAACCGAGAGGAACCTTTTGGCATATATTTTCATTTATGTAAATGCCTACTTTCTGATCTTCGAGTTTAGGGTTAGGTTTCTCTCTTACCTGCTCTTTTCTCTCATTTAAATTTCTTAAACCTTTGACAGGGATGGCTATTTCGAGATCTTGCGTCTAAGCACTCTTTCTTTGAAGAAGAAAAGCCCAGAAACTTGGTTGGGCGGTTGCAGAGTTGTCATCATGTATTGAAAACTCACCAGTCTTGTGTTTATGGCCACTATCTTATAAAATAGGGTTGAATAAGCGTGAATATCGTGGTGGCCAAATCACTGCAATCTTTAGGATCTGATCACATCACTATTCTTTAGATGTCTTGTGGATTCTTTAGATGGTCTTTCTGGCCAATGAAATGATGTTGGATATTGGGGTTTAATAAAGAAATTTATCAGATGTATGTTCACATGTATTGATGAATAGGAGTTGTTTTTAGGGTGAGGTTCTTCAGTTAAACAAAGATCAGGTTATGGGCTTTGGTATGAGTTTAACTTGTCGTGATGCGAGGATAAAACAGAATATTTGTTTTGTACTATGATGTCGAAAGTTAGTGGCCTAAATCTTGGTACGTTTTAGCAGCATCAGCTTTTCGGTTTACAGGTTAATGGAGTTTTAAACTAAATCAGTAACATTTTGAAACAAATCGAAAGAAGTCGAATAGAAAGTCTTGCGGCACTATGACTTATCTGAATAAATTCTTGGGATGGCTTCGTCGTGTTCGTACTGGGGCCGTATCTTTCGCGGTAGGCTTATTTCTGTGATGGGGAAGCTTGGTATATAAATTTTGTTGATTTATTTCATTTCTTGTGACCAGCGAGTCCCTTGAGAACTGGCTTAATCTGTATAGTCTTTCTTTTGATGGGAACATCCACTTGCCCACTTGTCCACTCACTCTAGTGGCTGACTTGATAACCAGTAATGTTGTCCACTTGCTCTGGCGCGAGCAGTTATCCGCTCATGTTGTCCACTTGCTCAGTGGGCAGCTTGATTATCCACTTGTGTTGTCCGCTTGCTCTGGCCCGCTTGCTAGCTCCTTGATTGCCCTTTGTACCTCCGCTTGCTCTAGTAGCCAACCTTTATAGCTCACCCACTTGCCCCTTGAGATCCATGCATAGTGGCGAATCTTTGATTAGGGCTCCGAAACCGTTGAAGTGCCTATATAAGGAGATGGTGAAGTCTTTCTTCTCCATTCCTTGCAAAGCTCTCAACTACGCCCTGAAGACTTGAGCATGCCATGCATGTCGACCCACCTCAGGTAGTTTCTTGCCTTTGCATACCTTAAATCCAATTCTTGTACTTCTCGATTTGCCTTGATCTCATTTCCCAGCGTAATGCGGTGGCCAGCAGCGCCAGCCACTGTACTGCTTGAACGGGTCATCTAGTCGAGGGCTAACAAACTCTCCCCCACTAGAGGTCGTCGATGTCCTCATCTACTTCAGTCGCATATACTCAGGATCCCGGTCCTTGGCTTTGCCCTGATGTAGCACCCCTTTTGACTTGCTTCAGCGTGAAGTCCCGCTTCCCGATGAACTAGATTTTCGGTCCACTTATTCTTCCGGTTCTTATCTTCCTATCTTTGCGGAGAATGCTTGCAATCTTCTTGCTGAACTCGACTCTAACCATAGGCGGGTTCCGCTTTGATTGCACTCTGTCAGGACAAGGATCCTCGTGATAAGGCTTCAAGAAGCTTACATGGAATGTTAGGTGAAGCCTTAGTCTCTCTGGTAGCTTCAGTTTGTAGGCCACGTTCCCAAATGCCTTCCACGTCTGAAAAGTACGTCGTATTTAGGAATTAGCCTCTCTGAAATTGCTTATTCGGATTTTCTTCAATTTGAGGTGACTTCAGCGAGAACTCCCTTCCTCGAATTCCAAGGCCTCGTCTTTGTCGCATATTTCTTCATGCGTCTAGATTACCTTCTAAGTCGAGCTTCATCGAAGCTCTGTCGAGACTTTGCAAGTGATATGCGTGGGACTCCGCAGCTGCGTCGAGGTCTTTCGGTAACTGGCACGTCAGGTGTGCGTGGTTGGAACAGTGCTACCTCAAAGGGCTCGATCCGATCATTTGAACTTCGATTCGGATTAGATAGCTGTAGTTGGTACCGAGAAGAACCGGCCGATTTTCGAGAGTTCTTTGTCACATAGTGGCGCAAGTATTCCTCCAAAACGTTCTGCGCTCAGTCACATCCATGGGTGAGGTGATTCGATCCCAGCTTGCGTTACGTTCCCCCGTCTTGAGTGACCGACCAGAAAATCCACGTGAGCGCGAATCTCGATACGCTCGCTATATGCTCTCGGGCATCTAAATCATTTCTAGCATTCTTTGAAGAAGATGCATGGCTGCCTCTTGGTGGGCACTCACTCGAAATTTGGTAGAGGCAGTGCTTGGAAGCTTGTCAGCTGCAGGCTGATCCAAAGTTCTCTCCTGCAGCCGGAAGCAGGTGATGAAATTCATCGATGCAGTTCCATGGTTTTTCGGGAATGGGGCGAAGGGGCTGACAATCAGGCCTCTTTCTTTCTCGGTCTTGTCAGAGCAGCGAACATAGGCGTGTCTTGACATATGCTTGCCGCGTCTTCGCGTCTTAGGCTGATGAAAAGACCTTGCTAGCGACGCGAAGTTCTCTCTTCTCTGGGTGAGCCTGACCGTCTTAGATCATGTGTTTCCTTCAGCCCGACTCAGCGCGGCTTAGTTGAAGGAACATACCGGCTACCTCCTCGAGAGAGTAAAGCAAACTAAGTCTCTGCCCGATTATCGCTGGTGATTGCCCTCGCACACAACTCGACTACCATACGGTATACTTGAGTCTTGTGGTCCTTCTTGCGCTCGCACGGTGAAGTCGCCTGACGAGCTTAAGCGAACTCATGTAGCTCGCCACTTCTTTCCGACTCAACGCATCTGCCACTTGGTTATGTCGACCCGGTCTGTGCTCCCACACAAAGTCAAAGTCGGCCAAGAACTCTTGCCATCGAGCTTGTTTGGCAGTGAGCTTCTTCTGAGTCTTGAAGAAGGTGTTGGCGACATTATCTGTCACTACTACGAACTGCGTTCCCATCAAGTAGTGCTTCCATGTCTCCAGGCAATGGATGACTGCTGTCATCTCCTTCTCATGGGCGTTGTACCTCTCCTCTCTTTGCCACCTGACTTCCTGCTCTAAATGATGCGAGGTGCCCCTGCTTGCAAACCAGCCACCTAGTGCCACATCAGAGCGTGTCAGGTGTGTACTTGAACGGTAACTGTCGGATAATCGAACGGGCTCACGAGGTGATTGCATCTTTGAGCTTTAGGCGGCTTGGCGCCTCTTCCACTCCGGCCATTTCAAGCACCGAAGGTCAGGTAGAGAATGACTATCTTGGAGTAACCCTTGATCATCGCCTGCAGTAGTTTAGCTAAGCGAGAAAGGATCAGATTCTGTCACCTTGGTGGTGACGATCTCAGTCTTATATATTCGCACCATCCATCTTGATCAGGGCTTGAAATCGGTGACCAGGAGCAGTCTCGATCACGAGCACTACTTCTTCCATTTTGACCTTGGTGGTATCCTATAGGTCAAACCGAGCAGCCTCTATAGGTGTGCTTAGAGTGATCTTCAAGTTCATTTGTAGATCGCTGTAGATCCAGTAGACCACCCGCAGTGTCGGAAGTGAATAGGACATCATTCGCGGGGTTGCAAAAGTTCGGGGGCGTGTCGGCGAGAGGCTTATTGCGACTGAAAACTCAGTACCTCGTCCCACACAGTGGTCTTTTGCCTCATCACTTGATGCGCCTTGACTTGCCGTCTTGCGATCATGATCCCAGGCAGTCGAAGTCACTGTTTAACTGATCGTGATCGAGCTGATTCGACCCAGCGGTGTGGATACTTATTCTTGATCTTGACTTTGTTGAAGTGCTCGTGTCGATACCTGTCCAGGCGACGAGTCTAAACTGGCAAAATCTTATAGGTGCCCATGTGGTCTTTGGAAATTTGGATCATTCCGCGTCAACCTTTCAGTTAATTGCTTTCGGCTCGATTAACTCGGTGGATTCCATCAGATAAGGAGCTTGTCTGGGGCTCTCGACCGGGCACTAGCTCAATCATTTGATCCGTGCAGCCTTCTGGGTGCGGCCCCTTTTGGTAACTGGGAGGCATCGCGTCGTGAATTTTCTCGGGAATGGAGTACCAGCCGTAGGTACTTCAACTTGCTTATCAGAAGCAGTCTCGATGATGCCCACGACATATGTGTGCTCGCCTTTCTTCAGTCCCTTCTCAATCTGCAAGGCAGAAAGGGTCCTCTCTCTGAAGGTTTCTTGGCGCGGCACTGTGTGGCCGTAAGCATAGTTGCTTCTCCTCATGATCAGCTGATCCATTGAATGCGCGATAAGGAAGCTATAAATAACTGGAAGAAATCATTGCAAAATGAAATCAGAAATCATCGAGCACATTAAGGAAGTCTATCGTACCCTTCCATTCCCCACATTGTGTTGCCATTCTTGGCCGTGCACCCGTCGTCTCCTGGCAGCTTAGGCATTCCACGACGCCGGCTTGCTCTCATCACTTTAGCTAGCTTAAGTCAGAGCACAGGTACATCCGCATCGATAAAATTGTGGGTTTGAACGTGACGATGCCCTGATCTTACGCCCTCCGATCAGCAACTCGACATACATCAGTCCTCTATGAGTCGCCTCGGCTCGAATGGCATTCAGCAACTGAAGTGGATTGGCTCTCATGGTTGTCTCGACGTGCTCCCCATCTTATTTTGATTGCAGGCTTTCTCTTCTTTGGGCGATCTCTCACGGTGTGGCCATAGCAGATGCAACATCCTCTGATATGGTTTGGTTTGTGAGGAAGCTCCTCTCTCCCCCACTTTGGCGAAACCAGTCGGGCTTCTTCCCACTCTTGCCTCCACTCTTAGAGGTCTTCTTCTCTGACTTCCGATTTGACTCCGGTTTCTGACCTTTCCCCTTTTGGGTGGGAGTAGGGGAAGGATTTACCTTGTAGTCGAGTAGGCAGTCCGCTGCTGCCATAGCTGAGTCTTGGACACCTTGTCTCCTCAGCTCAGTTTGAGCCCATCCTTGCAATCCTGACATGAAGTTGAACAACTTGTTGTACTCGGACCTCTCCTTGGTCTTCGAGGATCAAAGTTGCTGCCCTTCGATAGATACATGGTGGTCATCGTCACCTGATCTGTAGGTATTAGGCGACAATGAAATGTTGCTCCGTATCTGAGGGAAATTCTCGAAGTCTTTGGCATTCCTTATAAATGAGCGATTTGCATTTTCGCACCTTCTGCGAGGCGGATCGGCTTGTGGTCTTTGCACCACGGCTAGCTTGATCAAAGCGATCTCCCCTACAGAGATCTATAGCTCTGAATTCCTTTGTCATTTGAGCCTTTTCACGAGTTCCTCCATCGGCTCTTCAAGGTTTTTCTCAGGCTTCCTTTCCATCCGATCGGCTGCGAGTGACATCGACATGACGGACGGTTAGTCGAAAGGAGTTAAATTCACCTCGGCGCATTGCTAAGCTGCGTCGGCTGGCCAGCAGTGTCAACCACGGCCTCTGATCTGCCATTGCTCTATAGTGCGCTGTCGTTTGTCGTTACGGTAGCCATCTCTGGCTCACGATACCAAGCGCCACTATTTTGTACCGAGGAAACAAGGATATGCGACGATCTAACCCGCAAGGCTAGGCCAGAGTACCTTTCAAATCTTTTATTTGGAAATTCAACCTCGGCTTGTATTAATTACACTCGAAAATCTGTAAAGAGATATTACAGGGGCGTATCCACAGCTCTTGGATGGCTCACTTGCTTCAAACCTAGGGACCTCACCGGGAAGTGAAACCTCAACTCTACCTCTCAAGCTCATACACTCTGAAGTTTACCATCCAAGCTTCTCTTGCTTGTTGGATTTAGCGGTGATTTCTAACACAAAAGTTGGTATTTATAGGCGAAACTGCTTGATACACCTCTAGTGCTCTTTGATGAGACATCCACTTTTTGCTGTGTTTGTCAAATAACTCTAGTGGCCCGACCAGTCGCCCACTAATGTTTGTCAGCCTCTGAAGTGGCCCAGTTATCCACTCATGTTGTCCACTTGCTCAGTGGGAAACTTGTTATCCCTTATGTTGTCACTTGCTCTGAAGCAGCCCGACTTGCTAATCACTTGATTGCCGCGTACCTCACGGCACACTATTAGCCAACCTTTATAGCTCACCCGTTTGCCCGTGACGGCTTGCACTTAGTGGCGAATCTTTGATGGGAACTCGCTCATTGGGGAGTGCCCTATATAAGAGATGGTGAGTCTTTCTTCTCCATTCCTTGCCAAAACTCTCAACTCGCCTGAAGACTTGAGCATGCCATGCGTGGCCGCCTGTTGTTTCTTTGCTGATAACGCTAAATCAATTCTTGTACTTCTCAATTTGCAGCGATCTCGTTTCTCATTTGTGTGCGGGTGGCGAGGCTGGCGCCCATCTCTGCGAACACGGGTCATCTAGTCGGTAACAAACTCTCCCGCTAGAGGTGCATTGATGTCCTCCGACTTGAGTGCGCCTCTCGAGATCCCGGTCTTCAAGCGCCTGATGTAGCACCCCTTTCCCCAAACTTAGCCTTCCGTGTGAAGTCATTCCCGTGAACTGAGTACTCGGTCCATATTCTTCGGTTACTTGTCTTCTATCTTCAGGAATCTTTGCAGTCTAACTGTGAACTCAGGCCTCTATGTAGTGGGTTCAAAGGCACTGCCACACTGTCGGGACTAGGATCCTCGTGATAAGGCTTGAAGCTTGCTAGATGTTGGTGAAGCCTGGTCTCTCTGGTAGGCTTAGTTTTAGGGCCATTTCGATGCGGCTTCCTGATCTCAAAAGGCCAAAAATTATATTTAGGAATTAGCCTCTGGTGCTTGTTCCAGTTTTCTTCCGGATTTGAGTCGGCAATGAGACTTTCTCCTTCCTCCAAATTCAAGGCCTCATTTCTTTGTCATGGCCTAACCTCGTCTCAGTTGCCTTCTTAAGTGTCGAGCCAAATCGAAGCTCACCTTCCCGAGACTTTACCAAACTAATATATACGGCGGGACTTCTTTGCGTCAAGGTTGCAGTGGCAACCGTCGAGGTGTCACGTGGTTGGAACCCGATTTGCTACCTCAAAGAACAATCCGGTGTTTGACTTGGATTGGATCTCGAATCGCTGTGTGGCTCAGAAAGATCCAACCCGATTTTGTATTACGTGCGAGTGTATAGGAATGTACTAGTAGGCGCACTTTCACTAAACATATGTGACATTAGTCAGCCTTGTGTGTCTGGCGTCTGTGGCGAACCTTTGTGTTTAGGAATCTCAAGAGGTAGGCAACGTACCAGGGATGCAACAGGTCGAGGCCTTCTTTTAAGCGTGTCATGTGAGCAGTATCGTGTATAGGCATGCACTAAGTAGTCGTGATGTCGGGATATCTTGGGTAGGGGGCACTGCACTGGAACGTGTCGTATTGCTGGGCGTCAGCCTCAGTCATCTGGGCGTCTGTGACTGGGTCAGTCAGCGGGTCACAGGCATGCCTGTGGTAGGGCACCTTCCTGTGTATCGTGGCGGTGGGCGGCGGCTACTGGGCATCGCTCTGGCCCAGGGCACTATGTTTAGGGATGTATGGTGGGGCACCCCTTCTGGGCATGTCATGGCACTAGGACGAGGGCACCTTGTCTGAGGCGTGGACAGGCCCAGAGATCGGAGTGTGAGGCGTCTGTGGTCGGGGGACCACCTGGGCATGTCTGTGGCTGGTAGAACACTTAGATGTCTGGTATCTTGACTAGGCGAGTCGTTATTTGGCCAGTACTGTGGGATGGGGCACCTTGCCCTAGGTGTGTCATGGCACTAGTGAGCCGCAGTGTGTGTGCATTCAGTGAGATCAGCTTGGGTGTCAGGGCATGTCTTGGTTGGTGAGCTGTGAGCGGCTCGTGAGCCCCAGGCCCGGGAGCCAGGTGTCTGAAGGCGTGCGTGGACGAGTCAGTGTCTCGGCGTGCGCTAGGTCGGGGCACCTTACCTGGGCTGTTCAGTGGCGATGAGTGAAACACCCTTGCTGGGCATCGCCTTGGCCCAGGCCCCTTAGTGTCGAATGAGGTATCGACACTTGACGGGACGTAATCATGTGTGAGTAAATTTGAGTCCCCAGGCATCTTATTGCATAAAAGTCAAGCGTGCCGATGCTTGAAGTCATGCTAGAAATGACATGACAGTAGAAGTGGGGCACATTCCTGGGCATGTCATGGACTTTGGCCGAACTGCAGTGCAGCCATGAGCAGTGAGGCCTGTGCCCTGGGCGTGTCATGGCGATGGTGGGAGTCACACTTGGGTGTCGTAGGCGGGGGCCTTGCTGGGCATTATGAGGAATAGTAGGCCAGGGGCACCTTGCTGGGCGTGTCATTGGACTGGGCCGAGGGGCAGGTGTCTGAGCTGGTAGAGTCCAGCGGGTGGGTTTAGGCGTGCTGTTGGTAGTGGCCTTTTGCTGAGCGTGTCGTCGCGCAGAGTAGAGACCACTAGTGTCTAGGTGTGCAGCTAATTTGAAGGTCGGGTGTCAGACGTCTGTTGGTAGAGCAGCGCCTGTTTGAAATCATAAGACGACAGTGAGGCCGCGTGTCTGAGCATCTCTGTGAGCCCGAGTCGGCGATGTGTGGGCATGCCTGGTAAACCCCCTTCTTTGACATTTCGAGTAGTGGCGAAGTGTTGCTGGGTGTGTGTAGGCAGGGCATTGTGTTTAGGTGCACTAAGCCGAGGAACCTTACCTAGGAATGTCATGGCACTTGGCCCGGTGCAGTCTTGGCTTCTTGTAGTGGGAATCATGGATCATAGGCATGCACTAGGCCGAGGTAGATTACCTATGCATGTAATGGCACTGGGTCGGGGCACCACTTCTTGGGTGTCGCCCATGCTTGGGCGTGTGTCCACAGGGATCTTGTTGGCGAAGCTATCACAAATATCGTGGGCCCAGGCCAGGCCTTGGGTCAATCTGAGCGGAATGATAAGTCAGCGAGTCAGGCGTCTTGATGGCTAGGGGCGCGCTGGCACAGAGCGTGTCGTCGCTAAGTGGGGCATCGTGTCTGAACGTTCGATGGGTGGTCATGAGTGTCTGGCGTCTTGTTGGCGCGGGCATTTTGGATCACGGCTTGTCGTGGGCTAGTAGGCGCAGCTCACGGCAATCATGTGGGATTAAGGCACCCTTGAGCGTCGCCTGGGTCGAGGCAGGTGCAGGCGTCTTATTTAGGCGAAGCGGCTGGCACAGGCGTGTCGTGTATTTAGTAGAAGTCTTGAATCCCAGGCATGAGTATCTGAATCCAAGTGTCAGGGGCCTGCCGGGTGAGATGTACAAGGAAATGACCTGGCATGGCCAGGCTCATGAATCTCAAGGCGAAAGCTAGCCCAAGTCGCGGTGTCTAGGCATGCCTTAAGTTTGTTGTGCTTAGGCGTGTCATGGCGACCCCAGGTAGGAGCCACTCTGGGCATGTATTGGCCTTTGAGGCAGGCATGAGTGTGCGGGCAATGTGTTCAGGCGAGTCCTTGGAGTGTGGGATTCATGCCTTGGGTGGGGCACCTTTAACAGGCGTGTGGGCAGCCCTCGTAGAGGCACCTTGCTGGGCGTGTGTAGCATGGGTGAGGCCTTGCCTATGTGTGTCATGGCACTCGATCGGGACAACGTGTCCCAGGAATGCTCCTAGTAGGGTGCTCTTGGGATGCGCTAAGTAGGGGCACCTTGCTGGGCGTGTCATCATCGCTATCTTGGGAATGCTTGTGTCTGGCGGAGACAGTAGAATGTAGTGTCGGCGTGGTAGCCGGCGCTTCTTAGATGTATTCGAATGGTAGGGCAGGTCTGGGCGTGTCTTGGTAAGTCATTGGGTGTCAGGACATCTTGTTAGTAGGAGCACATGTCTACAGGCGTGTCGTGGCGGTGGCCCGAATGCATTTGTCTGGGCGTCTGTTGGTAGGTCCCGCCGTGTCGGACGTGCTGGGCGAGGGCCCTTAGCCCCCAGATGTCATCAACTGCTGGTGGGGTATACATTCTAGACATGAGTATCTTGGATCGCGCTTGTCAGGGCGTGTCTTAGTAGGGCGTCTTGCGTGGAAATGACATGGCCTTGGCCCAGGAGCAGGTCTGAGCGTGCGCTAAGTGGTCGCGGAGTGTCTAAACATGCGCCTGGCAGGGCACCATGCCTGGGCATTGCGTGTATTAAGTAGAGCGCTTAGCAAATCAGTGTGGACTGGTAGGGAGCCACTGTCTGAGGAACTACTTGTTGGGTCAGTCAGGTGTCCCAGGCATGAGACTAAGTAGGGCTGCCTGGAGCATGTCGTAATATAGGTGGGAATCACTGGAGTGTATGGGCGAGTAATGGCCAGGATCCATAGGTGTCTAGGCATGCTTGTGGTGGGCACCTTGCTGGGCATGTCATGGCACTAGTAGGTCGTGGGTGTCTGGCGTGCTGGCGGGCGGCGAGTGTCAGGCGTGAATTTAGTAGGTCAGCTGTCGGCGTCTGTTGGTAGGGGCACCTTCTTTCAGGCGTGTCGTGGGCTGGCCAGATCAGCACTTTGGGCATGTCGTGGCCTTGTGGCGGGCCTTGTGGCACATGTGTCGTGGCAGCTCGATTAGGGGCAACGTGTGCAGATGCTCTGGCCAGAGCTGTCTTGGGATCTGTTAAGTAGAAAAGCCTTGCCTAGGCATGTCATGTCACTAAGCCAGGAGCAGTAATGTGGCGAGGACCAGTAGGGTAACCATGTCGGGGCATGCGCTAGGTAGGAACGCTCAAGTGATGAGTGTTGAGGGGTGCAGGTGTCAGGCATCTTGACTGAGGTGAGTCGGGTGTCCAGGAGGCGTCTGACTAGTAGGTAGTATGATTCACGTCTTGCGGTAGGATTGACGGAATCAAGCAAATTTGTTTAACATGTTCGCCACCGTGCTGAAGTAGTCAGCTTCTTGCTGACGTAGTAGTCTAGGTCGGGCTCTCTGAGGGATGGGTTTCATCCACAGGAATGATTGCATCGAGTGTTGAAAATGGTGAGGCTTTTTATTTAGATTTTTTGGATTTGTTTCAAAACGATTAGGAAGTTGTTTGGATCTTGATTAATTTGTAAAGGCGAAAGTGAAGTTTGGAAAGGTAGCTGAAGATTTAGGTCGTTAGAGCAGCCAATGGGAGTTTATCTGATATCTTGAGTTATCACTCGGCATTATAGCGAAGCGGCGGCTAGTCGGCTATGTCGGATGCCTGTTGAAACTATAAAAGCTTGGCGCAGAGTCATTCAATATTTGATTGTCTGAGCCTTGTACGTCAGTAGCGTTCCAGTTTAATACTAACAGTAACCACCATTCCAGTATTTCGTAAAAGCCATCCCAAGAATAACGATCACATCTAGCAATAAGTATGCCAATACTAAAGCGTAATAGTAAAATGTGGCCAATGGCATTCGTATTGGCCTGTAGTTTGAGAAAGTTGGGGCTATCATCTGATCTGTAGCATTTTAAAAAAGCATGAAAATGGCCTGCAGCGCCACAACCAAAATTGGCTAAGCCTTACCGGCTATGAGAACGCCAGCATCTACTGAGTTGTCATCCTCCGAGGAGAGTGTTTAAGCGTACAAAAATGAAAGAAGGAGAAAGAGAAAACAAAGCACTCGTGTTTGGGAGATATTTTACGCCAAATGAAAAGTTGTAGAAAAGTTGGCTGGGGTTTACAAGTGGGGGGCACATATAGGCGCCCGATGTGTGTGAAGCTAAAGCTGCTGTATTAATTTATCTGAGGACGAAGGTAATAAACCAAAACGGGGTCGTTTGGAATTAATTACACAAAAATGACAGGGCAAGGAATTTACATTTATCTGGGGAGACTGATTTATTGGGTGAATTTACTTAACTAGCGAATTTCGCATGCTTCGCGAGAGTGGACCGGATAGCGAAATCAAAATTTCGCTATGCCACCAGTCAATTTCGCTAGCTAACAATTCGCTAACCTAAGCGAAAATATTTTAGGAATAAGCGGCGAAAAGAATTTCGCTAGGCACGATGATTTTGCTACATATGAAATTTCGGTAGCACAGCGAATTCACCGGTGTGGGATTACGAAATTTTCGCTATGATTGCGAAATTTTCGCGATCAATGAAACACCGCAAATATCAGCGAAACTCTGGGCCCACGCACCTCTTTGCCTCTGGTACCTGATGCATCCTCTGCGTCCTTTTAAATCAACTTTCTTATTGAATTCGGCCCATTTGAATTTTTGATATGTTTGATGGGTGATAAATGAGTTAATCTTACGTAGTTGTGCGTATACCGATATTGAAGCTGAGGTATCTGCAGGCTTTTGCAAAATAACCAAAAATAGCGCCGGCTTGGCGTAAGTGATGCTAAGTAGACTGAACACCTCAGCTTGGCAATTGATATGATTAGTAACGCGACATGTTTCAAAACTGTCTGAAATAGAGCAATACTAATGACTTTTGTTACTAATCGCCACGTAAGCGTTCTTGATAAGCCCAGCGATCTCTTTAAAACTAAAAGGAGATGCGTGCGGTGATTTTGAAAAGTTTATGTTTGAGGTGTAATGTACGAATAGGCGTGCGGCTAAAATAGAAAAATTGATACCAAGCATTTAAGCAGAGACGCGAAACCAAAGCCGTACGAGGAACAATTTTAGGTCAACATCAAGTCCATGGTAATCAGCATGAATTTCCTGAATCTAATGGTTTATTAATATAGCTTGATTGAGCGATAAAGTGAAAAATTCCTCCCACCGGCTGCAAGCTCTTTGGCGTAGCGCCCCAGGTGTCGAGCAAACTAAATAGGAAAAGTTACACTCTTCTTTCTTTATTCAATTACATCGTAGGAGTGCAGTAACCAAAACTACGTTCACGAAAGTCAGTGTAGCAGTGGGTCCACCGATGACTCTGACGATTAAGGTTTAGGGCATCCAAGCGAAAGGATCCTTGACCCACAGGCTGCAGAGCAGCACGGTTTCAGAATGACCGAGAATCAAGCACCTACAATTCGCTATACTCTACCCATTCACGGTCATATGACGCTAAGTCGATGACTCCCGGCCAATTAAGGCTTAGGGCATCGGGCTTCAAAGGCTTTATCATATACCCCTCGGACCGTGTTAGAAGCCCCGAAACAAAGAAGCTTCCACGACTATTCTTTTCTTCTTTTTAACTATTTTCTTTCTTTTGCTTTCCTTTTGGAAAGCTACATTGGTCTTCAAATGTAGAAACACTAACCCTATCCTAGGTTGCCAGCATATAAGGCTGGCTATGCAAAGTGAAGGAGGTATACAATTTCCACTGACTAGTGCAATCGGTGTGCGGAGTGTGTGAATTAGCTGAAGGGAAATTTTCAAGTTGAGCATCTTTGGAGCTTCAGCGGCCAGAAAGTGAATCGAATGGAATTCTTCACAGCATTAAGGCAACATGCAAGGTTTCTAATTCCAGATTAAAGCGATTCGATTGTCGATTAAAGCAATTCAATTATTCAATTGAAGAGCCTTGATTAAACAAGGAGGCATAAAAGATGATATATAAAAGTCTGTATATATATACTGAATAGCTTTTGATATAGCCAAAATGGCTAGTACATGCATATCAAAGCTAAACATACAAAAGTATCACTGCCTACTATGGGTAATACATGAATCCTAAACAAAATTAGTAGGCAGTTGATAAAGCTGGTAACTATACAAAAATATAAAAGAACTGCCACCATTCTTTGTGGTGGTGGTGAGTCTGTAGCATTTCTTCTTCTTTATGACACATCAAAGGAGCTCTTTGATCACGGCTATAGGCTCATCTCTGCAGTCGGGTGTCTTTGAGACCCCCAAATGTGTCATGATCTGCTGCGACATGGAGTGACGGTGAACGACTCTCGGTCTGTCTTTGCTGGGTAGGCTAGCCGTGAAGCAATATAGCATCGAAATGCATGTATCTACCTCATGGCGGCATGAGCAGTGCTGGTGAATCTTTATGATGTGAATTATGGACGAGGAGTATCGGCCGGGGGCTGCAGTGGAAATGGTAAGTCGAGAGATGGAGGCTTGATCGCGCTGGGACTCATCTCCATCTCGAACTCAAAAGCATGACTACCTCCTGTGTGAGAATGCTGCGCCTCTTAGGCCCCAGGACCTCATCCCGGAGTCCTATTTCTTTGGAGGATAAAGGATATGGGCATCACCATCGCTCTCTCCATCGACAGGACCTGAGGGCACCTAACCCTGTCTCTATCAAGGGGCTCCTGCAGGAATCCCAGTGCTCGAGGACACGGCATAGTAGTCTCGGCATCGGTGGTGGAAGCTCTCGGCTCTCGAGCCAGGCCGCCAGGTGGACCTTGTCTTCCAAATGCATCGGAGGTCATCAGGCTCGAGGAGGACTAAGCCAGTGCTCCCTCGAGATGGTAAAAACCTCAGTAAGCCTCTGGCCCCGTACATAATCTTTGCGGCGGGGAAAAGTGATCTGAGCAGGTGATCGACAGGAGCATTTAGTAAGGGGCGCCTCACAAGAGCAACGGCCCGGTATGGTGTCTCGGGCGAATGCGAACCATCTCTGGCTGGGGTGGGTGGAGCGTCTCGATAACCCTCGGAGTGGCTGCGATGTTGCGGGCCTAATCTTGCTGAAATATGCCGCTCTAAGCACTCTGAGGCGATCGTCCATATTAAGCCGAGGCTCGGTGACCTCGCTTGCTCCGGGAGGTCATCGAGTGATAGAACTGCAGAACCACCCTGGGGTAATAGAACTGCCTCGGCGTCATGAATGGAAGCAAAGAGTAGTGCTCAATCAGCCTCATCGAATCCCTGAATCTGGGATCAGCCATCAATGTCGGGACATCGTAATACGACTCCTGATGGAACTCTCTGCGGTGGAGCCGTACATTCCCCAGGATGGGGTTCCCGACGAATAAAGGCCTCCGAATCCACGGAAGCGGCGATAGCGAAGCGACAGTCTTAAGCCACCTCATTTGATGTAGGGTGGCCAGTGAGAACTGGATGAGATGACTCACCGGGCTGATGCGAACCCGCTTGGAGGGCGAGCCTCCTGGGCCTCCGGCGAGGCCTGGTGACGGGGCCCGGGGTCCCATCCGAGTCTGGTATCGTCTGAATCCCTGAGGCTCCTCGGGGGGCCGCCTCGGGGCAGGTGAGTCTTGGGGCGGGACCGGGAGGCGGGGCCGGGGCACGCTCCTCTCGCTCTGAGGTACTAAATCTGTTTGTGGTCGGAGGCGGGACCCTTCGAGTCTTGAACCTGGGCGTAGTGTGAAAAGGCCTTTGGTCGGGGCAAGAGGCTCAGTAGTGATCGCGACCAGGGCATATTTGTGGAACACGGCGGTCTGGTCTTTGAACAGGGACAGGCCGCGTGCGATGGGGTGCGCTCTGCTGGTGGCTATGTCACGGTGCTCGAGGCGGTGGAGTGGGGGGAGTCTGAAGCAGTAGACGATGGTAAGTGAGCGGGTGTGGTGCGGGGCGCGGCTCTGGGGCTGCGAGCCCGGGGCTCGTCTTGGCGTGAGTGGGCTGTAGGCCTGGATCTTTGGCTCTGAGCAGGGTCGGCGGCTCTGTGGCTCTGACCCGCGATGGCCTCTTGGCCGGCGGCGAGCCGGATGCGATGAACAGAGGCGGCAAGCAATGGGCAATGATGGCTCGGGGCTCGGGCGTGGGAGGCCCAGGAGGAGAATATGAAATGATCTTGAAATAGCCCTCCCATCTCCTTTTATAAAGGTTTTGAGCAGCCGAAGAGCCGTTTCCACCCAAATTCGCTATAATAGCGAAATTGAGCCAAGCCTGTTTCACCAGAAAATTGATTTTTCAGTATATAAAAAAAATGAAATAGTCTTAAAAATAATAATTATTATAATAAAAATTATGATAGTAACTATACTTAAAACTTTAATATAAGGTAATATAATATAGTTACTAAGTTACTAAAAAATAGAAAACAACTAAATTAGGGAACTTTCTAAAAATAGCTAAAATTACTAAAATTGACCAAATTAAAATAAAAACCAAAATTTATTGAACTGCAATTCGGCTTTTGAAAACACCAAACCCCGGTTAAATCTCACAAGAATTACTCGAGGAGGTCGAGGAGGATGATCTCCTCCAACCCGTGATGGCACGGAGTTGATTCAGCAGTGTTGAATTTCCATTGTTGACTTGGTTCTCAGTGGATCTGATGCGAGCAATTGCTCTTGAGTGACAATAATTAAGCAATACAACCACCCTGCTTGCATCACGGTTGGCCATTTCACGCAATTCATGGACACTTAAGCTTCATTGCATCACGACCAAGCCCAGGCATGTTTCATCAGTCATGATTCTCGGTTTCTTGAGCTTGTGCTTTGTTGTTGAGTGGAATATGTTCGGCTCGATGTCATGTTACCAAACGTAAGTTGCATGACTCCATTCGTGATTGATGATTGATTGTTGTGGCGAGAAATGAATTAATACACAGAATAATTGGCACATGATTGGGCTGTTTGCGATTGGCTCGATTGTGAGCACTACAAAATCTCTTGGGTAGTAGAATTTGTCTATTTTATAAGACATCTCGGCTATTCATGAGTTTTCGCGATCTATCGACCCGATGATAGTGTGATGTTGGTGAGTTTAAGTTCACCCCAAACCTATTTACCCAGAATAGGTAGGTTCTATTGGCTCTAAATCAAGCAATGGTTGTCTATGCAAATTCCACCAATGCTTGAAATTGTAGGAGATGCGGATCGCTGTGTTGTGAGGTTCTTGCTTTGGATTATGGCTGTTGGCGCACTTTCGAGTTAAATCACCTTTTTCTCGATACTAATCACTTCTTGGTGATATGAATCTTTCCAAAGAATTTTGCGTAAGACGGGGAGACATTTGATGATGTCGAAAAGGGTATGTTGGCCTTCACACCTTGGACTTTAAGATGCACACTTTCTTTGGGATGCCTTCTTCTTTCTAAGTGCAGTGGAAATGGAGGTGGTATCTGAGTGTTTCGTGAGTCCTCAGCCGGGAAAATATGTTACGGCCCCATTTACACTCCTTTCACAGTTTCTTCAACGGGCTTTGGTATAGGCGTCACTCCTTTTCCTTTCCTCGGGGTGATGATAACTACTCATCCGTCTGAATTCTTGGATGGCTTACCTCATGGATTCCTTTGGGTTGGCGGTGTTGAGAGGGAACCTCCTCTCTTGTACCTCAAGTGACTTGATCTTGGTGATTGAATCGCATGGGTTATCAATTTTTACGATTAAGATTGCTCGAAGCCCATCTATTCTCTTGTTCGATTATACATTCTCAGTGATATCAATCCTTTGTGCCGATTACATTGATTCCTTTTGCTCCTGACAAAAGCGCCCTACCTTACTCAAATTTAAAATGGCTTATTCTTTGGAGAAGAGGATGGTGGTGGTTGTTCAGTGAGAGGTGGAACAATGGTTTTGGCACTGAGAACTATAGGCGGGAGTGGGTTCAGGGAGAGGTTAGGGTGATTCCTCCAATTGGAATTGTGTTTATATGGAGCGTTAGGTTGTTGTAGAACTGTATTGTCCTGCAGTGTTGCGCGTCGACATCAAATCCTTATTATGAAGGGGCCATAGGACAACTGATGCGCTGGGTGTCTGAGGGTTAGGTGGTGCGGGGATTGGTTTGTGTAGGATTTTTCGATCCACTTTGCACACCTCGTGTAGCCGTTTGCCTTCAAGCTCCTCACACCTTCTAGCTAGGTTGAAATCTAGCTTTGTTCCATTTCTTCGACGGTCACGTCGTCAGCCCCCAGGGTTGGTGAGGGCCTAGTTTTTCCATTCTGCAGGGTTCGGCTCATCTGACCCTTAGAGTTTCAGCCATAATTTAAAAAATCCATGGCTTCATAGGGATGCTTACAAATCTCCTCCTACGTGGTTTCAGAGGTACGCCGTAGCGGGAGGCATCTGTAGAAATGGTTGCGGCATCATGTATCAAACCCGTGGTGTGAAGGCATGCAGCGATGGTCTCCATGAATCTCGGCAACTGGTAGAACCTCTACGCCATCTTGAGCTGCAAAGGTGTAAATTTGTCTCTTCAAATTATTGGTCTTATAGGCCTTGAAAATTTTTTTGAAATTACACCAGCTCAACCAATTTCTAATGGTTCACGGGCCTCAGTGAGTTAAGCGAATCTTGGCGCACATCGCTAGGGTCGGTAAAATCTTCGACTTAAAGCGAATCCATGTTCATCATACCTTCGCCCAAAGGTTGTGCAAACCTCCTCAATCACTTATGTGTGTGTATGGATTTTCATTTTAATCTGTGATATGTGGGGAGTAGGGAGTACTAAGTAAGGCGCCTTTGCTACATCCTTCGAGCGGGAGGTATGATGTAGGAAGGCCCCAACTTTCTAGGAGGTGGATGTGGTCCTCGTGATCATCTGAAGTTGGATTCATTGGGGTGCTATGGTGGCTTCTTGTTCTCGGGTGGGGATCAGGCGAAATTTTATAATCATATTTTTGTGCATCCTCTCTTTGCATCCTTTTTTCATCTTTTGCAAATTATTAACTTGAACAGTTTTAAATATCTTTGTTGAACATTAAATGGGATTCAATCTTCGTGGTTATTGTATCACGATGTGAGCTGAGGTATGCAAACGCGCAAAATAATAAAAAATAGCACTCGAAAGCGGCGTAAGTGATCTTAAGTAGACTGAACACACCTCAATTGGGCAATTGATATGATTAATTACTTATGGCAGAAAAGCACTATCTCGATAGGGCTCGAAATAGCACTTTTTGGGTGCTGTGGTATGCGCAGGCGTAATCTTGGTCAGTAGGCGTAGTGCAGGCATCGCTCGGTGAGTCACTTGGAGTGTCCGGCATGCACTAAGTGAGGCGCCTTCTGAGCGTAATCGTAAACTCGTAGAATCGGAGTGTCTGGCATGCACTAGGACGGGGCACCTTACCTAGGCATGTAATGGCTAAATGGCCAGTCGATGTGCAGAAGCGTCTGTAGTAAGTCGTCGTCAATCAGGGCGTCTGTAGTAGAGCACCTTACTGGGCGTATCGTAACTCTGGCCCAGTGCCTTGCTAGGGCATGTCATGGAGGTAGACGAGGCGCGCTGCACCCATGTATGTCGTGGCTGTTTCGATTCGAGGCGGTAATGCAGGAATCTTTCTGGCGGAGGCCTTTGTCTTAGGTCTGTAGGCGGGGCACTTCTTCTGGAAGCGTAATCGTAATCACTAGAAATTTGAGGCAATATGTAGGCAAGGGTGGCCAGAATGCTTAGTGTCGAAGCGTCTGTGAAATGAGGCGGCTCACTGGGCGTGTAGTCGTAATGGGGCGGGAAGCGGAGTGCAGGCGTATCTTGGTAGAATCCGTGGGTGTCCGGAGGGCATCACTAGGCAGAGGCACCTTGATCTAGGCGTAATCACGGAATTAGGCCCAGGGCAGCTAGGTGTCCCCAGGCGTGTCTGTTAGTAGTCGTGGAGTGTCTGAGGCGTCTTGTGGTGAGGCACCTAGCCTGGGCATAATCATCAGCGCACTTGTGGGAATACCATTCTGGGCATGGTATGCAGTCATGGAGTGTCAGGAATGTCTTAGTAGGGCATCTTGTAGAAATGACATGGCGCGGCCAGGGGCGTAGTGTCTGCAGCGTCGCCTTGAGGGTGGTCGTGGGTGTCTGGAGGCATCTGGCGGGGTGCGCTGCGCAGGCGTTGTGTGTAGTGGGGGCACCTTGCCTAGGCGTGTCGTGGCTGGGTCGGTGGCCTGTCCCAGGCTTGCCCAGCAGGCCCAGAGTCGCGGGTCAATGCATCGTGGACCTTGCATGGGGCACCTTGCCTGGGCGTGTCATGGCACTGGGCCGGGAGTCACGGGTGTATGGGCGGCTGATGGGTGAGGTCGTGCAGGGCATGCAGCAGGGTGGAGGCACGCTTCTGGGCATATAATGTACTGGTAAGTCCAGGTGTCTGGGCATGCAGCTAGGACCAGGGGCACTTACTGGGCATGTAATGGCGCTAGGTCGGGCACCAGTGTCTGGGCCGAGTCACGGTGTCAGGAGCACTTAGCCCAGGCCAGGGGCACCTTGCCCTGGTGTCACCGCGCCCTGCTTTTTTGCTGGGTATGCGGTGCTTTAGGAGCCGTGGCGGTGGCTGCCAGTCTTGGCTGATGAGACGAGGGACTCAGCGTTGGCTGCCGCATTTCGTGTTGCGGTAGAGCTCTTGGAATCTGAGACCAGATTTATGGGCTCCGCGCCTTCGGAACCGATCATGGCTTCTTTGGATCCACATTTCAGAATGTGGACAGGATTAACAGTGGGCTACGGGCCACTTTATATAGGATCTTTCGAAGCGATCACGAGTCTGATAGCTAAGAGTCCTACTCTAACTCTGTCTTAATCCGTGAAGTCAGCCTGATCCTTCATTAGGAGTCACGATTGAATGAAACTCACTATCTGTATTGCTTGTGATTCAGCAGTGGTAGGGTCATATCGCGCAGAATTACGTCACTTCAGGAGTCTTCCTTTGAGACCTTCACTTTGAGAGTCCGGCCCGCAGGGTAGAGTCCTTACTTGGGAGTCCTACCCACCTAAGGAGTCCCTTCTTTGCATAAGACTCCTTTGGGTTGTCAAGGTCCTTGTTCGCCATTCAGTTAGGATAACTGCTTAGCCTGGGCTACCTTCCGCCAAATAGGCGACATTCGCCCCGGTCCCTGTTTGCCTCGAAGTGCCGCCAGGGCCCCCTCCCTGGCCGTGAGTGCGTGACATGTATCTGGCGTCGGCCAAATGTGCCTTGCCTTCGGCTCATGTGCGTGCTTGGCTCCACGCGTGCTATCCCGGACGCATGCTTCCGTAACTGCGCTTCTTCGATTCCGTAGGCGGGCGTAAATGCGAAGCGTAGCCTCATCTGTGGAGATTTCGTATTATCTAGTCGAGGCTAACGAGCCTCCGCATTAGAGTCTTCAGCGTCGCAGGTCAGAGTGAATCATTTTCGGTCCGCTTGTTCTTGAGTTCCCCGTCTTCACATCCTTTGTAGGATGCTTGCAATCTCTTTCTTTGAACTCGACTCTAACCATAGGCGGGTTCGCACAGCCACGCTCTTTCGGACTGGATCACTATGTTATAGCCGGGAAGCTTACATGGAATGTCGGGTGAAACGGCCTCTGCAGTAGCCTTAGTTTGTGACCACGTTCTATCGCTTCACTGACTTAGACCATCATATTTCGGAATCAAACCTGCTGGCTTGCTTATACGTCTTCTTCGATCGAGGTTACTTCAAACGAAAACCGTTTCCGCGCCGAATTCCGGAGGTCTCAGGCCTCGCTCCCATACTTCTTCATGCGTCTACTTGCCTTCTCTAGGTTGTCTCTGGCTTCACGAAAATCTTGGAAGACTGCAAACTTGTGCGCGTTTGGGCTCGCTCGATCGGGTTGCTCGCTAACCCGGTACGTCGAGGGCGTCACGTGGCTGACTCCGATTCTTCACGCCAAAGGGCTCCTTTGTGGGTGACTTATTTGCAGTTGTAAGACAAGCGGTGCTCTGAAGTTCCAACTTGATTTTGCGAGAGGCTATCACGAAGTGGCGCGGAAATACTCTTCCAACATCCCCGATTCACTGCTGCAATCGACCATCGGTCTGCGGGTGATTTGCGTCGAACTTGCATTACGTACCCGTCTTGACGGCTCGCTTAAAATGCTTTGTAAACGCGTGTCTCGATTAAACTACTTGTAATCTCGGGCATCACGAGGGTGTTTCCACGAGCGGTATTTGAAGAAGATCTTGGCGGCTGCCTTTTCAGGTTGGACACTCGCTCGGAGGTGGGATGAAGGCAGTGTACTTGGAAAACACGTCTACCGCCCACCAAAAGCGATCCAGAAGCTCTTTGAGCCAGCGATGGAAGTCATTGATACCTGCTTGCCATGGCTTCTCCGGGAATGGGTGAGAGCATGGCACAATCCAGCTTCCTTATTAAAAATGGTCTTGTCAACAGCGAGACAAAACTGGCATGTCTTGACATATGCTTGCCGCGTCTTATTCATCTTAGGCGATGGAAAGACCGGTGCAGTCTTAGTTCTTTCCTCTCTGGGTGACCGACCCGTCTCATATCATGTGTTTCCTTCGGCTCCTGTCATGGCTTGCTCGAGAGCTGCGCATAACTTCCTTCCTCTGATAAAAACGCTCATTCTCGAGCGAGTGTCACAGCACTTAAGTGGTGTAAATAACTCACTGCTCTCGACCACGTGTCGAGTCTTGTGCGACTAAAGTCTAACTGTTGTTTCAAATCTGTCTATTGAGGTTCAACGATCCCACGTAACACTGCCACTTCCTTATACCAGTTGTCGCCACTTGGATTTGTGTTGACCGGCAATGCACCACTGAAATCAAAGTCGGCGAGAATAACGCGTCGAGCTTGCTTGCGATGGCTTCTTCACGAGTTGTGAAGAAGGTGTTGGCAACATTATCGATCACACACGCCGAAGGCAGAGTTCCGTAGTAGTGTAGTCACCGAAGCGATGATGTTGCGATCATCTCTTTCTCATGGGCGTTGTACCTTTCCTCTGGCCTTGCGTTCAACCAGGCTCAAGGCTGCGGGGTGCCCTACTTTGCACAGCGCTCCACGAAATTTTTTGTCAAGCGCATCCGTGTGCACTTTAGCAACTCCGTGACGATCCTGGCAAACTCGAGGTGATCGCATCTTTGAGCTTACGGAAGGCGGCAACCTCGTCATTCCATTTCCTCTCTTTTTTCAAAAGGTCCGTGAGGGCTATCTTGGAATAGCCCAGTATAAATCTCCTGTAATAGTTTGCTAAGCCGAGGAATGATTGAAGTTCTGTCACCTTGGTGAGTGACGATCTCGGGTGCCACCTTACGCACCATCCATCCCACTTATCTCGGACTTTGAAATCGAGATGACTTCAAAACTTGATATCGGTCTGGGCAAACTCACACTTCTCTTTCTTGACATCTGGCCAGTTGCCTCGATCTGTCAAGCACCATCTCGAGTGTACCACGTGATCTTAGAGTCGGTATAGATCACTATGTCGTCAGTATACCACCTGAATGAATCCGAGTGATAGGACATCATTCATGAGGTTTACAAAATGCGGGAGCATTAGTCGAGCAAAGGCATAATTAAAAATTCAAAAGCGCCATACGGGGTTACACATGTGTAGTCTTTGCCTCGTCCACCATTGGCATGGCGTCGCCGTGCTCCGTCGAGAGTGCAGGCGGTGGCAAATCTTGGCGCTTAACACCGACGATCGAACAATTCGACCAAGGTATCGGATGCTTGTTCTTGATAGTGACTTTGTCGGTGCCGTGAATCCACACCGCGTCGAGCGTTCCATGCGCTGCCGACGGCGCGGTGCTCTATGCGGCGCTTTGGAGGTACGGAACCCGGACCGCGTCCAGCGGCTTCAGGTCAAAGCGCTAAAACTCAGTATAATTGGACTCGTTCGATAAAGGCTTGGCGAGAAGGTCACCGACCACGGCGAGCTCTATCGATGATCGTCACGCCTTCTCGGTGACTTCTTGAAGCTGACTCGGGAGGCATAACATCAGAAAATCTCCTTAGTATGGGGCGAAACAACATCAGCACCGACTTGTATCTGAGTGATCCTGATCTTGCGACATGATTCTTTCGCCCTTCTAAGGCCTTTCTCCGGTTAGTAGAAATGAGACAGGTCTTCTCACTGAAGGTCTCTTAGGCGCCTTCTTTGATGCAGGCCAGCAAGCATAGCTCTTCTCATCCATGATCCATGACCCATTCAAGTCTGCGGCGACAAGGCTACATAGCTCATGGAAGAAGTAATTAAGCCTAATATAAAATCAAAATCATCGAAGGAACAACAGGAAGTCATCATTGCCTTTCAGTTCCCGTCACAATTAGCAGTGTTCTTTGCCATACCATAAATCTCTTGTGCTTAGGCATTTCTGACTTTGAGCTTCTTTGTCATCTTTAGCGAGCTTCAATCAGAAGTGCAGCCTCTCTTGTTATGAGTGTAGGTCGCCTTTTGTCTACGAAGCCACAATTTTACGCCCTCCGTTCGACCTTTCGACATACATCGATCCTCTGTGAGTCGCCTCGCCACTTGTCGCATTCATGGCCCGAAGAGGGTTGGTTGCTCTTTGTAAGGGGCCTGCCTTTCCGTATCTTCCCGAGTCTTCAACTCACGAGTGCATTGAGCTTCTCCTTTGCTGAAGCGATCCCTCGCTCGATGTGGCCCGCGAGATAAAGCATCCGAAGCCCGGCGGTGGTAGTTTGTGAAGTGGCCTCACCCCCACTTTAGCTGCGCGTCATGCGGCTTCTTCCTTGCCCCGCCTCCACTCTTGGAGACTCCATCGACTTAGGTTCGACTCCTTCTTTGTGGCCTTTCCCTTTTAGGTGGGAGTAGAGGAAGGAGTCACTCTGTGATCGGATAAACAAATCCGCTGCCGCCATGGCGAGAGCGAGTCTTGGACACCTTGCCTCGATTAGTTTGAGCCGTCCACCGCGGCCGGACATGAAGTTGAGCGGCTTGCCGACTTGGACATGTCCTTGATGTCGGATCAGCGAGCTAAACTGCTGCCTAGTCTACGGCGGCGTCTGGCGGTTTGGCGGAAACCCATGCATCACGCTATGTTCGTGGGTAGGCGATCGCCAGTTCAGCACGAGATCTCTTAGCTCGATCTTTGTGTGGTGAAGCGTGCTGGCGTCGTCGCTGGATGCAGTCGCCACCAAAGCTGCATCACACAGTCGGAAATACGCCAAAGTGGTTATCGTTACTGTTCACCGTGTCGGCGGCGATGAAATGTGCTCCCATGTCAGAGGAAGTTCTCCGATCTTTTCGTTAGTGCGCCACCAAAAGTCTTGGGCTTCCGGTCACTGTACCTTCAACCGGAGCGGATGCGGCGATGGCGTGCCACACTGCTTGCTGGCTTTAACACGATCTCCCCTCTAGAGATCCTGATCCAGCTCCTCAACTCCTCGGTCATGGCACGCGACCGGTCATGGAATGACCACTATCAGCTCCGCCAGCTGACTTTCGCTCGGGCTTCCATAGATTCACGACGTAGGTCGAGTCGCGGGGCTGACGTCGGCGTCTGAGTGAAAGGGTGGAGTTCGTCTCGATTGTCGTGCTGTATCTCCAGCGTCAAGCACGGACACTGGGTGCCTACGCAAGCCTCCGTCCCGCGCTGCTTGCTCGGAAGCGCGCATCAGCCGTCATCCTCGCGTTGGCCATCTTTGGCTCGATGCAATTGTCACACCTTTTTCTTTTTGCTCGTGTGCGTGGCTGGGAGCACATTGGGTAGGCGCCGCAATCGCAGTGATATAGAACCCTGTGAGGGCTTCGCAGGTGACAGAAATTTCGTATTTTGTGGAAATTTCTTAAAATCGAGACGATTCCAGCGTAGAACCACACCTCGGGACTCGATGCTTTTCTTTGGATCGACTCCAGTATGGATTAACGAATGGGCTACAGGCCGCTACATATAGGATCTTTCGAGCGTGCAATCAAATAATATTTAAGAATTATACTCAACTCTAGTCTTCAATCGACAAGCCGACAGTCCTTTAGCATTAAGTCACGATTGAATGAAACTCCCATACCGACCACGCGATTCCCGCCACCAGGTAGGAGTCGCCATCGCTGGGAGTGTCACTTTGAGGGTACGTCGCTGAGGTCTTCACTTTGAAGACCTTCACTTTAGGAGTCCGACTGGCAGGAGTAGGAGTCCTTCACTTCAGATCCTCTTGCCCAGGGTCCTTCTTTGTATAAGACTCGCTTAGGGTTTGTAGGAATCGCTGTTGCCTTCGGATTAGGATGCTTCATGAGCTCTCTGCCCTTAAATAGGCGACAGTGCCCCGCGATTCAGTTTGCCTCGAGTGCCCGCGCCAGGGCCCTGCAGCGGTGATGGCGTGACAGCCCTTTGTCGCGTCGACCAGTGCCTTTGCGCTTGGCTCCATATCGCGTGCTTGGCTCACCTTTGTGCCTCGGTTTGTCCTTCTGCAACTGCGGCTACTTCGATTTCATGGCGGGCCCGTGGGCCAAAGCGGCGCCCTCATGCCGCCACGGGACTCGTGTTATCTGTCGAGGGGCTATAGACCTCTGGCCCACCAGGAGTGTTCAACGTCCTCGTTGACGGCCAGCGCATACTCGAGGATGCGCTCTTGGCTACGCCATAGTGTAGCACCCTTTTCCCAGCTTGCCTCACTGACGGGCGTCCCTTTACAATGAATCAAGTACTCGGTCCACTTGTTCTTCCAGTTCCCCATCTTCCTATCCTGCAGGATGCTTGCAATCTCTTTGCTGAACTCGACTCAACCATAGCGGAGTTCCGGCACATGCGCTCTGTCGGACTAGGATCCGCTGTATCAGGCCAGGGGAAGCTTACATAGAATGTCGGTGAAGCCCGACCTCTCTGAAGTAACCGGTTGTGAGCCACGTTTTATCCTTCCGCAAACTTCAAAGGGTTCATGTATTTGAATCATATCTTTGAAGCGCCTCTGATCTCTTCTTCGGTCGATGAGTTAGATTGACAAAACCATTTCCCCTTGCTCGGAAATTCGGAGGTCTCGACCTACGTCGCATCACTATTCATGAACTAGGCGTCACGTGAGTCGGTCGCGGAAATGTGGGGCATCTTATTTAGGTAGGCGCGCTTGCTGGCGTGTCAGTGTTGCCAGAATCGCGAATGCGGCGTACCTTGAAGTAGAGGCACCTTGCCTAAGCATGTCATGGCTCTACGCAAAGGCACCTTGCCTAAGCATGTCTTGGCACTAGGCCGAGGCACCTTGCCTATGTTTGTCATGGCACTCGATTGACCTTTGATAATGCAGGAATCTTTCACAGGCCCAGAGCCTTTGTCTTCTGGGATCTTGTGGGGCCAGGGGCGCTCTTTGGCGTGTCGTATCGCTAAGTAGAGCCTTTGTATGTAAGAGCAAGGATAAGGCCAGAATGCAGATGTCGAGGCGTCTGACTAGTGGGGAACCTTTCCTGGGCATGTAATCACAATGGCGGGAACTGGAAGTGTCTAGGCATGTCTTGGGTGAAATAAGCGGGTGATCGGCGTGCCTTGGTAGGGGCACGCAATACAAGCATGTAATGGCGTTAGTAGGCGCAGATGTGCAGGCATGCGCTAGGCGGGAATCACCGTAATCAAGGCATGCGTGGAGGGCTATGGCATGTCGTAACCTTAGGCGAAGAACGCATTCCTAGATGAACTATCACGGAGTCCGTGTCAGGGCATGTCTTGGGGCTAGGGGCATCTTTGCATAGAAATGACATGGCGCCTGGCCAGGCGCAGATGTGGGGCGTGAGCAGTGAGTCGGCGGGTGTCTAGGCGTGCACTAGGTCGAGGGCACCTTTCCTGGGCATTGTGTGTGGCTGGCCGGGGCACCTTGCCTGGGCATGTCATGAACCTGGTCCAGGGGCGCCTGTGCAGGCTGTGACAGTGGGGTCGCGGGTGTGCAGGGCGTGAGGCCCAGTAGGAGGCGCGTGCGCAGGCGTGTCGCTGGCACTAGGCAGGTCGCCCCGGTATACACGAAGCAATAAAATGAAGTCCAGGTGTCTAGGCGTACTTGTAGGGTGAGGGCACCTTGCCTGGGCGTAATCATGGCCATTAGGCCCAGAGTCGCGGAGTGTGTGGGCATCGTGGGATGAGGGCGTGCCAGGCATGTGGCCTTGGCCCAGAGGCGCGTGTCTGGCGTGGGTAGGACAGATCAGGTGTCGGGCATGCGCACTAGTAGGGGCACCTTCTTTAGGCATGTCATTGCACAAAGTAGGGCACCTTACTTTATGTATGTCATGGCATTCGGTCGAGG